>JANKKI010000347.1:0-411818 GCA_025175665.1 Cinchona pubescens
ATCTAGATGTGTATCCTTTGACAGGTCATGTTGTCATTTTTGCTTGTTACCAATCTTATACAGTAAAGAACGAGATCTTCGATTTACAAGCTACTGCCTTTTTTTTTTGTCTTTCTATATCTTATCGAATGAGGAGAATATCAACGAAGGATATTTTTTAGTTGTTCTTTTTTTATGAAGAGACAGACTTAAATGCTGGATAATAACTTGATTAAAGGTTATTTTCGAGCAAACAATGCAATATTTTCTATTAGAGCAGTTATACTTAATCTAAATTTTTGCATTTCTATCAGCAAGTTTTAGACACATTCAAAACTTGTACGTCCTAATAGTATTAATATACTTTTATCTTGCTTACTGGGCAAAAACTATACACTTCCTAAATTTTTGAGCTTGTATTCTTGTAATTATCGAACTATTAAACGTATCCATTCACCCATTAAATTTTTTAAATTGTATATTTTTTGCCATTCCGTCTAAATTTATTGTTAAACTTAACAGTCGAGGGGATAAATAAGTCATTTCAATATGTTTTATTTGGAGTATAATTTTTTTCTCATCCTTCCCGCCACCCTCCACCCTTCCCTACCACCCCTCCACCACTCACTCCACCATATTTGTCCATCTTTCATCCCACGCAGTCATCCACTCCACAACTCCACCTGCAGCATTACTCATCCTCTCCTATACACATCTCCTCCTCACCCATAGGTCCATTTCCTCTTCTTCCTCCCAAGCAGTCCCTCTTCCATAAATTCTTTTCCCTCCCTTTCTTTTTCATCCCCAATTCCTCCTCCCTCTCTCTCCTCCCGCCCACACAGCCTTCCGCCTTGGTCCCTATACCCCATTCCCATCATCTTTCAGCCTTTCCCCTTCCACATGGCCCGGTCCCCCAAATCCTTGGTGACGTTGGGATTCGCCGAGATGCCGCTCACGGAGGGGATGCTCATCACCGCCTGCTGATGAAAAAGCTCCACAGAAGACTTGAATTGGTCATAAATCAATTGGAGCTCTATTTCATATCCTTCCGGTTGGTCTTCATTTTGGATTGTATAGAAGGCAAGCTCATCTTCTCCGCATCCTTCCTTGATGTTATTATTGCCTCCAGATTTTGTCCGGCAAAATTGAAGCCGCAGTTGATGTCATCTGATGATGAGTCTTGCTAAAATAATTCAATAAAATAGAAAAGGAAAGTGGTGAAATGACAAATTTGGCCGTCGTTAAAATAAGTTTAACAGTAATATTTTGATGGAATGGCCAACAATATACACCTTACAAGAGTTTAATAGGTAAATAGATATATTTAATAGTTTAATGGGTAAAAATATACAAAGCTAAAAGTTCTATGGGTTTGTGAGGTAGTTTGCCCTTTTCATATATATATATAAGTTGTTTATATAATTGTAATTTTGCTTTTTTGGGTGAGCCACTAGAATCGATTGCAAGAATAACGAGTAACTTGAATACGGTACAAAATTATGTTAGCCCATAATATTTAATAAGAAAAGTATTGATTTGTTGTTGCTTTTTGAGATAAAATTCATGATTTTCTTTATAATGTTAAAAAAAAAAAAAAGTGAAATCATTTCAATTAATTTTTTATAGCTAAAATTGTAATTAGTTTAAAGATGACTTTTATTATAAAAATACTCCTTATTTGTGTAAAATGACATAAATATGAGGCACTGAATTATGGTAGAAAGATTAATCATTGAGAATCAACTAATGCAGGATTAATTATTTAGACTTAAATATCGATCATTTGTTTTTAATATGTTGCAAGGGTTTCAAAATCTAACCAAGGAAATTAATAATTTTTTGTCGATTTTTTGTCAATGTATTAAATGCAATTACCTTTTTTAATAACACTTGCGAGCATATTCATAAGCAACTAATAATTTTTTTTTGTCGATTTATGTTATACCTTTTAAACAATCACAATTAGCAATCATTACCTTTTCCAAATGGGATATGATAACTGACAAAGTGAGAAATATACTGATGTATTACTATATGTATGAGATGTGTATGAAAAAAAACTAACAAATATCTAAAATTAGGAAGGTTGATGATTTGATATCATATCCCATATAGTATTCTTGTGTAACTTTTGTAAAATTTTAAATAATTTTCATCTTTTTCCAATGTAGTTGTAGGCATATTCAAAGCGGAAAGGTTTATGGTGGTTATTAACGCATTAATGGCATTTTAATAGTTCTCAATAATTAATAAAAACTCATTTATACAGGGTAGCCCACTTTATTACAAATTGGGGAACCATGTTTTATCCAAATAGAAGCTTTTAATTGATTTTTGAACAACTACTATAATGTCAAATAGTTATTCAATGATTATAATAAATTTTGCCTAACCATTAGTTAAGTTAACCAGGGAAATAAAGTTTACATTACTAAACACTAAAGAAGAGTAATTTCAGTGACGAAATAAAAGTCACTATTTTTCCATAATTTTGCATTAGACCTAACACTACTTTTCTATTTTTATATTTTCTATTCACAAGTTTTTTATTATATATTGTAATTAGGGGTGTAAATGAATCAAGTTACTTGCAAGTAGCTCAGAGCAATCGGTCAAACAACACTCAAACTCGAGTTGACTAATTTGAGCCGAGTTTGTTCAAGTTCAATTTACTTGATGAGTTAATCTTGAACATACATGTATTATACTTGAGTGCTTGTTGAACTTTTGATTATATATATAATTTTTGTTTTTATCATATGTAAAGTCACTAATTATCTATACTATTTACAAAAATTATATTTTTGCCTCGAAATTCAAGGTACAAGAATTCAAATTTGAATTGATCTCTTTTTTTGGTTTTTGTGCGAACTTGAATCGAGTTCAATTTTAGAAATTTTTCAAATTTAATTTCTAAAAATCTACTTTAAACTCTAAGCTCGAACTTCATAAATAATTTTCAAGCATAGCACTATTAATGCTCATTCATCTCCTTTACCCCTACTGAAATCCATTGTATTACTTAACTCTGTTGATGTCAGTGTCAAAAAATTTTAGTCACGCTTCATTGAACATGCATATTTAAGATAAAAGTTTAGATAGGAATAACAGTAATTATGAACTAGAAAAAAGAATATGGCAGTAATAATGTAAAAAAGTATCACAAAAAGTATTGAATTTTGTTACTTATTGAGATAAAATGTTGGTCATGATCTTTTATAATGTAAAAGAAACTAGATACATTACAAATAATTCTCTAAAACTAAAAAACCATATAAGTTGAACGATTTCATAGTATGGGTCAAGTTATTATGATGCATTTAGTTTTAGAAGGAATAATCATTGAGAATTACTTAGTGATAATCCATAATTAATTATTGCAAGCATTTTCAAAAGTACTAACCAAGAAAACTAACAAATTTTTTTTTTTTTGTGGATTTATGGTCTAAATAAGCTTTCATTTGCGATAATTTTCTTAATAATAGTTGTAAGCATATTTAAAAGTTACAAGGAAACTAATACTATTTTTTTATTTATCATTCAAACTGTCATAATTAGCGATCATTTTCCTAATTATAGTATGTGTATAAGAGACAGTTACAAGTGTGGCCTGCTGTCTCTTCTACACATCTAGATTCCCTTAATATATATGTTGAGTCTCTGTTTTTTTAAAAATCAATTACCAATTTATCTTCTGTAAAACTTTTACTTAGCCCTACATTGTAATACTATATAAAATCCAAAAACCTGTATATTATTAAAATAGGTTGTCTCTTAGGACACATTAGATGTGCTATCCCAAACCGATGTCTTAGATAGCTTGAATTGCTAAGGATAACAAGTCCAATCACCTTTCTTTTAGGAAAATGTTATTGCCATAGCAATTCATATCCTGTCAGATAAAATTTGCCTAGAGTGACTGTAAGAGACAGATATTCAAGCCAACCTTTGTTTTCCTATAACTATTTTGAGGAAAATTCATCAACAAAACCCGTCACCCTCAACAACAGGCTTATTTCTCATCTCATAACACGAACCTCTCTCGTGATTGGACTCTGTCTCCAAAAGTCATCAATAGCAAAACCCAATAAGAATCAAATGTAGAAATTTGCATTAAAATTATGTAATTTTATCAAAATCTTAACTTTCAAAAAAATATATCATTTCACCAAATCAAATGCCAAACACCGTGTAGATTTAAGTTCTGAATACATAACAAGAAGCAAGGAAAAGGGAAAGAAAGGAGGAGTTGCAAACAAGAAAAGGAGATAATACGAGAAAAATAACTAAATTTTAATTTTCAGTTGAGAAAAACAAACACTGAACCTTATAAATTCTTCACCAATTTACATTTGGGAAGACAAAATTAACAGTGAACTGGGTAGAAGCTAAGGTGATGGCAATGGTTGTAGGAGGGAGAATCAATAAGGTTTGTGGGAAAAGGAAATGGAGAAGAAAGGCTGGTTGATAAGAAGAATGAACTTTGGAGAAAGGAACATCTGGGAAGGCCAACTAACGAGTGAGACGAGGATGAGAAAGAAAGGGATAGAGAGCTTAGGAATGGCCCATAACAAAAGCTAATTGAAAAATCATGTTAACCTGTAAGGGTAATTATGTCACTTGAAATCAATTTGCTCCGGCATCGAGGCAAAAAATATTGACATTATAGTGTAAATAGTTTGGAAATTAATGTCTTTACGTAAGTTGTTCTCAAGAAAAAAAAATGATAATTAGACTTGATTGGAGTTACACATTTAAGATAAATTTGTTTACAAGAATGACAACTTTGAGTACCTTAAAAAATTGGAAAAAATTTACATAAATTCGATTTTTGATCACAGTCTATACGTACTAGAAGTCCAGGTTGTGCCATACCTATATATATAAATCTGTAGTACTTATGGTGATGTTATGGTTTCTGATGGCATCTAGACTCCCTATATATTGAGTGAAATCAATCTTTTTTCTGATTGTAGAATAGATTAAGCATTCAGCAACATAGGGAAAATAGTCTATGTAAAACTTTAGGCTTATGTAGTTTACTATTTGTGAAATGTTGCTTATGAATGCTTAATCTATTGTTCAGGTAGTTAAAAAAGAAAAATAGAATACTTAATCCATTGTTCAGGTATTAAAATGTTTATGAAATATGCATTTGGAGAAAATGATCAGCTTTCAAAAATTCTAAAATTTTGATCAATTTAATTGGAATTTTGTTTCTCAAGTATATTTTGATATTTATCAAATCAAAGCACCTACTGCAGGAATATACAGTAATAAGAGTAACTTTACTAATGATATTATGGTGATGCATTAATAGGTCCCAAAATCTTAAATATGAGAAACGATTGGATTTGTTCCAATCTGTAACAATGATTTCCTATGTAATAACCTCTTGGATTTCCATCTAAATGTAGCCAACAGTACAACTACAAAAACAAATGAAACAGTAAAAGTGTTATGGTCATAAAAATCTAGGAATAATCTATCCTCGCATGACTTTTGATAGCTGAACATATTTTAAAGTAGATTTTTAGATGTTGCTATTATGGTCATAGATTTTTATGATTGAAGAACCTCATTTAACATTTTCTTACCAACAGCAGGCCTTTGCTACTTGTTTTCTTGTTTTTACATGTCTATATTTAAAGTTGACAATATAAATCTAGATGTGTTTTAATTACAGACCTTTAGTTAATGACCCGTGTCCTCTTATTTTTCTATTCTGTATCTTATTCACATATAGATGTGTATAAGAAAATTTAAATTCTGTAATAGGCTTATTACAGAACTTTGAATTTTTTTTTTATCAACAAAAATACGGAAGTACAAACAAGGAAGATTGACAGATAATTAAGAAACAAAAATATGGCAGAAGAACAACAATTATTAAAAATCAAGAACGAGACAAGAACAATAAAGAATAAAAAATGTAATTATTTTTAACTGATGGTGAAGGTAACGATGAATAATACGATGAACAGTAATATTTTTTTAATATTTAAGACATGATTTTCTTAGAAAGAAAATCTAAAAAAATTAAAAAGAAAATAAATAGAAATAACCAAAATTAAACTAACTTTGATATCACTTTGATATATCCAAAATAATTAATTAATCAAAAATTACTACAAAGAAGATGAATTGCTATGGCAAAAGATACCTAATTCTAAGGTGATTGGACTTGTTATCCTTTTAATTCTAGATCTAAGAAGGATGGCTGTATTTTTCAGTTATCAAAAACTGAGTCTCTATCATATACCTTAAGGGGAAAGATTTAGGTAGAACAGATTTTTGGCACACTTGTAAACTTTATGGTGTGGATTAAATGTTATTGAATCTGACGAATAAGTTGATGTAAGCAAGATTTTATAAAATTTAATTTTAATCGTAGAATCGCATGTGGAGCAAAAACCGGAAATTTGTAAGTTTTTAAATATATTAATAGGCTACGGCACAACTAACTAAACAAAGCCTTAAAAACACTCTACGGACTTCTGAATGCTAGTGCCACTACTATGTTGGATCTGTCTCTTATACACATCTACTCCTTATTAATTTAATGTGATTCACCAATTAAATAATATAAAAATAACACTATATACTAATACAATTAATTAAATATAATGGCTTGGTTTATTATTTCCTATGTCACAGCCTCCTTAAACCACGTTCTACAAACTTGAATATGCTCCAGTATTTTTTTTTTCAACTTCAATAATAAGTTAAATGTCTCTCATTTATTCTTTGATTTTAATAAAGAAGCTCAAGCAATTCTTATCTCGAATTCAAATTGTATGAAGTGACTTGTCTTATGTATTTAAAATGATTTTTGTGCCTAAATAGAGCAATTCAATTTGCTAATTCTATAAATCCATTCCCTGTCTCTTATACACATCTAGATGTGTGCAGAATAAACCAAACATATAACACAACCACAATGCTTGAGTAGCACTATTAGTTGCTGCAATATACTCTACGTCTACATAGACAATGCTATTACACTGTTGTTTCTTAAAACTCCAAGAAAATACCCAATTAGTAAAAATGTATAACTGAAGTACTCTTCCTCTCAATTACATTACTGCCCAATCACTACAGCTGTCTCTTATACACATCTAGATGTGTATAAGAGACAGCTTCCAGAATGTTCAATGAACAACAGTAATAGCATTCTGTCTCCTTATACACATTAGATGTGTATAAGAGACAGGCTATTCTCCAGTGCTGATCCTTCGTAACATGAAATTTGAAGGGAAACTCCTTAAGTCAAAATTGGGTTAACTCCACCCATTTTAAGGAAATTATCACCTATATATTTTCTTTGAGAAATAAAAATACCATGGTCAAACTGATGAACTTCAATTCCAAGAAAATAAGAAAGTCACATATCTGTCATCTCAAATTGTTTGATCATGGCCTTCCTGAGTTCAACAATCACACAAGACTATCATATATAAAAATTAAATCATCTATATACAAGCACACACTTAATAAAATCACAATAAGTAGGAGATTTAATATGTCTCTTATACACATCTAGATGTGTATAAGAGACAACCACAAGAAATTATTGAGTCAATTCTTGTGTACCACGTTATTATCTGTTGTTGTATTAAATAGACGTTTGACAAAGTCTGAATGATGCACCACATACACTGTCTCCTCGAGTACGCTATTTAATACAACAGATTTGACGTCTATTTGATAAATTCATCTTATTTTGAGCAGCAAAAGAAATTAAAAATAGAACTTTATTTGTCAAGCAACAAGTACAAATAAAAACATTGTTTAAAAACTACAGAAATATATAGGTACAAATATGAAGCCAATCCAGTAATATTAGCCGTTGAATCAAATGGGTTTAAATTGTTCAAAACTAATTTAGTAAAATCTAAGCCCAAAAATAGCAACATAAACATAGATATTAGTATACCCCTAATTAACAATATATAACGTACTTTATTTTGGAACAAAAAAAAAAAAAGAAATACTAGGCCAACGGGAGTGTAAAGGAGAACTACTAGGAGAAAATGACTATCTAAAATTTTGTATTGACTTGTTATTGAAACCCACTAACTTCACAAATCATAATCGTCACGATAAATCAAGAGATGTAACTGATGTGTTCCCTTTGTAGGGGATAATTGAATGCATAGTTGTCCTAAATGCATATAAGGATAGGTTTATTGGTTCAATTAATAGCTTTAATGCAACCCAAGGGAGGGGGTCACACGAGTGTCTACCAGGCTAGATTAATGTGAGAAAAAACCTGAATAAATGGTGAAAACTCAAGCCTGCTATAAGACTCTCCAAAAATGCATTCACGTGGCAAATAAATAACTTATCACACTCAAGAAGTTCATTCAATTTTGCTGCTCAAAAGGTGGGACACGTGTCACATACTAAAGGTACTACAGTAACTCAATTGTTTTACTTCCAATTGAGTAGTGGTACCTTTAGTAGACTAACATCTGTCTCTTATACACATCTAGATGTGTATAAGAGACAGGCTAGATCCTGTACAATGCCAAGATTTGCTCTCCTCCATGGGAGCGTATTTTCTAAAACCTGGACAAAAGGAAATAATAAACCAAGCCATTATATTTAATTAATTGTATTAGTATATAGTGTTATTTTTATATTATGTAATTGGAAATCACATTAATTTAATTGTGAGTTTCAATCGAAGTAGGCTTCATTAGCAATTTTTTTGTTAAAAAAAAAAATAGTTGCAAGCATATTATTGTAACCATAAATTAATAATTTTTTTGTCAATGTGTCGTTCAAACAATCACTATTAGATTAGTTTCCTTTTCCAATACTTCTATAATCGAAATGCCTACGTGGTAGAATAAGTGAGAGACATTTTCACTAAACCTGTCTCTTATACACATCTAGATGTGTATAAGAGACAGAGCGCGGCACCAAGCCGAGGGGACTAGCCTCACGGATAGGGGCAGAGCCAATACGACGATGCTCAGGCTTGTAGGCCATTGATGACCTCTTCGATGACGGAAGCATCGTATTAACTGTATCTTATACTACATCTAGATGTGTATTTAGACAAATCACTTATTCTTTCCCTTGGAGGCCTTACTCCAGAATTGCTTAAACTGGGTCTCTTTCACTCTAGACTATAAGAACAGAAAGTGTGACTCAAACAGGAGAGTAACTCTCATCCCCCAGTCCCCTTTCTTCCGTCTTCTGCCGTTCTACCGCTGTCGATCAATGACCGTTGCTCCACGCCACCACCGGAGACCACAGGAGTTTCCCCAAAAATTCTCACACGCCCTCAAAACAAGACCATGGCCGTGCGTACACTCCACTTCTCTTATTAGCACGCGGTTCCTTCCCTCGTAGACACCGTTGACAGGATGTTAAATCCTTTCGATGAAGCCCTTCGCGCGGTGCCATTAAACACCTTAACCTCTAAAAGAAAATGTATCAAACTCCCTTGACCCAGGGATATCAAAATCCTTAGGATAGATGCCGTTTTCCCAGAACGTGCACATCAAACTCCCGACCCGAGGATAGAGACCACCTGCCACCACCTGGTTACCTAACAGTCTACCAGGAAATAACTCGAGGCAGGGCTGAGGCTCCCCATAGCGCATCTCCTAGTCAACCTATCTGTGTATCACTGGGATATCAGCATATCCCAGCTGAGCCAAACGCACTTCGGGAAGTGCGCTTGGGTAGCCTCAGCCCCTGTCTCTTACATGACATCCCCCTCTCCTTAGATACCTTTAGGATGATGCTGAAATTATCCCCTACAAAGGGATTTTTTTACATCTCTCCCTGAACTGCGGGCAAACAGTTCATTTTGGGTAACCCCTCATCTATTCACGACTGAAAAAAGTCATTTTTTTCGTCCGGTACCTCGATCCTCCAATGCCCCAGGGTCCATGCAACCTTATAAAAGAAAACCTAAAAATAAAAAACGCCTCTCCCCCGGACTCCATCCACGCCCGGAGGCTCGTCGAATCCAACCTCCAGATAAACTTCAATAACCAACCCGCCATCTTATCAAACAACATTCGCTCGGAAGCGTGTTCCTACCCACGACATCCACCGAGCTACGACCCTCAACAAGGTCATCATCATCATTTATCACTTGTCCTTTTTTTTTTTTATCATATCATTACTTTTTCCTAACCTTTCATCTTATGCGAGCTCGGAGCATTCCTCGGGGGTGGTGTCCACGACACATGCCACCGTGAGGCACTTCAAACCAAACAATCTTCGTCAACAAGCGGATCCTCATCTACCACCATCAACCCGTCATCGTGAAGTGCGAGGCTACACCTTCAACCTCCACGACCTGAATCAAACCGAGGGTCATCAGTCGAAGAGACCATGAGATGAGGTAACTCGGCTATCGGCCCACCGGCCCGAGCCTACTCGGGTTACAAGGAAAAGGACTAGGGAGGCAGCTGGCCTCATTCACATCGATCGGTAGGGTGGGTCGGACCCTACCGAGATGTGAACGGTTGGGCTCAATTCCATCAAGGATGGCTCGGGAGTAGGCAAAAATTGTAGGCATTGCCTGGGATATAGCCTATTTCAAAAGACTCACCCTCCAGTTGGGCGAACTTCACGTCGGCTGATGAACGTAAGTCTATCTAACCCCCTTTTTTGTGGCACCTCCCATTCTGCCTGTCTCTTATACACATTAGAACTCTATGAAGCAAGAGTTAGCCCACGCAAAGTCCAGCGTGGATCAGGCAGTGAAGGAGGCTGTCAATACCAATGAGATGAAATGCAATATCGAGGCTGGCAAAAACTATGACGAGTGAAAGGCCGAGGCGTAAGGTGAGGGACAAGCTTGCAATCAAGTGGAGAAGACCCTTGAAGTGGATGTTGGCGATCGAGACAAAAGGTCGCAGATCTGGAGCAAAGGGTTCTTTACGACCTGCCGAGGATCCCAAGGGTCGTTATGACCTCGAGTTGGCAATGGGGGGGTGGAGCTGCGGATTGAAGGCAGGAATCAATTCGTGGCCTCGGTTAAAGCGGACGAGATGCTGAAGGAGTTTACAAAAAGGTCTTCTCCATGAGGTTCACACTGACTGTGACCATTTGGTGAAGAACCCCGATTCATTGGCGTGGAGCAACGGCTGTCTCTTATACACATCTGAAAGCCGAGGCTGAAATATCAAGGAGACAAAGTTATCAAAATTTAGAAATTTCGGCTTTCTTTGCTACAGCCTTTTACCTACTTTTAGGTTTCTTCATTTCCTGCATTTAAATAGGTATAAATAGGAGGGTTCCTGTCTCTTATACACATCTAGATGTGTATAAGAGACAGATGAAAGGGAGTCTTCCTTTCATTCTGAAGTTAGGCAAAATGATTAAGTTTGGCTCCTTATGTTTGCCTTGACCATTTAATTTGAGTCAGAGTTTCCAAAGTCTAAAGGACCGATGCTCTGTCAAAACTAGCCTCGGCAATATACTCGTATTTAACGAAAGAAATTTTGGTAGAATTGCGGAGTGGCCGCTTAGTTTCTACCCTTGAGGAAACTGTTTGGCCTCGGCTCCCAATGTTTGTTTTTTTTTTTGTTAAATTAGATCCGAACCTCTCGAGGGTTGGAGCACTCAAACATCCGATTGTGCCTTATCCGAACCTCCGAGGTTGGCGTGGCTTTGTTTTTGCTTGGGGGGCTACTGTGCCTCTGTCCTTGAGGGGGGAGTGCTAAGCCTCGGCCCTCAATCATTTGCTTTTGTTGAAGCGAAGTCTCCAACCTCCAGAGAGTTGGAGCGGCTCGAACATCCGCCGTGTCTTGTCCGAACCTCTGAGGATTGGCGTGGCTCTTGAACCCTCTAGGGGGGCTACTAAGCCTCTGTCCTTGAGGGGAGAGTGCTAAGCCTCGGCCTTCAATCATTTGCTTTTTGTTGAACTGAATCCGAACCTCTGAGGGTTGGAGCAGCTCGATGTAGGCTTTCATTATATTCCTTGATAATATTTCTTCAAATTTACAATGTTCCACATTCTGGGAACAGGATCCCCTCTCATGTCAACCAACTTGTAATAGCCCGAGGTGTGAGCTTCTATTACACGATAGGGTCCTTCCCAGTTTGGATCTAACTTTTTAGTCCCCTCTACACGGCTTGCTTCATTCTTCCGAAGGCACCAAGTCTCCGGCCGCAGATACCGATGCTTGACCCTGGCTAGTATGTGTATAAGAGACTTTCTTGTACGGGTTTCCCGGATGGATGCATCTAATTTTTTTTTTCTTCAAGTAAATCTAGGTTAGCTCGCAGGGCCAGATCGTTGAATTCCAAATCACACAAAGATACTCGAGTCGAGGGTAGCCCAATCTCTAGGATAACAGCCTCAGACCCGTAGGCCAAGCTGAATGGAGTGTTTTTCTTATCCGTTCGAGGTGTAGTCCTGTACGCCCATAGGACACTAGGCAATTCCTGTCCAATCCCATCTGTGATTCTTTTCATCCAGATACATACTTTTTAGATGCAGGGTTCGGTTGCACACTTCAGTCTGTCCATTTGCTTGTGGATGGGATACCGAGGTGAAGTGCTGTTTGATGCTGAGGTTAACGCAGAAGCTCTTGAAAGGCTCTCCTTCAAATTACTTCTCATTATCTGAAATGAGTACAGCAGGGATGCCGAACCGGCAAACAATACTTTTCCAAAAAAAAAATTCTATTACTTTTCCCGAGATTGTAGCCATGGACTCGGCCTCGATCCACTTGGTGAAGTAGTCAACCGCAACTATTAAGAACTCAAGCTTGCCAATCCTCTCGGGAAATGGGCCCAATATGTCAATTTCCCAGAGAAAATGGCCATGGGCTCGAATAGGAACCATATCCGAGCCAGTCTTCGGGTATTAGCGCATGTATTTGACAACGATGACACCCAGACCAAAGTGTTTGCATCAAAGTATAAGGTCGGCTAGTAGTAGGCAACAAGAAGACTTTGCGAGCTAAACTCGGGGACCGACGTGACTTCCGCATATGCCCTCGTGCACTCTCGTAAAACATAGTTAGCTTGGATGGTGTGAGGCATCTCAACGAGGCACAAGTATGCCTTTTTGTACAAGATTTCGTCAATAAGGGTATACTTGGCGGCTCTGTCTTTACCCATAATAAATTGCTTGAATAATGAGAAGCTTCCCGAGGATCTGGCTGAAGCTAGAAAGATGTGTATAAGTCGTGCCTGAGGGACAGATAATGCTCCCATCAAAGTCTTCGAGCTCCCTGCGAAGCATCGCAGTGGAGATGACTAAATTCGTCGTCATCAAAAGGGACAGTATATTACCGAGGCTAGTTTTGACAGAGCATCGGCGTACGTGTTCTAGTTTCGGGCAATCTTAATGAACCAACCACTTTTGTCTCTTATACACATCCAGATGTTGACCTCGGACAGGTATCTTTTCAAAATCACGCCCCGAGCCTTCTCGTTGGTGGTGTCGGCTCTGAAACTAAGGCCCTATTTTCATGGTCACAAGATAATAATTTTATTTGGTGGGCCATTTCCATCCCACGATGAGGGCCTCATACTCGGTTTCATTATTTGTTGCCTATGAACTCATCAAACTTAAAAGAAATGTTTGGTGAACAAAGTAGAAACTGTCTCTTATACACATCTAGATGTGTATAAGACGACAGTCCCATGGGAGCTTCATGTTGACATGAGGTTCGGACCTGTCTCTTATACCACTAACGAGAAGACTGCCTTTTCAATGGGGGTGTAGTTCCTTTCTGGACCTTGGAGCACTTTGCTTACAAAATATACAGGACATTGGTTGTCTTGCTCAGCTTGCCTCAAAAGAAGCTAAGGAGATGTGTATAAGAGACAGACAGGTCTTTCCTTGGTCACTTCAGTAGTAAATGACTATTGCAAAAGCTGTCATCTTATACACATCTAGATGTGTATAAGAGACAGTCTCATACCTCTTCTTCGATCCATTGAAAACTCTCAGTCTTCTTTATGAGTCGGAAAGAACGGCAGGCCCCTTTCTGCTGATTTGGACAGGAATTGATTTAGGGCCGCCATTCTTCTGGTGAGTCTCTGAACCTCCTTCACCGAGGTGGGAGTTTTCATATTAATTATGGCTTGCACCTTTTCAGGGTTCGTCTCGATTTCCCGGTGAGAGACAATGAATCCCAAAAATTTTCCCGAGGGGACCCCAAATGTACATTTTTTGGGATTCAGCCTCATTTGGATGGATCTTAATGTCTCGAATGTCTCCCTTAGATCTTCTAAGGTTTTCTCATAGGTTTGGCTCTTGACTACCATGTCATCAATATATACCTCCAGTTTCGTGTCTCTTTAACACTTCTAGGATTTGTTGACGAGACGTTGATACTTGGCTCCAGCATTTTTGAGTCTGAAGGGCATATCTTATGTGATGCCTCGGTCACTGATAAAAGAGGTTTTCTCTTCATTTTCTCTTGCCATCATATTATTGATGGTAGCACTTGAATGCATCTAAAAAGTGTAAAATATAAAATCTAATAAATGAGAGACACTACACATATCGAAGAAAAGGTGTACAGATACAGCTGTCCTTTAGACAGGCTTTATTAAGATCAGTAAAATCTTGGCACATTAGCCAAGAAAAATCTAGTTTTGTTACAAGGATTGGATTACAAAGTCAGGTGGGATACAATACTTCTCTAATCAATCTGGCCACTAAGAGTTTATCCACCTCGGCTTCAATTATTAAGCTGCGCTCTGGATCGAAAAGGCACTTTTTCTGCTTCACTGGTTTGTATGCTGGGTCCACTCTGAGATTGTGCTCAATAATTTTCTGAGAGATGCATGGCATGTCTTCGATGGTCCAGGCAAACACGTCCTTGTATTCGGCTAAAAGCTTGAAAAGAAGGCCCTTAAACTCTGAGGGTTCGTGGAACAGCGCATGCATCTCTCAGAAAATTATTGAGCACAATCTCAGAGTGGACCCAGCATACAATCCACCAGTGAAGCGGGCTGCACATTCTCTTCACCGTCATTAGACTTGTCAAAGAGACTTCAAAGCCATCCCAGGTGGATGAGGCATCAAAGGTTTACAAGTAAGCCTTGTCAGCAATGGACATCGTTTGCTATTGGGACCGCAAGGACATCATATATGAGCTTGGGCCTCTATTGGTCATCAATGATTTCCTTCAAATCCATCCTCAACCTCAGCATCAAACCTGTCTCTTATACACATCTAGATGTGTATAAGACATCTTGACCCAAGCGTCCCAAAGATTATATCCGCCGAACTTCTAGTGTCGCGAACACACGGTGCATTTCATATCCACCACATTTACGTGAATCACCATGGGGTCATTGTGTGGCATTCAGCTGGGAATGGGGTCTTCGGAGGTATATCCTAGGCTCATAAATGGCTTCAGTCACTTCTCCCGATCCTCACCCGAAGGGATGTTCCGGTCAAATTATTTTCGAGTATTGTATGAGTCCCCGGTCACCGGACCTCTTGTTAGCTCTGTCTCTTATACACATCTAGATGTGTATAAGAGACAGGGACATTTACAGCAGTTCATCTGTCGAACTGCCGCAAAGTTCCAAAGGAACACGGCGAGGTGCGTCGAATTTCTTTGATTGGCAGTGTTCCTTTGGAACTCTGATGCTTCAGGCAGAATGCTAAAGCTGTCTCTTATACACATCTAGATGGGTAGAAGAGACAGCTTTACACCTCTCAATGCATCTTGGTAATAACGAACAGAGAATAAAGTTCATAGAGCTCAGTTTGAGGCAAAGCTCAGCAAGACAACAGAATCTTCATTGCAGAAAGCAAATGGTGATTCGAGAAAGAATGACCAGAGAAGCAACTAATCTAGAGTCTCTTATACACATCTAGATGTGTAGTGGTATCGGGATGGCTCCTTGTTCGTATTTTCGGCCTCACGATATTATTGCCCGAAAAAACCACTCGGTTTGCCAAAGGTGTGGCTCTGGAATAGCTTAATCTATCAGCTATTCTCAACTTTTTCGACGATGAGGGGTTCGTAGTCTTGAGGACTTTTTCTCTTTGTGTATCGTAAAGTTTCCTTTTTGTCCTGTTTGACTCTTCGCCCCGTATGAACTCCGATGCTCTTTCAAGAAGTTCAGAATGGGAGCTCGACAGCCTTTTGGCCAGTTCGGCGTTAAAGTTGCCTAGTTTGATGCCACTGCAGAAAGCACCACGAATTCTATCATCAACATTTTTGATTTGGACCACTTCATCATTAAGCGGTCCACAAATTTAAGAAGTATTGTATCCCACCTGACTTTGTAATCCCTGTCTCTTATACACATCAAGAGGGTCTTCTTGATCCCGATTTTTTCGAGAAATGTCCTCGCTTGTCGATGAGTGTGACTCGTATCAGATTGTTCGTTCGAGCACGACTTTGTTAATTTGTGACGTAGATCGGTTGGGCTCATGGCATCAACCGGCTCTTTTCCAGGTCGTCGCCGGGGTCACGCTTCTGTTCGGCTTGTGGAGTGGCTACTCGGTTCGAGCGCTCAGACGGAGTTTTGCTCTCGCGCTGTTCCACGAACGCTCGAAAGACTTGAAGTGGTCAGCAATGTACTTCAGGACATCGTTCTGCTTTTGTTGAGCCTCGGTTGGTGTACCAACATTTTCTAGTTCATTGGTATGCACTACGAGGTGCTAAGGGCTCGTGGAACGTCCTTGCTGCCAATTCGGCATGTTCCACGGTTCTTCATCTTCCTCAAAGCAAAAACAAACAATTCGGATGATTGAGAATTGATTGAAAGTGATGGAAATCTGTCGTGCCGGCAGACAGCGCCAATTGAAGAAGCTAGAATTAGATTCTAGGAGGAGAGAGAAAGTGGAAGAGCTGAATGTCATGAAGTGTTGCGATTATCTGAGTTTCGATCTCCTTTTAGTAGCACCCAAGCCCCTTATTTATAGAATTACATAAGGAGGCATAAGGCTATCTCGATGCTAGTCAGTGAAGTAGTGATTACATAATTGTCCTTAATGAAATACCGCCACGTAGGCACTTCTAGAATAATCTAGGTAATATATTATGTGTCTCTAATCCACATCATCAATATGTATGAAAATATGAACAAAATTCGAACAAGTATCTAAATTAAAGAGGCTAATGATTTCATATAATTTTGCCATAACAGTGTTCTTGTATCATTTTCTCACTTTTAAATTATTTTTTTCTTAATTATAGTTTTAGGCATATTAAAAGGTAACTATTCATATTATCTAGATTTATACTAGGCAGTTTAAATAGTTAGAGAAAATTACTGCTAAATCTTACATTACTAAATAATAAAAACAAGTAATTTTAATGACAAATCAAAAGTTCGAAATTGACATTAAAATTCCTCATCATTTCGCGTTTATACTTATTTATACACTTACATTCAAAATGATACATTTTACCTAACAAATTAAAACATAACAATTTATTTCTGGACTCGGCATTACGGCCATAAACAGGTTTTAAATCACAATCGTGTTCTAAGACAGACCATATCATTACAGGCAAAACCACCAACGCACCTTTCCCTCCTATTTAATACCAATCAAATAATTCCTCATATTTTATGTTTATACTTTGTTTTTTGTCCCTCACATTCAGAATTATACAATTTTGTTTCTCACAAAGTTTAAAACGCGCTATTTGGTCCATGAACACAGTTCTGACCATATTGTTCTAAAATAGTTACTTATACTTCAAAGATTATATTTTTTATGGCAAAATAGCAAGAAGTAAATCTAAAACACTAAACAATCCACGAACACAAGCGTTTGGAATGAAAATAATGAGCATGAGGCAAACACTATTCATCAAAGGTTTTCGTAATGCGGAAAATAATGCTGATTTTAGAATAATAAGATATTTGTTTGGATTCAAAATGAATGCTTGAAATAACTATTTGGATAACAAATAATGAATAACTTATTATTCAGATATTCAATAATATTTATCAAATAATTTCAAGTCATTAGAGTTCAACTTTTGAAATCAAGCTTTAAAATCTAATCCCAATGTTCCTAGATTCCAGGAAAAAATAACAGATTCGGACAAAATAACCAAGACATTTACCAACATGCAACATTTTTATAACTATAAAAACTTTTGAGTAGTGGAGTAAAACATTTGGTGAGTTCTGCTAGAACATCTGTCTCTTATACACATCTAGATGTGTATAAGAGACAGATCTTTATTCTTTCAAACAAATGGTGATGTTGGTTAAAAAAAACAAAAATGATTCAAAATGATAGGCGAAAATTGGGCAAATTTCTCCCCAAAACTACTTTCAGAATCACCATTTGTTTTTTTTAACCAAGATAGTGTTGTTTGAAAGAATAATTGAGTTTTTTAACTCATGAACTTTATCTTGAAAGAAGACTAGAACTTACATATTATCTAAAAAATGAAAAATAAACTTTAATACATAAAATCTATTAGATATTTAGATAATATACCAGACTATTAGAATAAATTGAATGTCACTTTTCATTCCATCTAGAGTAGAAATGACATTTTCACTCTCTAGGTAGCTTAGATTACCTGAATGAGCTCCCACAAGGGAATCATGCATGCATTCCTGTAGTTTAGTTCTCAACATAGAAGAATACCAACAAAATTTCTCCCTAATTATCTAATATTAAAAAAAAAATTATTTTGGTCCCTTATTTTGGGTATTACACTAATTTGGTCCCTTATTTATCAGAAAGTCAATTTAATCTCCCATCTTTCAAAATATTAATTAGTGTATTATTTTTAACAGAAAAATTGAACGACTTAATGATGAAGCCCAGTGAACACTTGGCTGTTAAAACACGAATTGAACTCACATTCATTAACTAATTTATTGAAATAGTAATAGTAACCACAATTCATTACTAACAAAATAGGGTTTTAGGCAGACTTTCACTTTTCATAGGATCACAGCTGTGTATATCATAAAGAAGGTGTACTAAATACAACTTGTGCAGCAAACTTCACCATAATCTAGACTTTTAAGTAACCAATGCTCATATTCAGAGTCGAGTTTTTGACCGAGCTGCTCGTTTACACCCCTAAGCACAATCATGTCAGGTGCCATTGCCATCTCCACTTACGACGATTATCTCTCTCTTCAACCTGAATGCACCTCTCATGTTCACATTCGCCGAGATCTCCCCGAAGGTACCAAATTATCATTTCTTTTCACTTGCATTATATAAGGTAAAAGCTTCATCATCTATCAGGAAAAACACCGCAATATAAATTTTGTTATGTTCAATTACCGAACTAAAATTTAGCAATTTCACGAAGTCAAAAAATTCACGATTTTTTTCTCAAGTTTAAGGTAAATGTATTAATCAATCGAATGCGGTCATTTTGTTAATTTTAACATTTAATTTGTGTATTTAGAGGAAGAAAACAGATCTAGAGAACTTTATGTTGAAATTCTATGTAGTGATTGTAAAGAGTGTATTTGTCAGGTCACTGAAAACCCTACCTGGTTTGCATAGTTGATTTTAGGCAGTAATTTATGAGTTTTTTAGTGATATAAAAGTACATTAGAGAAATATGTAGTAATCCTAGCTCTTAAGACATCTTTGCTGACAATGACAGAACATGGTGAAACTGTCAACCAAAGTACTGATCCCCATCTCTTTAGTATTAGCAAGTGCTTCAATTTTACAAAAAATAAGAGATAGGTGGAAAAAACTCAAATAGATAAATTTGTTCTCTTCTTTTATTTATTTTGCTAGTTAATGTTCAGTTTAGACTAATTAGAAATTTGGTAGACTAAAGGAAGGGGACAGGAGAAGTTGAGAATCCAGATTGTGATCTGAATGGGGCATGAGAAATCGTCCTTTAGAAAAATAAATAAAATAACAAAAAGAAGTATAAGTCTGTCTCTTATACAACATCTAGATTATATATTTTAATGGGTAAATATTATAATCATTCAGAAGTTGTTATGGAACTTGAAGATTCCTTATATCCTTTGTTGAGGGAAGTTAGTATACGAATAGATCCTTATGAAGTGTTCCAAGATGTGTTAGAATGGGCACTTCCAATTGGGGCAAAGCTACACATTTAGAATGGAATGCAATTGACTTAATCTCTTATAATGGGTTAATGCATAGATTTTCGCTGTCTCTTAAATAACTCTTATTTCTTCTATACTAATTTATTGAAATTAGTACTTTTGGCTTTTGACTTTTCTTGTTATTGTTAGTCTAAAAAGAATAAGAATGGTGTCAAAATTTTCTATGTCTAATTTATTGGTAATTTAACAAGGCAAAGCTCTCAATGTTGTTGCATCCCATAATGTCAAAGTCATAGTAGTGGGCAACCCTTGTGATACCAAGTAAGTCATTACAACTCTCATGTATTATTTTGAGTATGCAAATTTGATACCTGTCATTACTAATCTACTTTCTTTCCTTTGAAGTGCATATCAAGCCTGTATATTGTGACAAGCCTGTATAGTTTACATAGCCTGTCATGATGCAATATTTCTCAAAACTTATGTCTTAAGTCCTATACAGAAGCTTGCATCATGACCTAGGCAGTAACTATATCACATATGGATTAGACTGATCATTTGTTACTTAATCCATATGAGTTTAATAAAGTTAGGTTAGCTATGCAAGCTTGATCAGTCTCTGACATAAGTCTTGAGAGTTGTATAACAGCCTAGATGTGTAATTTTTAGATGTTAATTAGTTGTACCTTAAAATAATAAAAAATAATTGTGTAATTCTACTATAATGGAACAAAGGTTTACTAGTCCTGGTACCATTGGGACATTTTAATGGAACTTAGTTGAGGTCAATTGTCGTAGTGAATAATGGGAGCAACTAGTGATGTTTATTTGCATCACTTTTGACATATGTACTACCAATAACATTGGAAGATCTCTTAGCTAGAGGCCTTTGTTCTGCTGGCGTGTAATGCTCCTTATCTTTTATGCTCCTAACTGCCCTATGTGTTGCTAACTATTGACTAATTATTGGGTGGGAGAACTTGACAAAATAAGCATGCTTGAAAATTTGGAGTTTCTTCTTAAAACGCTTCCGCTAATAAATCAGTTTTTGTTATTTCAGGTTATGGAAAAGCTTGTGGACATTGTCCATTTTCTGAATTTAGCTGTCTCTTATACACATTTAGAACTGTATAAGAGACAGCAGTCAAGAAAATCAGAATTTAAAATCATAGTCTGCAGTTTTGCAACTACGAACATAAGAGTGAAGTCCTATCATGCTGCATTTTAATAAGAAACCAGTGGAGGCAGTTCTTCTACACATCTCTTGGTTTGCAAGAAAGACATCTTTTGCTTCCTCTTCTCAATAAGAAAGGCAGTGGCATGAATAGCTAATTTTAATTTCTGTCATTGACATGTTACTATGAGTCTATAACCAGCCTAGAGTTGGTGTTGTAACTTTTAAACTATGCTTTGGGACTTCTGAATATGAGCATTGGTTACTTAGCTAATTTTGGATCAAATCTAGTTTGTGTATATGTAGAAATATAGTTAATCTCTTAATTTTGGCTATGTGATCGAAGGATATTAGAAGATCTCTTATATATCTTCTTAAACTTGGAACTTGGCCTGGAAGTTGTGTATCATTATAACTTTGATGTGGATATTTGTTCTAATTGCTTATATTTTAGGGAAAAAATACTATTTACTTGTTTACTTATATTTCTCTTTGTACTGCATATAAAGTGGATGTGTACCATCATGCTTTCTAATATTGTTTAATCTTATATTTTAGTGATTTAAATGTGGTTTCTTTTGAGTTAAAGTAGGTTAAATTTAGATTCTGCATCCAATGTGAATCTGAGAAGACTGCCATTTGGGATCCAACTGTAAGAAAACCAATTTATTTTGTGTAAATGAGTCTTAAAACTTTAAAATACTTTTACTTCACAAGAAATATGGTATTTGATTAACTAGTTTCACCATGTTCCCCATTGTCAGCAAGGATTTCTTGAAGAAAGTGAAGACTAGTCTGATTATGAGCCTGAGGCGTATGTTGGTTCTAATGCCAGAGAAGTCGAAACTGCACCTTCTTATAGCAACACTAGACAGTGCACAATGATTAGAAGCAACTGCAATAGTACAATAATTAGTTGGCACTTGTCTCTAATATATATACATTTTTTAATGCTACTTCAAACTTGATTTTATGGGAGTTTACTGAAAGAAGCTTAGAAACTTAGGACCAGTAGAAAACTAGGAGGAAAAGCATCAATCATTCGCGAAGGAGCAGTCAAGTCTTGGAGAAAAGGTAAGAGTTGCAGATTGAACATTCCATCCCAGTAGCCATCAGAATTTGCAGTCTTTTGATTGCACGTTAGGCCAAGCTTCTCCATGTAATTTTATTCATTCACGCGCAAAATTCTCGTTCCTCTGTTCAGTCCTCATCAATTGAAACCACTGCTTGTGACACATCTTTACAATAGTACAACCTATCCACATTGAGTAATTTACAACGAGTTTGAAATGTCGGACTCCTTAATGCTTTAGTATTATCTTATTTTTGTTAAGGTGATGCTTAATTGATAGCTAATCCACTGAGGAAGTTCAATTTCGATCTAGATGTGTATAAGAGACTAATCAAGTTCCATGTGAAATATAAGTAATATTTGGCTTGTACAGAGTATTAGCCAAATATTACTTATATTTCACATGGAACTTGATTGTGTTGCCTGTAGGTTTTGTAATTTCGACTGGATACTTATGTTGATCTTGAAACTACATGATTTCTTGGCAGAACTTGCAAGATGCAATAGCAGTTGAGTTTAGAATGTTTGTGGACTTTTTGAAGAGCTTGAGCTTATTCGGACAGAATACTTCTGCTGGACGTGTTTAAGAATTGGTTGAGATCGTTAGTTTTGAGAGTTAGTAATGACATACATATGATAATTTTGATTCCTTCTTTGGCCATGGCTAGATCTGTAATAAAGGCTTTGCACTTTTGCTCAAAATGGAAAACCAACATCACCGGCCTTAACAAAAGCTCCTACAAAATCAAGTATGGTGAACTTGTTGGGTCTGACATTAGAATTCTGTCTCTTATAGACAGGTAGATGTGTATATCCGATATCATCAACAAGTGATCCTTATGTCATTGTCAAGATGGGTAAACAGGTTCTTCCCTATTCTCTTCTAGATCTTCATTTAGTATTTTTTTACTAGTTTTAGGCTTCTTTCTTTTTTGGTTTGTGTAAGTTTCTTCTCGGGTTGTCTTGCATAATTGATTCCTATTCACCCCTTTTTTTTGTGAAGATTTGTTGTATGGATTCTATCATTACAAGATTATGCTTTCATCCTCTCATTGATATTATTATCTTAAAGAATGAACACCAGATGACCAAAGACAAGTCCCCTTCCCTGTAAAGAATTTACATCAAATCATGTATTAGGGTGCAAGGTGATGACTGATCTTTTTACTACACTTTTCTTGATCTTAGATCTTCATGCAGTTCAAATAGTGATCTTCCCATGCAAATATTTGAAAGGTTAATCTAGTCATCTGTGGTTGCTCAAGAATTTACTGGAATTAGGGCTCTGTCATCACTGTACACCAAATATCTATTTTTGTAAGGCGCATATTTGACACTAATTTTGTAATATTTTTGCTTACTACTGGGTGGCTTCTATACCTTCAGCTTGTTTCCTACACGATATTCATTTATGGAATGCATTTGGTAACTTATAGCAATTTGGATTTCTTTGGAAACACATCTCTACTTATGACCTAAAAGAAAGACTTAACTGTGATGGGATAACATGCATCGATGGTAGGTTCCATAACAGCTGGAGAAACCAACTTCTTAGATTACTGCTAAATATTGAGAGTATTTTCTAATCGTGGTTTCATTTAGCGTTATGGAAGCTACCCCTGCTCCACTGTTTTGTATTGTTTAAATTAATTTTAAGGAATCATTCTTAACGTTTTGGAGAAGCTATTTGCTTATGTGTCGAACCAACAAAAGAAAAGAGCAGAGGAAAATATGTGTTTGTATCCAGAAGCAATTTTGTCAGTGTATTTGAACCTATTTTACTTAATTGGACTGGTTACCCGCACTAAGCAATCACCTTTGTGGGACATAAGTCGTGATACATCTAGATTTGTATGAATTAGACAGTCTTTGTAAAATACAGGATAGGCTGACTGTAAGAACAGATTATTAATCTTTTATGGATGAGTTCTTTGTAGTTAAACTATTTAATATTTTGCCATTTTTGAAGCTTATAACAGAGAAAAAGCTACTTTCATTTACCTTTCTTTTTGTTTGTTTGTGATAAAATCTTTATGGATGCTTATGAAGCTGAATATTATATCTGTATCTTATACAGAAATCATAATGCATTTCTGAAATCTAATATAAAGAGTATACCCATACGTTCTGAGCTTTATACCACTAGCGAAGCGTCTTTCCTATACCCAGTTGTAGTGAATTCAAACTCGTTGACATTACTGCCTCAGAGATATGTCGTATTCACTTCATTTCCAGCTTTTAGATTTCTATGTTCTGAAGAACTTGAAAACACTTACCTCATAGGGATTGAGATTTAATTAAATGTACTCTCCCTTATGTATCCATATAGTCTCTTATGTTACTATCATTTGATTAGTTCTGGTTGTCTTAAATATCTTTGTATAAGAGAAACATTCTATCCTGTATTACAGACACATGTATTTAGTGTCACTATGTAAGTTGGAACATTCCTGAGTGGAGCGAAGATTTGACTCTTTCCGTAAGTTTCGACTAAATCATCCAACTAAGTATTGTACTATTGCAGTTCTGTCTCTTATACATAGATGTGTATAACTGAAAGCTGTCTCTTATACACATCTAGATGTGTATGATCTAGGGAATAGTTCCCTTCATTTTTTGAAAAATTTCCATCACATGGTGCAAATTGATGAGGACTTGATGAACTGTTCTATTCCCCACCAAGAAGGAAATGAAAATGATTGGGATTGATTGCGTCATCTAGATCTGGAAAGTACATATTGAAATTATTAGGAAACTTTTGATAGTCATGAAACTAGTCTGCTTTTTACAAGGCTTAGTAGATTATCTGCGAGCATGGTGAAATTATTGTGTTTCTATGATGTTAAAGAAATTATTCTTTTCTTGTTTCTGCATTCCTATTTTAACTATCAAGAGTTACAAGCACAAATCTTGATATGGAAGGATGGCAAGGTTGCAGTTTCTGCATCTTGTAACTCATATTGCAACCCACTTTTGGGAAAATGCACCTTCCATTATGCATGTGGAATTTTCAAGATGTTTACTTCTTCATGCATCTAGGCATGTAGCAACAATGGCTACGGAATCATTTCTCGAAGAGTGCTAACAAAATCGCATAGTCTTCTTGAACATAGTTTTTGAGTCTTAGATCTTGGGCTGAGCGTATTTTTCCATTGGTTTGTGTCTTGGACCATAGAAAGGTGACCAAATAGACCTCTGGTGATGTGGCTCCAAGGACCCTGAATAATATTATTCACCCCTTTTGTGTTGATCTTGTGACATATGCTTTCTCAGAATAATCTTTTTCAATTGGTAGATTTGCACGTAGTGATTGCATTTCGAGATTTGTTCAATTGTTTCATGTACTTGTTGATTCTTTCTAACTGATAAATTGTATTCTAAGGTGGAAACAAATGGGTGGTTTGCATGCCTTTTGAACATTTCAATTTATGTGATTGCTATAAAGTAAGCTGTTGGCAAAGAATTATTTCCAGTTGCTTATGATAAACCTGTAAAAACTATGGTATTTGATTGTTAAGTTAATTATTAGTCTATCAGGTCTTCCATCAAGCTTAAGATCTATTTATTAAACAGTAACATTGCATTTGGATCAATGGATTTGGGGAAGGATTTGAAATCCACCCATTTTTTGGAGGGATTTGTAAGTCGAAATGGATGAATTTCAAATTTACCTAAATTAGAAAGTTATTTAAAATCCATTACTTTACACTTTTTAGTTTGGATGAAGTTGAAATTCATTCATTTTGACGTTACAAATCCTTCTAATAAATTGGTGGATTTCAAATCATTCCCCAAATCGATCGATCCAAACACAACCTAAGAGAATTCCAAAAAGTAGAGCAATTCTATTTTCCCCTTCCTTTGATATTTCTCGACTTTCTTCTATTAGATATTGGGATTCGTTATTTTGCCAATAACTCTTTTAGCTGCTTGTGTGGTACTTTGTTTTTTGAGCCTTGTTCTAAAGTGTTAGTCTAAATTATTTAATTTTTTCATTCAATATTCATTGCTGTATAGCTAGTTATGACTGATATATTTGTACTATTGCGAAGGATGAGATGTGGACAGATGACTAGGTTTTATAACTAAGGTATTTATGATGATATTGAATCATCTATTTGTATTGTAATAGATGCTTGTTTTGTATATAAATAGAACTATGAAGTCAAAGAACAATTGATACTATTTTTTATAGTATGACTAGGAGACATAACCGTGTGTTGTGCAGTGAAAAGGTAGGTATATATAAATGCCCGAGATATTTGAATTAATATAAATATAGAGTATGAAAGGAAAATTTTAACTGCTATAACATGTCATTGAAGTAATTAATTTACATATAAGAAATACATATTCATATATTTTGGTTACAAGGTACATAAGAAATATCTTATTACTGCTAAAAGAAGTAACATTCTTTACATCTAGATGGTATGGGTATACTCTTTTAGACAGCACCCAAAAAATTACATTAAGATGCAATGTGCTTATATAAAGATGCTAAAACTTCAAAATTCACAAAAATCTGTCTCTTACTATTCATGTGTTCTACTTATAGAGAATTTTTCAATGAAATATGAAGTTGTATGTAGTTAGTTACTGGAAACAACCTTTGCATGGATTAGATTTTATTAAGAAACAACCAACAAATGTTCTAAAGATTGAAAGAATGGAAACCATATACACAGAGTAGATAAAATAAAATCTCAAAACCTAGAAGGGAACTCATAATTTAATCAAATCCAACTGGGCCAGTGCAATGACATGCCTGCATTGAACATAAGGGGCCAAGCCAAGTCAATTTGTGCAAATTGCAATTTAAGATCATTCTTTTGGCTTTAGATCAGTTTACTATCTTGGAAAATCTAATCCATGCAAGTAATCAGTTTCCAGTAACTAACTACATACAACTCATTACTTAGTTCACTGTTCTCATGAGAAATATTCAATTCTTTCAAGCAACCAGCAATAGGCAACCACTTTTAAAATCAGTAAGATATATTTCCCATCTACAATTACAGGAGAAATCAATATATAAAGTTAGCAACTTCTATAAGAAGTATTAGCATTTTAATGCACATCAAATTGATACAAACATGATGAACAAGTAGTTCCTACTGAAGAAGTTGGTGATCATTTACTTCTCAAATTTTCTCTCAAAGAAAGATAATAACTTCGCTTATATGGAAGTTTTAATACCATTGATATACTACTTCCTCATAACTACCAAAATCACACTACTTTTCTTCCACCCATTCCTATGAACTCATCTCATACCGTTTTTGCAATTTAATAAACTTGTAGCAAAGAAGCAGAAAGAAGACATGATAAAAACATCGAAAATAAAAGTTAAAGAATCCTTGCCTTCTCAAATTGATGATGACAATCATTATATTTGAACTTTTGGCCAACTTTAAAATTGTTCTACATGGCAAGAATTGGCATACATAGGTCAGAATATTCATAGAACAAAACATATTAATCAAGTGTGTAATATATTTCTTAAGTAGGGAAAATTTTATTTAGGTGGCATTTTTAAACTTTTGCACAAAAAAAAGAAAAAACACCAAATATGTATGCTAGTACTTATAGAAATCGATGTGTTTAAGAGACTGTCTCTTTTCTCATCTAAATGTGTTAAAGGTCTGTACTTAATTAAATGAATAAGTTAAGCATACATATATCTAATAGAAAAAGAGTCTTACAGACCTTTAAATAGGATTTCCCCAAAAAAAAAAAAGGAAAGCCATTTAGATCTAAGACTATTAGGAAAATATGTTCAATATTATGTAGGGAATTTCAAGTTACCTAAACCATGACCTATAACTTGACTTCATTGATAACCAATTTTGAATTAGCATTTACTATTTAATTATCAGAGTAATAAATGAAGTGGAAGAAATTGTCACATTTAGTAATAATAATTCTCAACCAATTCTGAAATACGATATTTAGTAATAATAATTCTCAACCAATTCAGAATTTAGTCACCTCAAGCTCAAGAAATTATGGTATAGGTAGCACTTTTTTTAGTCGATTGAAATGTTTCTCCATAGCAAAACTCTATATAACCAACCCGTTCTCTAACATTGACAAAAAATTGTTAAAGGACAGGAAAAATAAGAAAAAAAAATAGGGAATTTAGTAATTTCTCAAGTAAGGCTCAGATTAGCTATGATTCAGAAAATAAGGGACAACATCATCATAGATGCAATTTAGTTGCATTAGAGGGAGCACTCATCGCAAAACACCATCAAAGTTCATGGATTGTAACTTAGTTGCAATAGAGGGAGATCACTCACCCACAAAATGCCATCAAAATTGCCATGTCAAGATACAAGATGATGTCCTTCATTCTGATATAAAACTAAGTATCAACATAGCCATATAAACTTCTCACCCCTATACAATCTAGTAAAATACGTAAGTATCATCATAGCCATATAAACTTCTCACCCCTGTATATAGTAACAGCCATAATCCCAATCTAAATAGAACATATAAAATGCTTTAAAGCATCTAACTAAAGAAGCAAGCTATTAGTTCTAGTAGTAATTATGTAAAAATCCAGACAGTTTGAGTCACAGTTAACAACAATAGAAGTCTCAATTCTATAAAAAGGAAAAGGGCAATACCAATTTACATATATATATATATAAGAATAAGAAATTTGAAGGTTTCCAACAATATGCACTATATCTGTCTCTAAATACAGCATCTATTATGTGAAAAATAAGAGACAGGTCAAGGAACTTCCCATTAGAATTCATTTCGCTTTTGTTTTCTCTTCCAAGTCTTTTTACTTTCTAGAAACTTATACACATCTAGATGTGTATAAGAGACAGTATTAATCCCATTATCTATTTTTTGGTTTAGGTTTTTTTTCTCCATTTTGTTCTAAGTTTCTTAATCCTTCTAGATTATTTTAGAGAAAGAAGAAAAGGCCAAATGTAATTTTGTTTTGGTCTGTTTAACCTTATTTTGAAGATCTACAACTAGATAAGGTTCAGATCACCTCAATTTTAAATCATCGGATCTGCATTCTTCCTTGGGTTCTTCAAGAGGAAAAGTCACGGATCTAGAAAGTAAAAAGACAGGAAGAGAAATCAAAAGCGAAAACAACAAATGGGAATATTCCTTGACAAACTTACTGTTGAATGCATAAAATTAAAACAACAGAGAGCGAAAGGGAAAAAGCAAGTACCTCAGTATATTTTCTTCTTGTTACTATAGAAGAAACTCCTATTCACAATAAAGGAAGAGATCTATCAAAATTTTAAACGGATCTTCAATCTTTTAGCTCTGAAATTGAAAGTAAAAATATGGCAGAATAAAGGAAAATTTTAGGAGAAAAAAAGAAAATTATCTCAGTATTAGATCCAGTCTTTCTCACATGGGAAAACCAAATTAGAAAGATAGGAAAAATAAAGAAAAACACTTTTGAAAACAAAAGAAAAAATAAACACACAAAGATCTGAAAAAAAAAGAAGAAAGAGTTACCAAAGAAAAATTTATAAAAATAAACAGGACCTTCCACGTTTGATATGTCCCTAGAAACTTGTTGAAAATACACACACTAATCAAATAGACAGAGATAAGGAAGCAAAAAAAAAGGAAGATAGGAACAGAGGGATGATGAAGGAAAAAGGTTGCTATTAAACACATTCTAGGGTTTAGAAAAATGGGTGAAAGGGCTGAGATCCGAAACAGAGAAACAGGAGGAAGGTTAGGAGATGGAATGGTGTGATAAATCTTCTGAATTCACGGAGATAGAAACCAAGAGTAGGTCGGTGATCGGAAAGGGAAAGGAGGAGAGAGAGAAATAGAGTTTTGATGGGACATTTTTGCCTTTTGGTTACTTACTGATTTGAAACACAATATACCTGTTATGATACAAACTAGCAGAAATCAGATGTTCCTCACGTGAAAAACACTACCAAAAGATCGTCAAAAAACCCAACTCCCTCTTTATACTATATGTTAATGATATGTGATAGAAGTTCATGGAACTGACTTTGCGATTTTATGAACATTTGCAAATGTGTCGCAAATGACTGTAAATGTTTGCGGCACAGACAGTTGTGTGGCAAAGACAGCCGCAAAATATTTACGGCACAACGAAATTGTGTCACAAAAATTTTGCGACATAGTCAACCTCAAAAATAAATATGCCTTCTTTTGTTTCTGCATTGGCGACACAAAAATATTGTGCGGCAAAAGTGCCGTAAATGCCTTTTTTGAGACAGTTTTTTGACTTTTTGCGATGCAATTTTGCGCAAATAGGTCACATTTATGTATCAATACATGAGTCTTAATTTTTAATGAGACTTCACATTAATATTAGGGAAAAAGATCATGGAGTGTGTCATTATTTTGGTCCTTTTTATGTCATACCAAATTAATTTAGTCCAATCTCTTTCAAAATATTGGTTAATATATGATTTTTGACAGAAAAGTTGGACAAATTAACGGTGGAAGCCATGTGGGCATCACGTGGCCGTTAAACACAAATGACAAGAAGTTTAAAAAGTTGAAAATGATAAAATTTTCTTCATTAACTTTTGTTATTGAAGATTGTTTGAAAAAGATAGGAAAAAATTAAGGTTAGGAAAATGAGATAAAAGAGAAAAATATTGCGGTGATAAAGAATGAGACTTTTGAACAATAAATCCTGTCTTTTAATGGACACATGATATTCAAGTGGTCTTTCACTGTTAATTTATCATTTTTTCATTAAAAATCCCAAATTGGCTAACATTTTAAAAGATGAATGACTAAATTGACTAGTTCTAATGCATAAAAAACTAAAATAAGACCCACTCTAAAGATAAGGGACTAAAATAGATCTTTTTCTCTTATATATGTATTTAGACTTTTGCTCCAAATTGATCCAATAGGCTATTGAATAGGCTATCTGTCTATTAGGTGTATCTCTGATACAGATCTAGAAAGTGTAAAGAGATTTTACTTTTCTTCACATTAAATATTATTAAATGAAGAATTTCAAATAACTTTTATGAATGTATTTAAAATTAATTGGTTTTAACTTAATATATTAGGAATTTACTATAATAGTCCCACAGATTGCACATTTATATTTTTCTAGTCACACATTTCACATTTATATTTTTCTAGTCCCTCATATTCAAAATAATGCATTTGAATTTCTCACAAATTCAAAATCTGTACAATTTTGATCATTCGACACAATTTTTTTTTTTAAAACTACCCTCCAACTACCTCTTAGTGACTCGAATCCGTAACCAATAGGTCATAGGGGAATTATCTTACCACCTAAGTTACACTTCGTTGTCTGTCTCTTGATACAATTATGAGAATATTTTGCCTTGAAATACTCACATGCGTATCGAATTTTACATTTTTCATAGGCAAAATCAGAAATATACAAATTTTAAATATTAAACGACACGATTTAAAATCTCATCCACCACTACTTTAAAATTTTCACCAACCATCACCACCCCTATTTGTTTTTCTACAAAAAATGGGTCTCTTATAACACATCTAGATTTTTCTAAAATAAGTCTAGAAGGATTAAGAAAGAAGAATTATATCTTTTATTAAGTACCTAAACCAAAAAATAATAATGGGATTAATATCCTCACCAATTATGAGAAATCAATCAAAGATTTTTAGGAGAAATTTTAGGAAGTAATATAGTTTATTGGGAGAAATTTTAGAAAGTAATATTGCATTAAACATCATTGCCAATTTTAGACATTAGTCATTGTAGGAGCAATTAATGGAGAGAATAGTTTATAAATACTAATATTTTGTTGTATAAAATTTCCTACAAATTTGGAGCAAATTGAAGAGAGAGATTTTTCACCAATTGAAGAGGTTACTTCTAATTTTATTTCAAGTCTTAATTTTTTTATATATATATTTTTGTTTTTAGTATTCAGAAAAATAATATGGTTATTTGGGTTTTAGTTAATTAAATTGTTGAATTATTCATATAGTGGGATTCATAAATTAATTAAGAATTACTATTGATATTTTAATCTAGAGATTTAGTTGTTAGAAAATTTGATGTATTTAAGTATTAGTAAAGAATTATTTTTCTGAAAATTAGATAAAGTCTTTTCTTGTTTCTAGATATTATTGTTCTTAAAAATACGTATATGATAGAATTTGTTTAAAAAAAAATAATGATGTGTTTACAGATAGATACATATAAATGTGTTAGATAGCAGAAATATAAATCGGGATTATCTCCAAACATAATCATTTAAGTTAGTTGAATCTATGTATGCCCTACTTCAATACCCGAAAAATAATAATATATATTTAATTTAAGGGTCTTCTAACGTATACCCAACCGAAAAATATTATGGTATAGATGGAATCACAAGTTTATACATAGGATAGGTTAGGCACCCTTATTTGGAAGAAAATAAATCCTTAAGGCTTCTTTCCATCAAGGAATTTACCAAAGCACATAACAAGAATATTATGAAATATTATATTTCCTAATACATAATATTCTGACTAATTGATTAAAGATATTATTCAATCATATCAAACGTGGGATATCAATCAATTAGATAAAATTACCAATTATCATGTGGGCCACATATAAGACAAGTCTTGCATTGCAAGTCTTACATGATGACGTAAGATCGCGTGGAGCGTATAACACCGTATCCCCGCCAAACTCTTTATCAAACACCTAATCCTATCTTTGAAATTCTACATGATAATAGACGAGAAACTACGCAACTTTTGACACTCTTCTAGTGGGGCTAATCACTAAGCTGAATATTGAGTATCGATAACGATGTGTTTTGTTTTGAGCTATCATAAATTAGATACGTGACTATGTGACTTGTTATAAACTTTATGGAAAGCGCAGGATATGTGATTTTGATACAATATAGTATAGACAAAAAGTTACAGTTTACAAGATTGATTTGAATTACTTGACTACATAAATTTTAAATAGTACACGATTTGAAAACATGTTTTAAACTAAAAGTATGCGTATGTAATAGTGTGAAATAATTGTGAAATACACACACACACACACACACACATATATAACTGCATAATCTAGTAGAGTATAGACTATAAATGTTATCTATTGGGCGACTTGTCGCTCACTCCATTATGAATACTTTTTGTAGATATTTAGAGATTATAGCTGTTAGATATAATGTTGTGTAATAGATCCAATCGAGTAAGTGGAGTTCGTTTCGAACACTATGATAAGGAAAATTGAAGACCAAGTCTTGTTAGAATTGGCAAGTTGTACTTAATTTCTAAATTATTATTTACCGTAAAATTTAAATTATTATTTAAAAATAATTACACTTCCACTCTTGTAATATATTTTTGGTATGTCTACATATAGGATAGATGTTCTCTTTCATCATCTAGATCACCGATAAGTCGACAGCAATAGCCTGGTTAGTAACGATCAGGAGCATGACACTATTCATTCCCATTCTACTTTCTTTTGCCACCTCCCATTCCATCAGTCCCAGCCTTGTACTTTTTGGGACAATTTAGTGTTTAAAGTTATATATTGTTATTTTTACCCTTAAATATGTTACATGTGATACACATGTGACTATTTTATATAAAATATATTCGTCATTGTGTCAAAAGAATAAAATGATATATTTTGAATTTATGAGGGATTAAAATATATTATTCTAAATGTGAAAACTAAATTAGTACAAATATAAAATGTGAGGGACTATTAAGTCAATTTTTTCTTATATTGTGTTTAGATGGAGAGATTTGAATGCATTTAATTTGAAATCCAAATCCATAATAAGTTATTCAAACAAACTAATTAATTTAGTTATAAATTTAAAATTTACCAACAACTGACAGTGTAATTTTAATAATTAGATGAGTTAATTTGAAATTTATCCAAATTTTATACCATTTCCAATCGACCTAATCTAAATTCATACATTTTACATTTTTCATTCAATTAAAATTCACCCATCCAAACACAACATTTTTCAATAAATTAGTAGATTTCATTAACCAAATTCATCCATCTAAACGCTGGTCCGCAACCAAAGGAATTTCCCATTTTACCTACTTACCCAAAATTATTCATTTAATAACACATGTAGATGGTTGAAATTCTTAAAACCATCTAGAGTGTATAAGAGACAGGTATTGCAGCAGATAAGATATAAAGAGTCCTAATCCTTAATCTTTTCTAGGGCAACTCAGTTAATTTAAATTGGCTGGAAAACAATGGAGCATTGTGCAACTCGAGCTACCTCGGGTCTAGATCCCCATCACAGCCTCCTCACTATCACCCCAACCCGATTGCAACAATTTCATTTCAAGTTTCCTGCTTCAAAAATCTCTGTCTCCAATTTCAACCCCTCAGGTAAAAGATTTTTTTTTTGGTGCCAGTTATTATTATTATTATTATTATTTAGTCTTTAGTGTTTTTCTTTTGATTCATTTGATTGTGAAATTCGTGTTTGGTCATGAATTTTTTGGTTATTTTACCTAGATATTTCTGATTAACAGGGTATTTATTGATTAGAAGATGAGTTGGAATTATTGAGTTTGGCTTATTGCTGTGTTGGTTCTTAGGAATGAAGGCCTTTTTTTCTTTTTCTTTTTTATGTAATGAATGGGGGTATGATGTAAAATGAGGAATGAAACTGGAAACCATCTTATGTGGGGCTCAGAACTGTTCTGACATTCTCTTTGTCATGTTAGGGCTGTTTGTTTCTTTTGCCGTGTAAAATGGTAAATGATTTGGACGTAGCTATGAATGAAATACTGAACCTTCTTAAGAGGGGAGTTTTGTCAATTGGATCGATTGTTTTTAGTGTTTTGGTCAAGATTAAGATTGATTTGATGATGTTTGGTTGGTTAAGAGTTTTAATTAATTGATGCATTTCTGTTTACAATTCTATTCTTGTTTGAATAGTCAATGAAATATATTTATGTAAAAGTATCCAAAGTGTTCTGGCGGTTAAACAACTTTTGAGATGTGAAGACTTCTTATACAAGCAGCAGAAAACTAACATGACAAAGAGAATGTCAGAACAGTTCTGAGTGTCTTTTGTGTATTTTCACTTCAGGACTGCGGTTCTACACCAACTTATCTCTTCGATCATCATTTTCTGATGAAACTTCAATGTCTCTTATAGCCCGTATTCCAAAGATGGACCTGATCGTGTGATAACATTAGAAGAGACCAGGCCGGTAGATACCATAATGTGATGGAGAAAAACTCCTCTCTGTCTCACTGCAACATCTAGATGTGTATGAGAGACAGGTCTCTATAAATAGTTATTAGACTTGCATCATATAAAGGAACCTGTTTCTAATATTTATATTTGCAATTCCCTTATTGCATGATTGGAGTTAAGTTTGAGCATCACAGATCGCTAATTTGATCTTGTTTTCAGTGACATCATATGGTCATTATTGCACAAATTTCCACCTTAAATGAACTGGAAACACGAAAATTTCTTTTTTTTTTTTTTTTCACTTTAAATGTTGAGCAGAAAGAGTTCTCTGGATCTTAAAGCCATGTCAAATGGCTGATCAGTAAATTAATTTCATGGGTTCAGCAAATAGAATGCCTGTTTAGGTGGTTTTCTTCCATATTATAGATTTTTCATCTTATATACAATCTCTAGATTAGTTTACAGTACCTAAATGTCCTGTCTCTTATACACATCTAGATGTGTATAAAGACACTAGATGTGTCATGATACATTTCATTAGCAGATGGTACATCTGTCTCTTATACATTATGCATGTTATATATGCTGTCGGTTATACAGTACTAGATGTGAAATAAGAGACAGGAATCCTTCAATTAGAAATCAATTCAAAATTATATTTTAATCAGGATGTTCTGCTACAATTTACAAATGTAGCTTGGTTGCTATGATGAAATTCAGACCTCATTGAAAGTTTCTTGATCAGACTGACACTTTGTGTTGATCCTGAGCAATTACCCGAGCAGCCTGAACTAAAATACTAGTTGGTCATCTTCCATCATCATGTTTCATGGCTCTTATCATTTCAAATGAATGTCATCCCAAGTTTCTGCTGCATTGTGTGCCAACATTGCATTTTTGTTCAAAGTTTTTATTGTGGTTATTTATTCATTTTCCAGCTCTTCTTGATATGTCTTCCTGCATTTGACATTATTTCACTTTTTTTTTTGGAAAATAGATAACATTTATAGTAATATACTTTAGTGTTCGAAACGAATGCACTCTATATCACACTGATCTATTACACTATGATGATTATATTAGATTTTTGAAATAGCTATAGATGTTGATGAAACATCGGCATTATGTCGATCTGAGCGGTTACCTGAGCAACCTTGGTCTTCTAGCTTTTATTTGTACTCTTCTAGTGTCCCCATTTTTTTCTGTCTTATGAATGCCACGGATTCATCTTATGGTGATCCCCATGTGTTTCTCCTGGTAATTTTTCCTTATATAGTTTTGCCTTTGCCTTTGGTTTAAATTCCTAAGCTGTAATATGGTTTTAAGGGAGCTGAGCATATGTGTTCTGATTGCAAGAATTTCAGGCATACAGACATTTTTAGTCCTCCCTTATGTTCCCCTTGCATTTAATTGTTTCTGACTCTTTATTCTTATCTATCACATGGTACCTTTTATGCTCTTGCTGGTTTTAAGTATCTAGGTAATGCTGATGCATTGGATTTAAATGTAAATAGGAAGTGATGCAAAATTGTTGAAGTATGGGGTTAACTGAATGAACAGTTCCGCTACCATGCAAAATAAATTAATTTTGCAGTACTTTGGTTCTTTTCCTATCCTACCGTTGTTTTGGTGGTTCCATTTTGGAAGTTTTCTTTCTGTTTTAATCTTTTTCAAATCAAGGTTTCTGTGCTGATCCGTCCAATTGACAATCAACTCCCCTTTTAGCGAAGGTAAAGTATTGCTAAATTCCTGTCTCTTATACACATCTAAGATTGTGTATAAGTCTCCCATCCAACCCAATAATTCAATTTGGAAAAGTTAAATTCAAAATTGAATCGGGAAAACATGAATGGTGAGGTTTACGTATGAGAAGTAAAATCAGCTATAAGATAAGGGTACGTATGATATTGTCACAAGCATATAAAAACTGAATTTGTCACTTGAAGTTATATCGTCTGAGAATTGTTTTTTTGATTATTTGTAGTTTGATTCGAATGATACATATTCAATCCTCGTGTTGGGTGGTGGTGTCCTGGTTTCTCTCTATTTAGCAACTGCAATTGTTGGCGCCATTGATTCTATTCCGCTGGTTTGTACTTGCTTTATAGTCTTTAACTCATATTTTATCATGATGTTTTTTGGGACCTAAGTCAACTAACCAAAGGGAGATTTATCTTTATTCCAACTTCAGGTTCCAAAATTGATGCAAGTCGTGGGACTTTCTTACACACTATGGTTATACACCCGCTATCTGTGTTTAAGGTAGTTGCATTGCCAGATTGTCACACCATCTTTCATTGCTTACCCAGTTAGCAAATATAAATAAGTGAAAATAACTAATATATATATATATATATATATATATATATATATATATATTAGTTTTAGCTATCTTATAATTCATTTTACTTCTCACTAAGTTGTTTAACCGCCATAGAGAGGAGTTAGCTGCTAAAATTGAAGTTATTAAGGAACAAGTCCTTGGTTCAGATGACGATTGATGTGGATTCAAGGATGTCATTATAGTTTTATTGCAATTCCGTCGTTATTGCAATAACGTGATCAAAAGAGGTTGAAAGACTCAATTTTGGTTGCCAAAATATGTGCATAGTAGGATATTAGGTCTATAGGTAATCTTGAAATAGAAATGACAATCTTTATTAGATGATGTTGTTCCTACTTTCTAGTTGGGTGACAAATAAAGTGACAAATATGTCACTAGATGTGTTTGCGTCTCTTGAAGTAAACCATTATTTATATAAAGTGACAAATAAAAATTCTAGATGTGTTAATACACCTGAAAAAGAGAACAAATCTAGCCAAGAATTTACAAGAGGAAGTCGTGATTGGATAAAATTTTACGACGAGAAGATATTTTGGCAAGGGGCTATAGATTTGCGCCTTTGTATGATGTTCCAATTGGTTAAGAAGAATCTGTCGTTTGAAGCTTTGATTCGAAGCCATGAAGCTTTTCTCTCTTCCAAGAGGCTGTTGAAAACACCCTTCAAGCCTGTTTGGTCTTGCAAGGTTTCATCTTCACTAAAGACTTCCTGAACGAAAAACCGTCCTATGTCCGAAGGCCCAAATGATTACATGCTGTTTACCAGCCTTATAAATCTAGATGTTCAACAGACAGGAGGAAACTTAAATAACTAATTAGTCTCTTCGATTTGTATGACATGATTCCAAAACGATTTATTTTGTCTTCTAATTGAAGGATGATTGCGCTATGAAATTTTTAATTAGTTCAATTCCTCATGAAGTGTTTAAACAATAGAGTGGTCCTATAATAGAATCAATTCCACGCATGATGAACCCTGTCTTCTTTTTAAGTGTATAATTTTTTTTAGTTAGTTCAATTTGCATTACGCGATTATTTATATACTATTTAGTAGAATATGAGTAGATAATAAAATATAATTTAGATTCTAAGAAGCGAACTCTATGCTTAAACTTAACTTCAAATCAATACATCTAATTGCAAATATCAAAGCGAATAGAACTGTCTAATTAGAGTTATCTGTCTCTATATACACATATAGATGTGTATATCTCTTATACACGCTCTCTAAATACTTGAGCTTTATTCTTCCAACCTTATATATTTAATTTTTAAGCCATTATTTTACTTAATTAAACTGTCTCTTATTTGTATTTTCGTTCTTGAATTAATTATGATAAGTTTTGTTAAATTTTTAGTTTAATTAAGTGTTTAATGGTGTTAATATTATGTTGGTTAAAAATTAAAGGATAGAAGTTGGAAGAAACAAAGCTCAAGGGACCAGATTGCAAAAATGGATGAAATGAAGAATGCTGGGAGGAGAGTCGAGATTGCGGTCTCGAGTGTTCCAGACCGCGATCTCGACTCAGGAAATTGTCTTACTGTGGTTTAGAGTCGAGAAGATTTGTCTCAAATGTTCCAGACCATGATTTCGGAACAACTGAGAGTTAAGTTGTAAGGGCAATTTTGTAGATTTTCTACTAGTAACTCTACAAAATTGCCTAGTGTAATATTAGACTATCTTAGAGCTAATCAAAAAAATTTCTAAAAAAGTAGTAAGACTTAGTTAGTTTTTAGATAGGAAGGAAACTTTGAACTCAAAGAGATCCTTCTTTAATAGTAAATTTCTCTTTAATTTTCCCTAAGATTCTCTTATACACATCTAGATGTGTATAAGAGATTAGATAATCTAAGTGGGTTAATTGCAAGTTTCACGTAGATATAATTTTTATTCGCTTTCTTGTCTAATTTAGTAAGAATTTCTTTACTTGCAATTTAGGGTTCTTGATAATTTCTTGCAATTTTAGTTAAAATTTTCAATTTCTTGCATTAATTCCTAGTTAATTCTTAGTGGGCTTTCTTTATTTCTATCAAAAATCCAAAAAATATTTAGATTTCTAGTTTAACTCTTTCCAAGTTATAGTTTGGAAATGATTGCTTTTAGTATTCAAGGTTTCTGATTTGTAGTCATTTTAGTTGGGTAATTTGCTTGCTTTTAATTTTAGTCTTAATTTAGTTAATTTAGGTTAGAATTAAGTGCTTTCATTTACTTGCTTTTACTAGAATAGATTAGCTAGTTTCTTAATTTCCTAATTAGTTATTTTCACTTATTTACATTTTTTTAGTTAATTTAGCTTTAATTTAAGTTTTTATCGCTTCCATTGATTATGGCTTTTATTAGAATAGTCTAGATATCATCCATCGCTTGATTTCGCTTAACTACACAAGTACCTATAAATATTGGTAATTTTCTTCCAACAATCCTTGTGGGAACGGGCAGGCTTCCCTTTACTACTAGTTGACAACCGTATATTTGCGGGATGCCATCTAGTTAGTAGTAGGATTTATGTGTTTTATTAATTTATAACTAGGTGTGTAAGAAATCAAGTTTTTGGCACCGTTGCCGGGGATTGTCTTCAGTTTTTGGCAATATCAAGAGCTTTACGGGTCGTGTAGATTAAGCACTTTAGTTTAGTTTAGTTTAGTTGTTAATTTTGTGAATTTTAAGTTTGTTGGATATTTTGTGGAATTGACTTGGAATTTCAATTGACTATTTGCCTTGGTTTTGTAGTGCATCCTTTCTTGGGTAAGAGGAGCTCAAGAGCCTTTCATTTGCTTAGACAAGGAACGGGAGAAAGAGCTAAGAGAAATTCGAAGGTTGAGAAGGGTACAACAAGAGCAAGAAAGGATAGAAATGACAAATGCTAATGCTCATCAAGGGAATATGAACATGGAAAACGAAGAAGAAGAGGTAGTTGGAAATAATGGAATTGGTGGCTATAGAAATGGAAATGGCATGAATGGGAATGGAAGGCCATCGAGGGAGTATGCTTTACCTAATTTTGATGGGGCGAACTCAAGCATTGCACGGATACCCGTGCAAGCCAACAATTTCGAAATCGAGCCCGCCCTAATCCAAATGCTTCAAGCCCATGCCATATTCGGAGATGGACCAAATGAGGACCCCTACACACACCTCATGAATTTTGAAGAAGTTTTGGACATATTTAAGTTTAATGGAGTACACCCGGATTATGTGCGGATGAGGGTGTTTCCTTTTTCTCTTCGTGATAGGGCAAAGTCATGGTTGGCAATCCCACGCCCAAGGAACATTTATTACTTGGAACCAACTTGCTCAAGAGTTCTTGGCGAAGTACTTCTGCTGACAAGAACCATCTAAAGAGGCTGTCTCTTATACACATCTACATGTTCAAACAACATGTTGGTGAAAGCCTAGGGGAAGCTTGGGAAAGATTCAAAGAGTTGCTAAGAAAATGCCCGCATCATGCCATTCCTTTGTGGCTTCAAGTCCAAACCTTTTATAATGGTTTACTTCAAGAGACGAAATCCATCGTAGATGCCTCTGCCGACAGCTCTATCTCATATAAGACTCCAGAAGAATCTCAAGACTTGTTAACTAGGATGGCATACAACCACTACCATCATGGACCGATAACTCCACCGGTGGTTCAACACCAAGCTAATCAAGGCAATGCAAGTAGTGGAGCGTTGAATCTAAACATGCAAGATGCCCTTTTGGCTCAACAAAGCATGTTCATGAGTGTGATGAACAACATGGCAAAAGCGTTGGAGAATCTAGGAAACCTAGTAGTGTAAATGCTATGACTTCTTCTCCAACTCAACCAAGCATGACATGCGATTTTTGTGGAGGCGGCCATGCCAATGGGAATTGTGAGATGCCATATGGAGGTAATGAGCAAATCAATTATGTGGCTAATCAATCTTCATTTCCAAGGAGCCAATTCGGAGCTTATGGGAACACTTACAATCCTTCTTGGAGGAATCACCCAAATTACTCATGGCGTAACACCAACAACCAATCCAATCCTCCTTACCAACCAAATCCCCCACATCAAAATGCCCAACACACTCAAACTCCGAATTCCTCATCTAGACCTTATCAACCACCACATCAAAGAAATGTCCAACCCAACTCATATCAAAATTTCCCCAATCCTTCGTTTCAAAACCAACAACAAAGACCTCATTTCCATTATGCAAATTCTTCCCAACCTATCTCATGATCACTATGCTCCTAGAGAGAATTTGGGTCATGAAGGTTGGAAAAGAGAAGCCGAGGTATTTGAGAAGAGAATTGGATAGGAAAGCGGAAGAGCATAAAAGAAATTATGAGAATTTGAATGGTTCGACAAGAAATTTGGAGATTCAATTGGGACAATTGGCAAGGTTGACCAATGAGAGGCCTTTAGGAGTGCTTCCGAGTGACACCATTCTAAACCCTAAGGAGCAATGCAAGGCTATTACCCTTAGGAGTGGTAAAGAGTTGGGTGAAATTCAATGAAGAATGGAGAACAAGAAGGGGTTGAGGATGAAGCTAAAGAAAAAGAGGAGCCTTCAAATGGGCAAGACAAAATGATGAATGAGTCTATTATACACAACTTAGAAAGCAATGAGAGGCAAGGATCTTAAGCATCATGAGCCAAAACATGTTAATGTGCCATTTCCTCAAAGGCTAAGGGATGAAGAAAAGGCAAAGAAATTCAAGAAATTTTTAGAGATTTTCAAAAAGTTTGAAATCAACATCCCTTTCATGGAGGCAATTGAGAACATATGTACCTATGCCAAATTGCATGAAACAAATACTTACTCAATTAGACAAGAAAGCGAATAAAAATTTTTGTGCTTAGGAGCATTGTAGTGCACTACTTACAAAGAAGTTGCCACCAAATCTCAAAGATCCCGATTCATTTTCTATACCTTGTGAGATTGGGGGTTTGCAATTTGGAAGAGCATTATGTGACTTGGGAGTTTCAATAAATCTCATGCTTTTTGGAGTATTTAAGAAGTTAAATGGAGGTCAATTGAAGCCAACAAGTGTCTCATTGCAACTTGCGGATCGAAGCATAAAGTTTCCAAAGGGGATAAAAAGGAATGTCTCTTGTGAAAATTGACAAACTTTACCTTCCGGCCGATTTCATTGTGCTTCAAATAGAAGAGTCAATCATTGGGAGACCTTTCTTCGCTACCGGCCAATGCACTTATTGATGTTCAAGAAGGAAAGTTGGAATTCCGAATAAATGATGAAATTGTTACATTTAATGTTTTTAATTCATTAAAGCTTCCTTCAATGCTTAATTTTTGAAGATGTCATGAATATAAATGTGGTAGATGACTTAATCGATGATTGTTGTAGGAATGAAATGGAGAATTTCTTAATGGAGGAAGAGGTCTTGGAGTCAAATGCGCCAAATCAAGATGATTCTGCAAGAGGTTGTAAGGAAGTGTATAAGAGACCTTTTGAAAGCCGGTATTATTTACCCATTAGCAGATATGAGATTTCAATGGCAAAACTCAAGTAGTTCCCAAAAAGGGTGGTATTACCGTAATCATAAGTGAAACCAATGAGCTTATCCCCTCTAGATTGGTTACAGGTTGGCGAATGTGCATTGATTTTTGAAAGTTGAATGAAGCCACCCGAAAAGATCATTTTTCCTTATTGTTATTGATCAAATGCTTGAGAGGTTGGCCGGTTTTGTAATTACTGTTTTCTTGATGGTTATTCTGGATAACTTCAAATTGTCATTTCTCTGGAAGACCAAGATAAAACAACTTTCACATGCCTATTTGGTACCTTTGCATATTGGAGAATGCCATTTGGACTTAGCAATCTCCAAATACATTTCAACGTTGTATGTTTGCTATTTTTCATGACATGGTTGAAAAGAACATAGAGATTTTCATGGATGACTTTAGTGTTTTTGGTGACTCATTCAACTGATGATTGTCTTGCAATTTGTCCAAGGTATTAAAGAGGTGTGTGGAAACCAATTTAGGTTTTAATTGGGAAAAATGTCATTTCATGGTGAGAGAAGGAATCGTTTTGGGTCACAAGGTCTCATCAAAGGGAATAGAAGTTGATAGGGAAAAGGTGGAGGTAATTGAAAAGTTACCTCCTCCGATCAATGTTAAAGGGGTAAGAAGTTTCTTAGGTCATACGGGTTTTCATAGAAGATTCATTAGGAATTTCTCTCATATTGCGAGACCATTGTGCTCCTTACTTCAAAAAGATTGTCCATTTCATTTTGTGATTCTTGTTTGGCATTATTCAATGAGTCCTACTAGCTCTAGTGATTGGAGGAGGTAACTTTTCAAGCTATACAATTGGTTGAAGCCCTTGGAATGGCATGAGTCTCATTATACATGCTAGTGACTATGCAATAGGTGCCGTTTTATGTCAAAAAGTGAACAAGATGTTGCATGTCATTTACTATGCTAGTAGGACCTTAAATAATGCACAAACTAATTATTCAACAACAGAGAAGGAACTACTTGCTATAGTTTTTGCATTTGATAAGTTTAGATCATATTTGATTGGATCAAATGTAATTGTTCATACCGATCACTCCGCATTAAAGTATTTGTTTTCTAAGCAAGATGCTAAGCCACGTTTATTGAGATAGATACTTGTTGAACCCCAGTTATGATAATCATGTTTTACATGATGTCTCAAATACACATCTAGATGTGTATAAGAGACAGGGTTTAAATCGATGTCCACAAAGTCTTCTGGACGCAAATGACTGTCCGAAAGACAGAGTTTCGGACGATGGTAATCGTCCGACACAAAGAATTTGAAGCAAGTCTCGGACGAAGAACAGCGTCCGATCATATTTCCAGAAGACTTTGTTTCGATCGGACGCATGTTCGGACGCATCCTCGGATGTTGTCACAAATACACATCTAAACTGTTACTACGATCTCAACCCAGACCCAAATGACCATTCTGCCCTCCAGAAGTTTCCAACGTACTCAATTAGTTCAAATTTGAGAAGCACACTTGCTCATCGGCCGTCCAAAAGGTCCAACGGCTAGTTTTCCAGTAAATAGAAAATAGCCGTTGGAAAGCTGTTGGAAGCAAATTTTGGGCAACTATAAATACCCCTAAGATTGAATTAAATAAAAAAAGACTTCTACATTGATTACAAATAATACTTGAGCTATTTGGGAGAAATAGTGGGTACAAGTGTTGTAAAAGTGTAGGTAGTTTTGTGAAAAGAGCTTAGAAGTGTAAGAGTTCTTCAAGTGTAATAGTGGAAAGATAACAATTCTAACAAAGGAAGGTTGTGAGTGTATCACTCTTAGGGGCTGTCACTTATTTCATTTAGTGTGAGCAAGAGTGATCCTCATTTGTGTAGAAGAGGTTATTGTCTCACCAACTTTGAAGAGACTTTTAGTGGCTAAACTTCAAGTTGTGAACTTGGTAGTTGCCATGTAAGAAGCTCTTTGCAGTTGTAAGCTCCAAGCTTGAGAAGCTTGGGAGTTTGTCTATGTTTGATTCTCTTAATCTCAATATTCTTATTTGTTCTTTAAACTTAAATAGTTGAATATCTATTGTATTCATTTGTGCTTAAGTTTTTTTTTGGTGCATAAAGTTTGAATTTCTATTAAGCACATAAAAAGTAGTTTTCTCCTTAGGTACAACCTAATTCACCCCCCCTCTTAGGTTGCTCTTTGGGGCCAACAATACTTTTGTTGCAGGAGTTTGATTTGGAGGTGGGCGACAAAAAGGGTGTGGAAAACATGGTAGCCGGCCAATTGTCAAGAATTGAGGCATCTAGACTTGTCAATCTTGAAGAAGGGATAATCAATGAAGAATCTCCAATTGAGAAGTTGTGTGAGGTGAAAGAGGTGAGTCTATGGTATGCGGATATTGGGAATTATCTTGTAGCAAGGATAGTACCAAAGATGCCAAACATCAATGAGAGGAGGAAATTCTTTGCGAAACTTAAACATTATTTTTGGAAAGAACCGTATTTGGTCCGAAAGTGCAATGATCAAGCATCCTAAGGAGATGTGTTCTGGAATGTGAAGTATCCGATATATTAAGACATTGTCATTCATTTTCGGTTGGGGGGCATCATGGAGCTCAATGGACGGCTTTCAAGGTCTTACATAATGGTTTATATTGGCCAACTATGTTCAAGGATTCCTAGGATTTTGTGCTCAAATGTGATGAATGTCAAAGGGTGGTAATATTTCAAGGAAACATGAAATGCCCCTTCATGGCATTATTGAGTTAGAGGTATTTGATGCATGGGGGATTGATTTCATGGGACCTTTTCCGGTCTCATACTCCAATAAGTACATTTTAGTTGCGGTGGACTATGTGTCGAAATGGGTTGAAATAGTTGCTACTCCAACCTATGAGGCCAAGGTAGTAATTAAATTCCTTCGCAAGAATATCTTTTCACGGTTTGGAGTTCCTCGGGCTATCATTAGTGATGGGGGATCACATTTCAAGAATTCTCAATTTGAGGCATTAATGACAAAATATGGGGTGAAACACAAGGTTGCTTTAGCTTATCACCCACAAACATCAGGTCAAGTGTCAAACCGAGAATTGAAGAGAATCTTAGAGAAAATGGTGAATAATGGTAGGAAAGATTTGGTATTGAAGTTAGATGACACTTTGTGGGCTTATCGTACGGCATTTAAAACTCCTATGGGCATGTCTCCGTACAGTATTGTGTATGGAAAAACGTGTCACTTGTCGGTGGAACTTGAACATAGGGCATATTGGGCCATAAAGAACTTGAATTTTGAGTTGAAGGAGGCATATGAAAAAAGAATGCTTGATTTGAATGAATTGGATGAATTCCAGAGAGAGGCATCTGAAAATTCTCTAATCTATAAGGAGAAGACAAAGGCATGGCATGATAAGCATATCAAAAGGAAGGAATTTAAAGTCGGTGATTTGGTACTCCTTTATAATTCAATACTCAAGTTACTTCCGGGAAAGCTTAAGTCAAGATGGAGTGGTCCCTTTGAAGTGATCCAAACCTTTGCTCTCATTGGAACGGTGGAGATAAAGGGGAAAGAGGGAGCTTTCAAGGTCAATGGACATCGATTTAAACCCTACTTTGGAGGAATCATTGAAGGTGGAAGAGAAATCACCCAATTAACACAAGAATGAGGGTCATGCCATACTCAAGCTAGTGACTATAAAAGAGCGCTTCTTGGAAGCCAACCCAAGTCTTTAATTTAGTTGTTATTGCTTTCTTTTGGTGTGATTTTTAATTGACTTGATTTTGAGTAAATTGGTTTGAATTAGGTTAGAATTTTTATTAAAGAAAAACATAATATGTTGAGTTTTTGAGTTAAATAAATAGTGCTAAAAAATGAGTGAAAATTGTCATCCTAACTTGTGAATTTTTTGTTTGTAGGTTACCCTTGCAAATGAAGAAAAATGATCAAGAGTGAAGCAATTTCGGCTAAGTGTGAAAATTCACTTTGCAGAAATTGAGCTTAACGATCTCAACCCTTAATCTGGTCATTCTGCAAAACATGAAGTTTGAGTTGTTGTAACTGGGGTTCAACAAGTATCTATCTCAATAATCGTGTCTTTTTTTCTGTCTCTTATACACAACTCCAAACTTATAAGAGACAGGCTCAATTTGTACATCAAGTTATCCAGAACAGTCTCAAAATAAGAGCCCACGATTTCACTCTTTTAAGACCGCTAATCTCGACATCAGGTCAAATCGCGATCTCAAAACTGAGACTGCAATCTCGACTGCCAAAAAATTTTTAAATGCTTCGATCTTTTCTTTTCTTCTTACAAATTTTCCCTATCCGAAAGCCCTAAGCCCAACTCCTCAAATTCTTCCCTCATCTTGACTAGAAATCACTTAAAACTCCTACCCACCACTAATATCATTTAGATGTCTCTAAGAACAGTCTCTTATACACATCTTTTTGAGAAATTTTTGGAAGAAATTTCAGCTTCATGTCTCTTATACACATCAAGCAATTTTTGGAAAAATTTCAATTCGAAAAAGAACGGGTAATATATTTCCTTGGAATATTAGTTGTAATTGGAAATTTTTGAAGGCAATTGTGGAGTTTTGTGAATTAAATTTTGGCAAATTTGTGGTATTTAATTATTGAATTGTGGACAAGTAATTGGTGCTTATTTGTTTTAGAAGAATTGTGATTTTAAATTATCCAATTGTTGGAATTATTAGTTTGATTTGTGAATTGAGTCGAATTGAAATATTTGGAAATTTTTTGAGAATTTGTGATTGTGATTTTGTGGTGTTGATTCTTGATTGAAGGTTGGATTTTTTGAAATTGGTGATTGAATTCCATTTGCATAAAGAAAATGACGAGAGGGGTATATGGCAGTGCTGAGAGAAGAGTTAGAATGAGAAGGAGAAGGACTAGTTCTAGGAAAAGAAAATTCGGAGAGGGTACTCGGAACAACCATTTAAGGGTGGTGAGCAAATTGAATCTCAATTCTCGAGTGATAGGGCTCAGCAATTATTCAAGAATATCGAGAAGCATGAGGTGATTAGAGAAAGGAATTTTGACCCATTCATGCATTGGGGAGATGCATTATATGAAGATGCTAGGAGAGCGATAGAAGAACAAATTAGGTCAAGGCATTGGGAGGGTTTTAACGCTCAGGTTGACCCCGGGGCTGCCCAATTAGTCAAAGAGTTTCATTGTAATTTATGTGAGTTAGAAGATGGCAAGGTGCACATACGAGGGGTTTTGGTAGATTTTAGTGCTGATGTGATTAATGCGTATTTCAACACACCTCCCGTACCTTCTAGTCAGTATTTGGCATTTTTGAACAATAAAAATAAGAATAAGAATGCAATCAAAGATGCCATTTGTGATAGAAGGGTAGAGTGTATTAAGAGTACTTCGTCTGCCACTGAATTAAAATTTGCTCGTCAAGGACTCTCATTAGTGGATAATCTAGATGTGTATAAGAGACAAGTAGCCACATTTGGGCTACTCACATTTAGAGAGTGATAGGTCTGGACGTCCTATATTTTATGCCCCTAGTCTAATTCACAATCTTTGCACCATAGGGGGTTGCCGATTGATCATTTGGAATCATTGACATATCCTAGAGGAAGGATCAGTCGGGAATATGTCTATAGGATAGTGAGAGTATATGAAAAGCACCACCAGGAGGAGCACCCTACCCAGCCACAGCCACAGCCGCCACCACCTTAGAGAACTTCAATGATTTCGATACCCCCAGGTTTGGTATTTAATGCTTCGGTAAATGAAAAAGAAAGGAATGATCTACAAGGGTACTGATCGTATAGTCAAATGGTAATGCACAAGTACTTGACCGTCATTGGAGAAACTTTAAATATTACTTCATTAGGCACTTGGGTCCAGCCACATCACCTCTGGCATGGCACTTTGGTCCACCTTGTGGACAGTACTACACCACCGCGCGGCTACCACACATCATGAGGGATCTAGCCACGCGGGTGCAACTGGAGGGGACATGGATGATTCGTAGATCATGAAAAGGCCCAACCTAGTGATGCTGAGGAGGGTCAAGAAGAGATGGAATGAAGAGATGAAGCCACTATTTGTTTGAGCATGGATGAAGACCAAACCTGGCCATTGGATCGATTTGATGGATGACAATAAATTTCTCTATGTTTTTATTGAACACCATAGCTTTTGATTACTTTGGATTACTTTTGTTTTACTTTCAGTCTTTGGAATTAAAGTATTTTAGTTTTTCTTTAGTTGGCTAATGGCCTTAAGCTGATGCCAAGTTGATACATTTTGATGCTTTATGTATTGAATTTCTTTTGGATTCTCATGTTGGCACTTGGTGAAGTTTAGTTATTGCTTAATAAGAGTAGTATGGCTAAGGGCTCTAAGCTGATGCCATTTCTGGATTTGTTGATAGATTGAATTGGATAGTGATGTTTGTGGAGCTTAATTGGTGAGATGCATGGCACGGTTGCTCTTGACATTTTTATTCAATTTTAATTCTAGGCTCAAAAGTAGAAGAACATAGTTTAAGTAGTTTTTGTTATTTGTGGTTATGTCTTGATGTTTAATTTTGGGTGAATGGAAGGATGATTTATTCATCAATTAGAATGTAAACAGACAAGTTTAGGGTGTCTATTTCTTTGTGTTGGGAATGGTTATTTTATACATATCATTACCACTTGATGTTTAATGGATGGAAAATTGATCAATTAGGTACTCAATGATGACAAATTTTGAAGTTCAATGCTTTGTGATTGAAGTGTATAATTGATTCATTTCAAGAATTTTTGTGTGAGTGAGTAACTTCATTTGCAACATGAAGAATTCATAAATTTAGCATTACTATTAGGATTAAAAAGATCAGCTGAAATTTAAGGAAAATTTATTTGAAAAGTTGTTTCTTATCAAATCACTTATATTATGTTGTACAATACCTTATCTTCATGGAAAGAACATGAGTTAAATGAAGTAGATACAATTTTGGGACATTTCTTGTGTTTGCATAAGGAATGATCTTCTAACTTGTGAATAATTGATATTTGAGATAAATTTTAGGTACATTTCACTCATTTTCCTTGGTTTAGGACCAAAAAAAAAAAAATTTAGGAATAAGGCGAGTACGGTATTCCGACATGTACCCATGTTGTTTCTTCGAAATGTTTAAAGAGTAGTAATAAGGCGAGTACGGGATTTCAATATGTACCCATGTTGTTTCACTGAATTAAGCCATTAGGAATTGCGTTTTAATATACCAATAAGTTAAGGAGTAAATGTCTGTAATACTTATCATTAATCTCATATTACTTATTCCTTGTTAGAGGTTTATTCCCGAAATGTGTGACAATTGCATTTAGGTTGATTCCTAATTGAACTTCTATTTTCATGATGCCTAGTAGAAAGAGTTGATTAACTTCATAATATTTATGATTCGAGAAGTAATGATGTTTCAAATGAAAAGAACTAAAACTTTTGATAACTCTTTTTGAGAACGGTAATGCTTGGTGATGTGAAATCTTGTGCAGTGAAATGAATGTGTGCTTCTATGTAAAACAAAATTTCAATTTTGGATTGATTTACGCATATACTTCACATATCACGTTGTGTTGAACATTTCTTGAGAGATCGCTTAATTGTTCTATGTACATCCATGATTCATCAAGTGTCACGTCAATTTTGGAGTTGTTTATATGTTTGAATGTTAGAAGGTTTCGTTTAATGTTAATCTTTGTTTTGCTCGAGACTAGAAAAATGCTAAGTTTGGGGGTTTGATAACTCTAGTAAACTAAATTCCCTCTAAATTATAGCATTTTGATAGTTTAAATTCCGAAGTTGGATAAGTAATTGAGGATTTTAGTTAATTTCTTTCATATGCATTTGTATTTTCGTTCTTGAATTAATTATGATAAATTTTGTTAAATTTTTAGTTTAATTAAGTGCTTAATGGTGTTAATATTATGTAGGTTAAAAATTAAAGGTTAGAAGCTGGAAGAAACAAAGCTCAAGGGACCACATTGCAAAAATGGATGATCAATGAAGAATGCTAGGAGGAGAGTCGAGATCACGGTCTCGATTGTTCCAGACCGCGATCTTGACTCGGGAAATTGTATTACTGTATTAGAGTCGAGATCGCAGTGTCAAATGTTCCAGACCGTGATCTCGACTCACTGAGAGTTAAGTTGTAAGGGCAATTTTGTAAACTTTCAGCCAGTAACTCCTGATTTTTTGCCTAGTGTAATATTAGACTATTTAAGCTACTTAAAAAAATTAGTGAAAAAGTAGTAGAGAGTTTTAGTTAGTTTTTAGATAGTTTAGGATAGCTTGAACTCCAAGTTTACTTCTTTAATTGAAATTTCTCTTAGATCTTCTTTTAATTTTTTGTCAAGTTCAAATTTTGGTTAGATAATCGTATTGGGTTAATCACAAGTTTCGTATAGATATAATTTTTATTCGCTTTCTTGTCTAATTTAGTAAGAATTTCTTTAAATAAATTTAAAGAGCTTTGGGTAAATTAGGGTTCTTGAAGTACCCTTGAAGAAGTCTAGTGGCTTTCCTTTTCAATTTCTTGCATTAATTCCTATACAATTCTTAGTAGTACTTTCTTTATTTCTATCAAAAATCTAAAAAATATTTAGATTTCTAGTTTAACTCTTTCCAATTTATAGTTTAGAAATGATTGCTTTTAGTATTCAAGGTTTCTCATTTGTAGTCATTTTAGTTGGGTAATTTGCTTGCTTTTAATTTTAGTCTTAGTTTGGTTAATTTAGGTTAGAATTAAGTGTTTTCCTTTACTTTCTTTTACTAGAATAGATTAGTTAGTTTCTTAATTTCGTAATTAGTTATTTTCACTTATTTATATTTTTTTAGTTAATCTGGCTTTAATTTAAGTTTTTATCGCTTTCATTCGATTATGGCTTTTATTAGAATAGTTCTATCATCCATCGATTGATTTCGCTTAACTACACAAGTACCCATAAATCTTGATAATTGTTTTCCAACAATCCTTGTGGGAACGATCCCTACTTCCTTTTACTACTGGTTAACAACCGTATACTTGCAGGATGCCATCTAGTTAGTAGTAGGATTTAGGTGTTTTATTAATTTATAACTAGGTGTGTAAGGCATCATATATATATATATATATATGATGAATAGTGCATACATAATCTAAATAATGGATAAAATAAATAATGAATAGAACAAACTATGAATTCACATACATCTTTAAAAAAAATTACTATAAAATTTTTTAAATTAATAATTGTACACACTTCTTTTAACTAAGGCATCGCAAGAATGACTTCCAATACTTGACCTGATGTCCACAAGAACCTATTACAATTAGAAACTATAATGGCATCTAGAAAGAAAATGACCAACTCTCATGGACTCTAGCATAAATTGAACAGCTTTGCATTCTTGCAGAGCTGAGATGAATATTATTCTTTAGAGCTTTGTGCAATTCTTTATTTAAAAAATAATATTTCTTATTTTGAATTAGGGCAAGAAATTTCTATATCTATATGGAAAATGAGATTTCTTTGGCTTTCTGTTCTTATATTTTAATTTATTTGTTGTTTTTCTCTAAATTTTAATACTTTTTATTTCTGATTATATATATATATATATACCAAGAGGAGAACCGGGGACCCCTAAAAACCTAGAGTAAGAAGCTTTCCTGATGTATTAATTAGAAAAATTTGAATTAAACAAATAATTCAGGTGGCTCAGCCAACCATCAAACAGTAAAGCAAAATAAAACGAAACTTTATTTAAAGCTTTAAATATTTATAAGAATTAATCAACCTGTCTCTGGTGAAGAACTAGTCTCTTATACACATCTCTGAAGGTACTCTCGAAAGGGAAGAAAGAAAATTATAACTTGGAAATTTTTCTGATGATTTTCAAAACTGAAATCATCCTATTTATAGGAGAAAACTACTGTTGCTACAGTGTCAAATAGTGACCTGTGAACAGTAACTTTTTCCGTGATTTGCGCCGCTACAGTGTACAGTGTACAGTGAACGGTATTTGTATTTTTAAACAGTAAAGTACATTTGAATAGTAAATACAATTTCGGGTCGATGCCGAAACAGTCGTCCTCATTTGATTGGGCGAAATCTTCTTCAGTGCTGATGCTGGCAGCTGAGCTGGAATCAGAACTGGATGATGACACCTGTTTTTTCTTCTTTTTTGAAATCTTTTTCTTTGATTTCTTTTCTTTTCTTTTGTCCTTTTGCTGGAAACTTCAATTTTGTCAAGAGCTTGAAGTTCCTTCTTTGAGCCGGAGAGGTTTCTTCCAGGTTGTTTGATGTATGCGTCCTTGGTTTTGGCGAGGCTAGCGAGCGATGTTGAAGATCTTTCTTTGTAGAAACTGGCAGCTTCTTTATCGATGGAAGCAAGAATTGTGAATTCTTGGCAAACCATAATTGAACTTGATTCTTATGAGCATAGGTAGCATCATAAACATCCCACCATTTGATTGAACCTTGCCTTACCAGTAAAGGTGGAAAGGCTGAATTGTTATTCTTAACAAATTTATACAAATCTCCCTTGGAAAATCCAAGGTAATGCGAATTTCGAAAAGAAATGGAGGGTGATTGGCATTGTTGAATTGGGTTGTGAAAACTTTGATTTAAAAAACTCAAAGCTTTCTAAAATTGATGGAGGTAAAATGGATTCATTTGGTCCAATTAGAGACCAAAATCTATTAAACCAAATTGGGAAAGAATAGGTTTTATTCTCGATGTTTTGGTAGGTGAATGTGTTGAACCAAGCACCTTGATAATCCCAGTAGGAATAACCAGGATATACACAAGACTCAGAAACAGAAAAGGAACGTAATCTGTTAAGATCAGTGCCCCATTCTTAATGTTATCAAACCAACAGAATGTTAGGCTAGATTATCTTCTTATGTTAGATCTGATATCTGGTGATGGTATATAGGGCGTTTACTTATACCTTAAAGGTTATCATGACGCTGAGTTTACTCAGCAGGAAGCCCACGTACCTAACCAGTTGATTATTTATGTTAAATATTTAAGAATTTCTAATAGATCTGTTAGATCTTTAGTTAATTTTAACATTCATGTAAGATCTTGTTGGTCCTATGGGATATGACTCTGTTGCCGTTTAGCCGACGAACAGGCGTTGAGGTTTGATAGGTCCTCTACCCATAGAGTGTAAGGACTTGTTCTTGCAAAGATCTAGACTGAATGTTAAGATTTGCATAAAGATCTATTGATCTGAGTTATGCTTTTATATTTATAATAAATAATTAGTATCAGCTTAAACATAATTAGATAGATCTAAAACAAGCATTAACATGGTTGGTTTATAATTAGCATCCTATGAAACCCGAAGACTTCTGTGCTAAAGGGAACAAGGGGGTACAACCATTCCTGCATTTTCGTTTTATTTTCTGCATTTTATCTTATTTTGCATTTTTATTTTATTCTTGTATTTTATTTTATTTTAATTATGAGTGCTTTCTTCAGATCTAGTTCTAGATCTTCCCAAGCCTCCTCCTCTTCTTCAAATCCTTCTTCTCTTAAATATTGATTTAAATTGTGTTCTATCATGTAATGGAATATGATGAGATCAAATTGCTTTCGAAAAAATCAATTGAAAGTTTTAAACAAAAATACCATTATTTGCATTTTGGACTTGTTCAAATTGCTGCTAAACCATTATCTAGAGAAGGTCTGGATACGTCTCTTTTACTATGTCTAAGAGATGCCAGATTTCTAGATTTCAATGATTCACTACTTGGTATGGTTGAAACCAGCCTATGTGGTGGTCCTGTTTATTTTGATTGTTTTCCAAACTTTTCAGTTTCTTTAAACGATCCAAATATTTTAGATTCCTTAACTTTAAATGTTAAGACTTCAAATTATAAAACTAAGACTGGATCTTTACCAGTTGCTATTATTTTTAGACTTAGAGAAGTACACATGTCTATTATACATTACTTAATCTAGATAATTTGTAGCTAAAAATACTTTAGTTTCCAACATTAGGCAATTCTCTACTGGTTCGGTAGAAATTTCCTTCAATAGATCAAATAGTGCTAGATTTATTCCTCCTAGGAATTCCAGTACTTCAACTAGTGATTTTCAGAACCCACAAAGTGCTAGGCACTCTGTCTCTTCTGTTAATACCCAAATCCATGGAATGAGACCAGAATCTAATTTTCCACAGGCCAGTTACACTGTCCAACAGGAAGATGATGATTTGGTCAATTCTCCAACTTACTCTAGTCTTAATCCTTCTGGACTTGACGCAGAGATAAATGTTTTAACTGTTGAATCAAATTTTTTCAAATTAACAAAGAAATGCTTCGTAATGAGTTTTATGCACCTCATAATGAAGTAAGAAAACAATGGTTTTTTGAAAACTATAAAGATGAAAATAAGAACTAAGATTCAAGAAGAATTTTATGCTTTTCTAAACCATTATCAAATTCATGTTCAGTTCTTTGATTGGTTTTCATTTATCTTGAACAAAACAAAATTGACTATCCTTTTACTCAATCAATTTTTATGACTAAAGCTTGGCAAATCTCGAGTGGGGAAAAAGTTCATTCTGATTTCCCTCCGAATAGAAAATTTGAGTTTTTGGTAAACAGTGCTTTAATTTATGCTGCACCTTTTAAAGCTAAAACTGCAGTTTCAAATGAAGACCTTTTACCACTAATTGAACAAAACAATTTTACAAATAAATATTTACAAGTTATTGGTGAACATCTCTCTGTCAAGATTCCACCTTCAACTTCTTCCATTTCTTTACCAGTTGTTGCTTCTTCATCGAAACAACCTTCTGGTTACGAAATCAGCTTTAGATACTCCTATCTTTAAGCCTTATGAAATTCCCAGTCAACTTAGAACCCAGATTTCTAGTCCTAAGATTGATAGTGAATTACAAAATAGGATAGACAGGATAGAACAAACTATTAAGTTAGTTCACATTCCTGAAACTCCTACTTCCAAAACTAAGGATGACAAACAGAAAGCTACAGTCTCTGTCCTTGATAGGGTTAAACCAGCTAAGGCTTCTTAGACTCAGTTCCTCAAACTCCTAAGCCTGAGTCAAATGACATCTTTAAGCTTAGAATTCAACCCTCTTCTAGTTCTTGGAAGAAATCCAATAAGCTTTATTATCCTAGAGCTACCCATCCTGATGTTCTTTTAGAAGAACAGCCCAATGTGATTCAAAACTCTTACAATGCCAACAATATCTATGAATGGAACATAGATGGCGTTTCTGAGTATAATATCACATCCAAACTCCAGCAGATGACCATGGTGGCCACTGCTTACAAAACTTCCCACAATTGCATTCGATGGACAACTTAAAGGTTGGTGGGACGTCTCTTCTATCCCAGAATGATAGAGACAATATCTTTGATGCCATTAGAATTGACCCTGAGGGCAATGTCATTAGAGATCCTTATGGACAAACCATTTCGGATGCTGTGTCTACACTTATCTTCACAATAGCCAAAACCTTCATAGGTAACCCAGGGATTTTTAGAGAAAAGTCTACTGAAATCCTTAACAATCTTAAGTGTAAGAAGCTCTCTGAGTTTAGGTGGTACAAGGATACCTTCCTAACTAGGATTTACACAGACCTGATGGAAATCTTCCATATTGGAAAGAAAAATTCCTTGATGGGCTTCCAAAATCCCTTAGAGACTTAGTTCTTAAGAACTTCAAACCCAGCACAATGGCATTGTGCCTTACCAAAACATCTGCCTATGGTGAAGAATGAGCTTTTTAACAAACTTACAAAACCGTCAAGACAAGATGCATGAGGCAATTAGCCAAAGATAGAAACCAACGTAGGAAGGATTTAGGTTCTTTCTGTGAACAATTTGGTCTTCCTTCTTGTGAAACCAAAATCAAACGTAGAAACAAACATAAGATTCACAAATCTTCCAAACCTTCCTATAGTAAGCCTTATAGGAAAACCAGACACAAATTTAAAAAATCTATTCTTCCTAATAAGCAGCCTATTCCTGCTTTGCCAAGTTCCAATCCAGCTGTCTGCTACAAATGTAAGAAACCTGGACATATAGCTAGGTTTTGTAAGTTTGTTAAAAAGCTCAATCTACTGAATTTAGAAGATTCAGTTGTCAATCAGTTAAACAATCTTCTATTAGACGTCAGTGATTCTGATTCTAATTATGAAGAAGACAATCTTATCAATGCCTTAGAAGATGATGACTTAGGTTCTTCCTCTTCTTCTTCCAGCAAAACTTCAGTTTCTTCTGAAACTCCTCAAATCAATGTTTTGACTAGAGAACAGGATCTTATTCTTGATATGATTGAAAAAATTATTGATTCTGAGCAACGCCATTAGATCTTTACATAGGTAGAGACAATCTCTTGAAACAAATGAGACAGGATAATCACTCTTTTCTTTTCAAATCCTTTGGATGTCTAACCAAAGGGTTTGAAGAAGACACTTACAATCTCACGAGATATTTTAAACAGATTTCGAATCAAAGTTTTAAAAAGGTTTCAATTCAGGATTTACATGAAATTGCCATTTTAAAACAAGAAGTTAGAGAGATTAAGTCTCAACAGATTGACCAGATGATTATTCATTCTCATCAACTTTCTCAATGTTCAAAACAAGTTTTTGAAAATTGTGTTGAAACTCCTTCAACCTCTCAAACTCCTTTTGAAAACCAAGTTTTATCTGAACAAGTGATTCCACCTGATCAGATTATTGAAAAATCAAAAGAACAGTTTTTAAATATTTTAAATAGAGTAACTGTTCTCAAATTTCTTATTCAAATTACTCTGGTCCTTAACAATGAACTTTTCAGCCAAATCATAATCTTCCTCATTAGTGCATTAGATACACATATAAATGACAGATTTAAATTGCATTCATGAAGGTTTAATTTCTGCAAAATATTAAGAAAAGACCAAAGAACACATTAGCAGTGTTAATGGAGAATCTTTTGAATCAAATTCAAATTAGGAAGATGTCTTCAGATATTCTGATTGTAGTTTTCCCTACAACACCTTCTTACTAGCTAAGAATATCACTACTCCTGTGATTCTTGGTGTTCCATTTATTGCTTAACCATACCTTATACTACTACTTTTCAGGGTATCATTATCAACTCCTTAGGAAGAAATCAATTCATGTTTCAAATTTTGAATTTTGATTTAAAAAACTCTCAATCCTTTGCAAATGAAAATGAATCAAATCAATTTTTTGAAAAAAGATCTTAAATTTAAACGGCTTCAAAACCAGTTAAATGATCCAGTTTTCAAAACTAAGATTCATAATTTGCAAAACAAAATTCAAACTCAAGTTTGTGCTGATATTCCAACTGCCTTCTAAGCTCTATTTTGGAAAGCTGGAGCTCGTGCTATTCAGATGAATCAAGAGCTTCTGGAATTCTGCATCTGAGAAATTGATGATCTTCTTTCCAAGAAGATTATCAGTCCCTCCAAGTCTCCTTGGAGCTGTGCTGCATTTTATGTTAACAAAAATTCCGAGATTGAACGAGGTGTCCCTCGCTTAGTCATCAATTACAAACCCCTCAACAAAGTTTTACAATGGATTAGGTTTCCTATTCCAAACAAAAAGGACTTGCTTCATAGATTGCATGCTTCTTCAATTTTTTCAAAATTTGACTTAAAGTCTGGATTTTGCCAAATCCAAATCCACCCTTCTGATAGGACTGTCTCTTAAACACAGAAGCTTTTGGTCAATATGAGTGGAATGTAATGCCTTTTGGCCTAAAAAATGCACCTTCTGAATTTCAAAAGGTTATGAATGATATTTTCAATCCTTATTCTTCTTAATTTCATTCTTGTTTATATTGATGATGTTCTTGTTTATTCTGATAATTTAGAACAACATTTTAAACATGTCAACATTTTCTTAGATGTAACAAAAAGAAATGGTTTAGTCATTTCTGCTTCAAAAATTAGCTTATGTCAAACTTCGATCAGATTTTAGGACATAATATTTGCCAAGGCAAAATTATCCCTATCAACAGATCGATTGAATTTGCTGATAAATTTCCAGACCAGATTCTGGATAAAACTCAGCTTCAAAGGTTCTTAGGATGTTTAAATTACATCTCTGAACACATTCCCAATTTAAGTATTCTTTCAAAACCTTTGCATGATAGACTTCGAAAGAATCCTCCTGCATGGACACAAAAGCACACAGACACTGTCAAATACATAAAAACTCAAGTTAAGAATTTACCTTGTCTAGTTTTATGTAATCCAAGTTTATTTAAAATCGTTGAAACTGATGCCTCTGACATTGGCTATGGTGGCATTTTAAAACAAACCTTTGAAGTTCTACTTCTGAACATCTTGTCTGTTTTACTTCAAACATTGGAATAATGCTCAAAAGAATTATTCCACTATTAAAAAAGAAATTTTAGCAATTTTTTTATGTACATCTGTCTCTTATACAATCTAGATGTTTAAATCAAGAGTTTTTGCTTCGAATTGATTGCAAAGCTGCCAAAGATGTGTATAAGAGACAGGTTTTAGATCTATCTAATTATGTTTTTGCCGGATGGCAAGCAATTTTATCTATATTTGATTTTGATATAGAATTTATCAAAGGAAGTTCTAATTCTCGCCCGATTACCTTACAGAGAATACCTTGGCGTAAATGCCCGAGAAAGAAAAAGAGTGACCTTTCACCCCCACAACCCAAAATTGATGAAGGAAGAAGATCTGTCTCTTAAACCATCACCATTACAGGTTGTAGTTAAAAAGACTTGGGCAGAAATAAGCCGAAGTATATGAACAGGCTGAAAAGCTTGTAGAGATGGCTGCAATCTCAACAGGCTTTCGACTTTATGAGTCCCCACCAGGACAAACTCAGGTATTGCCCTCAAATATTCTGATGAGTTCATCCTCATCACCTCAAACACTCAACACGATGCCTTCTGTATCAAAAAGCACGGTACCTTACGTACCCAAAACTTCAAAACCTTTCGTTTCTTCAATCATATCTCAATATGTCAGGAAAACTGACTACCAAACCATAATCCAAATAGAACCAAAATGGTTAACCAATAACCCTTTAATTGTTGCACAGAAAATTTGTCCTTCTGGATTTAATTTTCTACCTTCTTCAAATCAAAAAACCAGAGAATTCTTTGAATTAATACTCAAGGATTCCTAGTCCATTATCCCAAAAAATAATATGCATGCCACTCAAGCATATTATACCCATTCAACATACCAAATTCTTAATGTTATCAAACCAATAGAATGGGGCACTGATCTTAACAGATTACGTTCCTTTTCTGTTTCTGAGTCTCAAAAATATCCTGGTTATTCCTACTGGGATTATCAAGGTGCTTGGTTCAGACACATTCACCTACCAAAACATCGAGAATAAACAGGAATGTTTATTCTTTTTCAAAAAGAATAAAACCTATTCTTTCCCAATTTGGTTTAATAGATTTTGGTCTCTAATTGGACCAAATGAATCCATTTTACCTCCATCAATTTTAGAAAGCTTTGAGTTTTTTAAATCAAAGTTTTCACAACCCAATTCAACAATGCCAATCACCCTCCATTTCTTTTCGAAATTCGCATCTACCTTGGATCTTTTCAATGGAGATTTGAATTTGTATAAGAATAAGCTTTCAGCCTTTCCACCTTTACTGGTAAGGCAAGGTTCAATCAAATGGTGGGATGTTTATGATGCTACCTATGCTCATAAGAATCAAGTTCAATTATGGTTTGCCAAGAATTCACAATTCTTGCTTCCATCAGATAAAGAAGCTGCCCAATTTCTACAGCAAAGATCTTCAAATACTGTTCTGCTAGCCTCGGCCAAAACCAAGGGCGCATACATCAAACAACTGGAATGGAAACCCTCTCCCAGCTCAAAGAAGGAACTTCAAGCTCTTCTGACAAAATTGAAGCTTCCAGCTGGTAAGGACATCTAGAAAAGCTTAAAAGAGATCAAAGAAAAAGATGTCAACAAAAAAGAAAAAACAGGTGTCATTCATCTAGTTCTGATTAATTTTGAGCTGCCAGCATCAGCACTGAAGAAGATTTCACCCAATCAAATGAGGACGACTGTTTCGGCATCGACCTCAGCAAAATTGAAGAATCCCAATTGTAATAGATAGGATTCTTTTCAAAATTGTATTTACTATTCAAATGTACTTTACTGTTTAAATGTACAAATACCGTTCACTGTACACTTTGTATAATCGTAGCGGCTCAAATCACAGAAAAAGTTACTGTTCACAGTTAACTATTTGACACTGTAGCAACAGTAGTTTTCTCCTATAAATAGGATGATTTCAGTTTTGAAAATCATCAGAAAAATTTCCAAGTTATAATTTTCTTTCTTCCCTTTCGAGAGTACCTTCAGAGCGCTGACTAGGAACTAGTCCTTCACCAGAGGTATTCCTCAATTCTGTAAATATTTAAAGCTTTAAATAAAGTTTCGTTTTATTTTGCTTTACTGTTTGATGGTTGGCTGAGCCACCTGAATTATTTGTTTAATTTTGTATTAATTATAGCTCCCTTGTCCCTGGCCCTTCTTCCTCTAGGTTTTTAGGGGTCCCCGGTTATATATATAATAGTTAGATATATATATTTGTACAAATTTTATAATTCAATGTAAAAATTAAATATCTCTTATACACATAGTTATGATGATAAATTACTTATACAGTAGATTTATATAAAGTGGGAAATTCACTAATATGTTATTAGATTCACCAAAAAAAGAACCAAAGCTGACCAAATATCTAAATTTAGGGTTGATAATTGAATATGATTTTACTACGTGATTAATTTTGACAAATAATTTTAAATGTAAAAATTTTTAAATTATTTTCCTTACGCATATCATGATTAATGTTTCTTTTGAATAGTGTATCAGCTTTGATTGGTTCCTGTCTCTTAAACTGTTTTGTTACATCTTAGAAAATGTTGATATGTTTAAAATCTGTCTCTTATACACATCTAAAATGTGTAGACTAACTTATAACTCTATTAAATAGAGTTATTTTGTCTTCAATAACTATGCAATTTTAGTTATGATACACCCACTAGATGTGATTTTAGACAGATCATTTATTTATAATAATATCCTGTCTCTTTACACATCTAGATGATTTTAAGCATCAGTTTTAGTTCTTAAGATTTTAATAGTAATTATGCACAAAATTAGACTCAATTGGCAACTAATGATTTTATTTGCATTTTGTCTTAGTGAATTTGGTGTATTTTTGTAGCGAATATGTGAAGATTTGATGGTAAATTAAAGGAATGGTAGAAGTCAAGGGCAAGGATGTAATTGTATGCAAATGGAAGATCAAGCTCAAGGGTTGCTACCTTCATTGACCGTAATCAAAGCAGCCAAGAAGAATACATATTAACCGTGGTTAACATCAATTTAGCTCTACATGGTGTCAGTAACTATAGTCAATCACACCAAGGCACAATTTTGTTAATCCCGATCAACAATGGACTACGAGGATTCAGCCTTTTACCATGGTCAATAAAATTATATACGAGAAATATTGACCGCGGTCAACCTCGTCAACTAAGCATATTGACAATCATATATTTGAAATTACTCTAGAGAACTACACTTAATATACATAGTAGCAGGTATAGGAAGTAGTATAGTGCAGCCTCCTTAGTCTAGTCTTATCTTTAGTACTTTTATCCTTCTACTTAAACTCTAATTTTAGTTCTTAATCTAGTTTTGAAATTTAACCTTTTTACTCTTAATTTATTGGACTTTCTATGAGGTTTAATTTGATATCAATTTCACCTATTTTCTCATTTCAATCTTGCATTTTGGTTACTTCAAGTTCTTTCTATTTTCATAGAAGTAGCGTAAATATTACATTCTCTCGTAGACCATTGAGCAAGTCTTATTTTTCTTAGTGTTAATGTCTTAGAAGATGTTAGTAGTGGGTTTCCATTAAATTTAGCTTTTATAACCTAATTTTTAGTCTAAAATAAGATTCCTTCATTTTCCAAACTTTGTGAAAACTTTGATTTAAAAAATGAAGCTTTCTAAAATTCATTAAAGCATGTGGAAATTTTACTTTTGGTAAATTACTTTTATTTCTCTCTTTATTCTTCTAATTCATGCTAGCTTAGTACACTATCTGCCTTCCTAGTTTAGCCTAAGCTCTTTTAGTTTAAACCTTTAATTGCTTTCTTAGTTTAGACTTTTAATTGCTTTCCTAGTCTAGCATATTAGTCTAATTGCTTAGTTGAATAGTTTAAATTCTTGTCTTAGTATAACCATTTACTTGCTTCCTAGATTAGAACTTTCCTTGCTTTCTTAGTCCCGTATCTTTAATAGCTTTATTTTAGTATAATAGTCTAGTCATTTCTCTAGTAACTTTTAAGCGCTTTATTAGAATAAGTTCTAATTACTTATTTAATCTAGTTCTTAATTACTTATGTAAGATTTATATTCCATTATAGTTTAATTTAGTTTTATCATCTTTCATACTTGTATGTTACATGCAAGAGTAGGAATTAATGATAGTTCTTTACGTGCTTTCTTTGAATAGTTTAATTACTAGTTTTATGTTAAGCTTTCCATGTTATTATCATTGTAGTTAGCATCAATCTCTTTAGCTTGTCTAAATGGTATAAAGACCCGCTAAATCTAGTAATTACCATTTCAATTCTCGTAGGAATGACACCCACTTACTCCTAACATATAAACTTGTCTCGTATACTTGCGAGAGTGAAGGTGTTGGTTAGGTGAAGGGATTATTTTTATTACTTGTTTGACGCCTTAAAAACTTTACTAACCTAGAGGGAACACTAGCTCTCAACTCTAATACTATCTGAAATTTTTGTGAAATACACAAATATACCCTTTGATTAATTGTACTTTACCTCCTTAAACTTTAGTCTCACTAACACTTTAGTCTCTAACATTATATTTTGACAAGTACACTTTATCTTCTATGTTATGCCAACTTAGCATTTTAATCATCTATTCTTTTTTTTTTTGAACCTTTATCTGCTCTCCATCGCTCCAATAACTATACTACCAATAACAACAGCAACAAAAAATAATGCACTTATTTTTTCTATTTCAAAAATTTTTTCTTTTATTTTGATTGGTCTAAATAATTTTATAATAAAAATTAATTCAAAATTTCAAAACTCATGATTTTATCTTTCTATTTTATTAAATTTTAAGTTCAAAAACTCATTTTAATCAAGAAACGTGAATCTGTTATAATTTATCGTCAGTTACAAAGATATGTGATTAAAAAAATAATGTCGATCAGATTTTGTTATCTTTTTTAATTTATCTCGATAAAAAAACCATAAAAGGCTGAATTATATTTCTAACAATTTATTCATATCAATTTGTGTATGAATTAAGTCTAATTCTTATAAAAATATAATTCATTAAACAAAAAAAAAACAAAAAATAAAGAGTAGAATAGAATAGGGGTAAAATGGTCAAGAAATTAGCGGAAGAACTAAAATGCTCAAAAAATAATGTTAGGGACCAAATTGTTATTGATATTATAATTTAAGGAGGTAAAGTATAATTAACCTTTTTTTTTTCTTTAGTCCATGACCTTTCCACATGCTCATATGCAAGACTTGGCGGGAGGCAGTTACAATTTGCCGGGGCAAAACCTTAAAAGCGGAAAGGGATATGATGCAAGTCGTAAACAGCTTCCGAACAACTAAAACTTTTGAATTCTAGGGGTTCGCTTTAGACATCAAAAGACTAAAAAAAATAAACTCCATTTGACCTGCTATTTTTATTGTATTATTTTTCAAATACTAATATTTTTTCATTATGTTTTAAATATGTTTTTTCAATTATCTTTTATCTTACATAAATCATATTATTATCTTTTATCTTACATAAATCATATTTTAAAAAATTATTATAATAATTAATAATATTCTAAATATTATTTTAAATAATGGTTATTCAAATGACTCGTTGTCAGAGTCTCATGGTAACACTTTCAGAAGTATCACAATCCAATGATAAGTGATAACAACAAGCATACTTAAAAATTTCTTTCAATACGATAAATCACTCGCAGCTTTAGGCCAAAAAAAGAAAAAAATAAGGAGGAGTTTAGTTTATAAGTATGAGGAGAAATAATGGGAATTAAAGTTTATGATAGTCATAAATGTTATTTGGTTAACTATTATGGGAATCATTCTATTAAATAAAAGTGTTAGAAAATATTCACTTTCATTCCCACTTGTAACTTGGATTTCAAATGTGATTAACTTACGAGCATGATAAATTTCTATTTTTTGTTCAATGTGTAACAAAGAGAATGATATAAACTCATAACAATAGTGAGATTTATGATTCCCATTTCGATTCACGAATGTGAACCAAACATCTTCTAAGATTGCTGATGATGCACGAGGTGCAACATAGGGAGAGAGAATAAAGTAACGAGAGATGTATGAATATGACCTATCTATATAAGGCTTTTTTATCGTATCTTTGCTTTGTTTGCTAGATAGCTTATTTATGTGTGGAGATTGGGTGATTGTTCTCTATTGTTTACATATTATCGTATGATATTTATAAGTTTTGTTTTTTGGCCTTATGGCCAGGACTCTTGATCTTAATGGGTCAGATTGAGGAGATCCGCTGACTGGGCATGTCGGATCATTCATGTATGTACATATATATATATATATATCAACACTTATGTTATATTACAGAATTACTCTATCAAGAGTTACAAGATAAATATCGCTATTCTATTAGATAAACATTATGAATCATCAATTGCCAAGTACGCACATCAACGGACCAATTTGGAGCGTCATCGAAAAAAGCAAAATGATTATGAACATTTAACAAACTTATAGGAAAACTTGCATTTGAGAAAAGTTAATGTCCTCCAATTGTTTATTAAATGCAATTTCTTGAAATCAAAACATTTTAGTACTTTATTTTTGTTTAAAATGTCGAATGCAAAGACTACATTTACTTTCATCTATAACTTATCCCTCAAGTCATGAAGTATTAAGAAAATGTTAAATCATATTTTCATTTATGTCATCAAACACGGATATATTTATGTCCCCAGAAAGAGTTTATGCCAAAATGGCAAAATTTTGGATCTTGTTTAACTAATTCCTACATTACAATGGTGAGAATCTACTTTCCTTTTCAAGGACATAAAAGAATATACTATAGCAAAAAATTTTGTTCCTGACTACTCTCTAAATAATATGTTTTAGATACTTATTAAATACATTTTTAACTATAATATTAATTTTAATTTCTAAAAAATTTATTTACACAATAAAAAGAAACTATAATATTTATTTTAATTTCTAAATAATATTTTTAAATAATAATTGTCCAAACAAGATCCTTATATGATTTTCTTTTTTTGAAGAAAAATTATTTTCTAATTGTTTTGAATTCTATGTAGATGGAAAATAATTCTTGCCCCTAAGCACATTAGTCAATGTGATATTTAGATATTCCCTTAGTTATACTGAATTATGTGATATACTTTTCCAAAACTTATTGATCCCGATAATTTATGTATTGTATTAAGTATTTATTCATAAATTTTCTATCTTGTAATTCTATAAAAAGGGACTTTTGTACCTCAATACATAAATTATCGGGATCAATAAGTTTTGGAAAAGTATATCACATAATTCAGTATAACTAAGGGCTGTCTCTTATACACATCTATATTTCCTACTTTAGTTAGTTTTATAGTCAAGTTTAATAATCTTGACTTAGTTTTGGAATACGTTATCAACACGACTCTACTTTTGTGAAATATAATAAAGTGGAAGACCCTATATTCAAGTGATACTTAGGTAAGTTATACACATCTTTTCTTGTGTATAAGAGACAAAATTTGAATTCTTACCTCTTGACGTCATTGGAAGATAATTATTTATTAAAGATTCAATAATACCGAGATCTAATATTGATGAATGGGTCTTGGAGACACCATTATGGTATTACAAATGAGTCTACTATCCAAAATCGTCCCAAAATAATGATTTTCCTCTATCATTATCTTGATGAAAGTTTTAAAGTTGAATATCTTACTTTTAAAAATCCTCTTGATCTGTGGAATAACTTAAAAGAAAGATATGACCACCTAAAGTTGGTTTTTCTTCCTAAAGACCGATATGATTGGTTTATTTCTAACTACAAGATTGGTAAATCAATACGTGAGTATAATTCTGAAATATTTAAGATCACATCCCAATTGAAATTGTGTAGAGAAAATATTGCTGACGACGATATGTTAGAAAAAACTTTCTCCACCTTCCACGCATCGAATTTGCTCCTTCAACAGCAATATTAAAAGAAGGATTCAAAAAATATTCTGCACTGATCTCATGTCTTCTTGTAGGTGAATAAAATAATGAATTATCAATAAAAAATCATGAGACCCGACCAATTGATTCTATTCTATTCCCTGAAGTGCATGCGACTAAATCTTCTAATTATGAATGTGAAATGAGTTGAGGCCATGGTCTCAGCTGTAGTAAGGGACATGGTCATGATCGAAAGGACTATCATAATTATTATACACATAACCCTGGCTCATCAAATCATAAGGGCGAACATCTCCACTAGAAGTGGGATAATAATGATAGGAAAGGATAAGAGAAATTCTCAAAAGATTCTAGTAATTTATGCTATCAGTGTAGTGCTAAGGGATATTGGTCTTGTACATGTAGAACTTCAAAACATGTAGTAGAACTTCAAAACATGTAGTTGAACTATATCAAGCATCATTGGAAAAGAAGACAAAAGTGCTGAGGTGAATTTCACCGACACAAATGATGATTTTGACAATGATGATGATGATGATAATGTTGATATAACGCATCTTGATGTGGCTAATTTCTTTGAACATCCAAAAACAAGAATTGATCATTTTATTGGAGATGGAATTGTCCAAAGCAAGTGAACCAATGCTGTGGAAACGCCAAAGAGATTAGCTTTATGATTGCTATGAAAATAAGAGATTGGTAAAGTTTGTTCTTCATTTCCTAGTTAATTTATTGTTTTTGAAATGTAATGCACTTATGTTCTTTCCTAATTGATTTAAGTGTTTTTGTTATGAATTGCACTTTTATTCTAGTAAATTAATTATCTTTTGTATTTTCCTTCTTGAAGAAGGCATTGATATTGCCAAATATTTGGGATCAATAAAAAGCGGAGAAGATATATGTCCTATTGATAGTGCTACAATACATACAATACTTAAAAACAAGAATTATTTTTCTCACTTGAAGTTGGAAAAGACAAATGTTAATACCATAAATGGTAGTGAAAAATTAATTGATAGCTCTGGTATAGCAAATATATGTCTCTCTGAAGAATAAAATTGGTTACAAATAATGCACTGTTCTATACTAAGTTCTAAAAAGAATTTGTTAAATTTTAAAGATATCCGCCGAAATGGATGACTCAAATGTTGAATTATTTGCATATTACAACTTTCATTTCTGGAAAGAAATGTGTAGTAGAATAATTGGAAATTCCCTTCTCTTTCTTCTGGCCTATATTACACTAAAATTAGTGTAATTGAAATACACCATTTAGTAAACTAGAAGTTTACTTATCCTAAATATTTTGTCATTTGACATGATCGATTAGGACACTTTGCATTGATAACGATGAGAAGAAAATTGAAAATTTGCATGGCCATTCATTGAAAAAACAAACAGTTTTAAAATCAAATGAATTTACATGTATTGCTTGTTCCTAAGAAAAATTTAATACAAGATCTTTACCAGTTAAGCAATTGCAATTAATTGCTAGACCATTGTTAATGAGAACAAAGGTCTTATTATCAACTCCCTATATGTGCTTCGGGACATGCTATTTTGTATACAGTAATACTTATACGTTTAAGGCTGACAAATTACCATAAATATTTCCCTCTACGATTGGCCTTTGGTTATGAGCCAAATATTTCTCGTCTAAGAACTTTTTGACGTGCGATTTACGTCCTTGTTACGACACCACAATGCACTAAGATGGGACCTCAAAGAAGGTTGGGAATATATGATACCCTAAGGAATTAGGGTTATTCATTCTTCTTTATGTGTAGTTTTTGCACTAGTATCGGCATTTTTAGGTTAAATGTGTTTGTTATCGTGCATTTAAAGTTAAGTGTGTTAATAGGAATTAATATATGTTCACCAAAGTGTTTTATTTAATGTTATTTAACTTATATTTATGTATTTATGTAAATTCCCAAATGTTTAGGTGGTCTACCTAATTCCTCTAGATACACATCTGTTCTATTAGCGTTCTTGTGTGTCTATTATTTATAGTTTTAGTCAGTGTTTAGTGTTATTTTAGAGTTAAATTATAGATATTAATGTTTGTTATTGTTCTATAGTCATGTAGGAGCAAAGGGTGCGTCAATCGGACGTCAAACAAGGATTTTAAAGGCAAAATGGCGAAACTACGTGAACCTGTGAAAGGTCACTCACTGACTACGAGTGACCATGGCTTAATCAGCCACTAACAGCATAGATAAAACAGAATGATACCTGCATTCAGCAGGTGATTCAAGATAAATCAACTGCTGACTACGGTTGGGGCGAGCTCCTACGCGATTTTGATGATATTTAGAGTTACAGATATCTGTTTTCGTTCTATAAGAGTGTGTTTCGAAACTTATTTAGACCCTTACGCTTTGTAATACTTCAAAATTATAAATAATGGTATTTGGGACCTCAAAATCATGTTCTAATTTAGTCTTCCTCTTGGCGGCTACAAATTAGACTAGGTTTTCTTATAGTTTCAAGAAGGGTTGAAGAGAGAGTTCAAGATTGACAACCTTGGACCTAAAACTTACAATTATTCATAAGAGTAGCATTCTAAAACCTTTATTATGTTATTTAATTTCAGTTTTATTACTTTTTTATTGTTTTCTTTCAATCAACGCTTTCTTTAATCGGTTTATAAGATTAATGTTTAGACTAGTTTATTTGCTTTCTTTTATGTTATTTCTTTCATTCACGTTCTAAATAGCAAGTGGATTAAGGTTGGATGATGCTAGTTCCATTAGTTATGATTAATTTAATCATCAATTGGAATAATCGTATTAATCGGCTAACAATTAACATAAATAGACAACTTTAGAGATTGATTACCTCTTGAATTGTTTAGGTTGGCCAAGGGAATAAGGCTTTTGAACTTCAGTCATAAACTAGTGTTAAATTATTAGGCTAATTATTCGAGTTCAGGATGACGGAATTAATTAGTTGATTCGTCGAGTGTTCCCGGAAGGAAACTCAAATTCCATGGGGATATATAATGACTTAAATTGGTTAGGTAGACAAGAGATGCTTTCTTGAACCCTAGTTAATTAATTTGATAGGATTCAATTACCGATTGCTTCAGGGTTGGGTTGAAAAATGGGAATAGAATCTTCATTATTTATAATTGGACCAATTAATTGAAAAGTATCAATCAAAATGGGGAATTGGCTATTCTTAACCTTGATCCATTGTTTTCATTACTTGAAATCTTTATCAATTTTTGTTTAGTTAACTCTTTCCCATTGTCAATTTCTTCAAATAGCATTCAAACGAAATAACCGGTACTGGAGACACTGAAAAAATAGAAAAAATTAGGGTTCTTCAAGATAAGATGTCAATCCAATTAGCAGCCTTACAAGAAGAATTTGATTGTTTTTGTACTAATTCCATTCCTTCTAATGGTTAATATCGTGATTCTTTTACGGGTAACCATGCTAATTAGGAATGTGTATACCAATACGATCTCTACCCTTGTGATTATCAAATGGGATGGCCCGACTATCCAAATTATCTTTCAAGCTACCAAGATTTTCCTTATTCTTTTCCTACACCTCAAGAGCCTATGTATGAACAAACCCCATATTGAATATCCATGGTCCATAATGATGAATGCTATCCAAAGAAACTTCCATGACCTATCAAACATAATGGAAGGGTATGGTGAAAAAGCTTATATGAACAGTTACTACTCACTCATCATCTATGGGACAATACCAATTTGGGGAGAATGGCATTCATGGAGATTGTTATGGTTATGACTATACTAAACCACCACGAATTCAAGAAGAAGATGCTTATGCAAGATTGGATAGGAAGATAATTTCCTATATGGACGAGTCCATGTGCACCTATGACTGCCTAGAGGAATCTTTAAAGCTCTTAGAGGAATCCATAAAGAGAATATTAGACCAACTTACTGAAATCATGAGAATGATAGGTGGTGAAGACTAAGAGACTCCAACACTTGCAACAAATGAAGAAGACTATGGACACTTAGAGGACAAATGTGGAAAGGTAGAGTCATTGAGCATGTGCAACGAGAAAGAACCACAAGACTGCTCAAATTTCACGACCCCAAAATCATGATCTAATTCAGTCTTTCCCTTGGCAGCTACAAATTAGACTCGGTTTTCTTACTATTTCAAGAAATGTTGAAGAGGGAGTTCAAGATTGAAAATTTTGGACTTAAAACTTGCAATTATTCATTACAGTAGCAATTCTAAAACCTTTATTATGTTATTTAATTTCAGTTTTATTACTCTTTTATTGTTTTCTTTCAATCAACGCTTTCTTCAATCAGTTTCTTAGATTAATATTTAGACTAGTTTATTTGCTTTCTTTTATGTTATTTCTTTCATTCATGATCTAAATCGAGTGGATTAAGGTTGGATGATGCTGATTCCCTTAGTTATGATTAATTTGATCATCAATTGGAATAATTATATTAATCGGCTAATAATTAACATAAATAGATAATTTTAGAGATTGATCACCTCTTGAAATAGATTATAGGTTGGCCAAGGGAATAATGCTTTTGAACCTCTGTCATAGACTAGTGTTAAATTATTAGGCTAATTATTCTAGTTTAAAATGACAGAATTAATTAGTTGATTCTTCGAGAGTTCCAGGAAAGAAACTCAAATTCTGTGAGAATAATGACTCAAATTGGTAGACAACAGATGGTTTATCGAACCTAGTAAATTAATATGATAGGATTCAATGTACCAATTGCTTTAAGGTTAGGGTGAAATATGGGAATAGAATCTTAATTAATTATAATTGGACTAGTTAATTGAAATGAATCAATCAAAATCGGGAATTGGCTAGTCTTAGACCTAATCCACTATTTTCATTACTTAAAGTCTATAAATTCAAGTTTAGTTAGCTCTTTCTTGTTGTCGATCTTTTCAAATAGCATTTAAACCAAATAACTAGTACTTGTTAAACAAATTCTTGTGGGTTCGACCTCTACTTCTGCTATATACTATTTGACCCGTACACTTGCAGTGAGCTATCTAAATAGTGGTAGAGATAGGTGTTTATAAGTTTTATAACTGGATATTCAACGTATTAATATAAATTAGGAATAATTCACCCTCTTTCATTAGATACCTTGAATCTTTGATAGGTGATGTATCTACTACAAGATTTGTAGACTGTCATTTTGATGAAAATAAGTTCCCAACATTAGGGGGAGGAAATGAATAACCGAAAAATGAAATCGCCAATGTGAAATACATAAGCATTAGATTTTCTTGATCCTTGTAAAAAAACTTGTGAACTAGAAGTTTAAAGGATAATACATTTGCAAAAGATTGCAAATCATTTAGATGATGTTTTTACTGACTTTAAAAGAGTTATGAAATATATTCCTATAGAAAATGCACCAATTCCTAGCAAGATAATCTACATGTGCTATAGCAAATGAGCTTAAAGCACCCTTGAAGCATGGTAGACCTCTTGGTTCTAAAGATAAAAATCCTCGAAAGAAAAGAGGATTAATTGATCAAAATGTTTAACTAAAGTTGTTGAATATTAATAAAGAATTCCAAAAGATCAGTAGTGACAAAATTCAAGCTCCTGAAGAGCAAATTCTAACTCCCGAAGATACAAGTTTCATGCTCCTGAATAGCATATAAATGAAACTTTTATAAATTTAGTCACTATAAGGAAATCATGGTATTTCTGTCTCATAAATAATTGTCAATAATATTTTTACATATAATATAGCACTTCGAAATTATGGAAGAAATTGGGGGTTTTGAACCAAAATCAGTTAAGGAATGTCGGCATAGAAATGATTGGTCAAAATGGAGAGATGCGATTCAATCTAAATTGGATTCACTTGCTAAACGTGAAGTTATTTTTTGGACTTGTAGTCTGAACACCTAAAGGTGTAAAACTCGTAGGACATAAATTGATTTTTTTTTGCGAAAACGAAATAAAAAAATGAAATTGTGAGATATAAAGCACGACTTGTAGCACAAGGATTTTTGCATAGGCTTGCTCTTGATTATGATGATACATATTCACCCGTAGTTGATGCAATTACATTGCGGTATCTAGTGAGCTTGGCAGCACATGAAAAAGTTGATATGCGTTTGACGGATGTAGTCACTGCTTACCTATATGGAACATTGGACAATGATATTTACATGAAAATTCTTGAAGGGTTTAAATTGCCTAAAGCATGTCATCCAAATTCTCGAGGAATTTACTTTATCAAATTGCAAAGATCTTTGATACTGTATGGCATAAAGCAATCTAGAGGAATGTGGTACAATCGTCTAAGTGAAAGTTTGATTAAAGAAGGCTATATAAATGATCCAATGTGTCCATGTGTTTTTATCAAGGAAAATGGATTGAATTTTATAATTATTGCTGTTTATGTTGATGGTATGAATCTTATTGGAACATCTAAAGAGATTCAGAAGTGGTTGAATATTTAATTAGAGAATTTGAGATCAAGGATTTTGGAAAAACAAAATTTTGCCTTGGTTTATAAATTAAACATCCAGAAGGTGGATATTTATTCATTAATCGAATTATACTGCTAAAGTTTTAATGAGATTCTATATGGATAAAGAATATTCATTGAGTACTTTAATGGTCGTCCGATGACCTGATGTTGACAAAGATCCTTTCTGACCATGAGAGAAAAATGAAGAATTTCTTGGTTTCGAAATACCATATCTTGGTGCAATAGGGGTACTTATGTATCTTGCTAATTGTACAAGACCTGATATATTATCTTATTGTGAATGTATTAGCAAGATTTAGTTCTTCTTTCACATGATCACATTGGAATGGGGTCAAATATATTCTTCATTATCTTTAAAGAACAGCTGATCTTGGTTTGTTCTATTCTAATAAATCTACTTCGGAGCTGATTGGAAATGTAAATACTGGATATCTATCCAATTCTCACAAAGCATGATCTCAAATTGGATACTTATTCACATGTTGTGGTACTAATATATCATGGCATTCTACAAAAAAATCTATAACTACTACTTCTTCAAATAATACTGAGATCATAGTAATTCATCAAGCAAGGCGAGAATGTGTTTGGCTAAGGTCAATTACTTACTAGATCCAGAAGAATTGTGGGTTATCCTCCAAGGAAGAAATTCCTACAATATTATTTGAAGACAATGTTGACTACATTGCTCAACTAAAGGGAGGATAAATAAAGGGAGATAGAACTAATTATATTTCACTGAAATTCTTCTTCACATGTAATCTTCAAAAGAATGGTAAAATTGATGTGCAAAAAATCTGATCAAGTGAAAATTCAACATATTTATTTACCAAGCCACAATAGAGTGATATATTTGAAAAGTTGGCGAAAAGAATTGGAATGTGTCGGTTCAAAGATCTCAGTAAATGTTCTCAGTAGGGGGAGTGAGTACATTGTTAAACATTTGAATTGTGTACTCTTTTTCCTTCACTAGGATTTTTTTTTCCGTTGGATTTTTTCCCAGTAAAGTTTTTTAACGTGGCCTATTCTCTGTGTAATGGACATCCAAATGAGAGTGTTATGAATTCTATGAAGATAGATGTCCATTCTTCTCTCTAAGCACATTGATCAAAGTGATATTCATCCCCTTAGTTATATTGAATTACGTGATGCACTTTCCCTAGGCTTATTAATCCCCCTAATTCATGTATCATATTAAGTATTTATTCATTAATTTTCTATCTTGTAACTCTAAATACTTTGGTACCTCATTTGAAAGGCTAATGAAAGCTGGTAATATAGAGTACTAAAAAATTTCCTACTATTTCTTTGTCTTCTTTATCTACACTTACTATATTTCTGACTTTAGTTAGTTTTATAGTCAAGTTCAATAACCTTGACTTAATTTTACTATACTAATCCATTTCTTAGTGCTTAAATAGTCAATAGTACCATCAAAGTACTACATGCTCTTGTTGTCCCACTTACATTCCAAAGTCATAGTCATACTTAAGTCTGCCAATAGATCGGTCTAAACCTGAATTTGACACATTTTAAATCTGTTTATTCGAGTCTAGATTCATGTAGAAATTTGATTAATCAAATTCAATCATAATTCATTTATCTATTGTGATAAATGAATCAGATATCCATCTTATTGTGGTGATCCAGTTAAGGCTATAATACATATATGTTGTGTAAATTGTCAATATAGTTTATAATCTTATGTAGACAAAAGCATAAAAATTAATTTGGACTAATCTTTTTTACAATTTTTAAAAAAGGAAATTTCAGTAAAAATACAATATTTTATATAAAAATTTCAAATTTACAAAACAATATTAAGACCTAGATCCGGATTGAATCTCTTTTTTTAAACATGTAAGATATCTAAGTCATATAATATTAATCAGATTCAGATCCATAAGTTTCTGCCCAAACTATACTCGTATAATACAAGCCTAGTCATACTAAAGTAGTATAATTTTTACCAAAAAATTCTATAATCTATTAGGTATCATATAGTTATCATAATAAAAAAAATAGTAGTATTGTAATACTAATACACAATTTGCTCTCCCATGTAATATGCGTGTCTAGTATGTGAGAGAGTGATTAAAAGAGTTAGAAAGGAGGTACAGAATGAGTGTGAACCACATTAGCAACCCAAAAACAAATCCCAAAGACATACCACTAACGACCAACTGTTATCAAAATACGAAACATTCTGGTGCCAAGTCACCCCGTCACGTTACTTACCAGTTACCACCATGCATTCATTAATTTCTGTCATACAAACTTTTGATTTTTAACGTCACCTCTTTTTTTATGCTAACTGCAAGACTTTTGCATAAACACAGTGGAACTCGTCAAACAGCTTTATGATGGCTTAACAATACTATGTTAATCAGCCACACACAATCTAAGCACACAAGGGACTTAGGAAAAGTAAGGTTAACAAGTCCCAGATAAATGAAATATCTACATTATAAAATTTATAATCTGGATTAATCCAACTTTAATTAGATAACCTATTTTAATTGTACTGGATCTTCAAGTATATTGTGGAAGCAGGAGTCAAACCCACAAGGATTAATTAAGCAATTACCGGTTATTTGACTCATACACTATTTGAAGAATTTATTATACACATCTAGATGTAAATAAGAGACAGCTGATCTATAATTAATCTATGAAAACAATAAACTACCTGATCCATTAGTCTAGGAAAGCTTAAAGAAAATATTAAATTGAAGACATGGAAAAATACTTTTAAACCCTAGAAAGCAATTAAAAAGACAATAAAACTAGAATTAAATAGTGTAAAAAATATTTAAAAGATTTAAGAATGCTTATCTAATGAAGAATAGAAAGTCTTCAGTCCAACGTTGTCAATCTTAAACCTTCTCTTCAACTCTTCTAAGAAAATTAATGAAAACCCTAGTCTAAGCTTGCGGCCCCCAAAGGGTAGCTCTGAGAAAAAACATGATTTACAGGTCCTAAACCCTCTTATTTATAGTTTTTAAATGTTACATAGCGTAGGGTTTTGAATAAGCTTTGAAATGCAAATTTATGGGCCCAAAACAGATACCCGGAGCCCTAGAAAACACTAAAATTGCATAGCAGCCCAACATAGGAGAGCACAAAATGCGTGCATGCGCACAGAAACTCACGCATGTGTGAAAGAGGATCATCCTAGAATTTTGATTCTAGAATTTGACTCTAACGCATGTGCGTAGTTTCCAATGCACATGTACCAATTTTCACCTCGATTTTGACCTCAATGTAGGCAGAATTTGGATAACACAAAACATGAAAGTTTTAGTTCTTTCTCTTAGCTTTCAAGGCATCTTGAATCTCCTCAATCAGAACTTGGACAAGAAAGTTATGCTCAAAATACCAAATAGTGTCCAAACTGCTCCCATGCTTGTCCACATTTGTTTGCGATTTGTCTTCATCTTTTTCACCCTTAAGAAATTAGGTAAACAACCTAAATAAATACATAAACACATAAATATAAGTTAAATAATATCAAATAAATACTAAAATACTATACAAAATATATATTAATACATAGAAACAAAAATACATGAAAACAAACACATAAAACCTAAATGCCCCGAAATTAGTGCAAAAACTGTATGAAAAAGATTAAGAATAACTCTAATTTCTTAAGACTATCAAACACCCCCTACTTAAGATTTTGCTAGTCCTGAGCAAAACAAAACAAAACAAAAAAAGACACAAAACACGTTAACTCTATTCAATGTATCAACAATCATAACAAGGAAAACTATACTAGTAGAGAAATGAAGCAAACATACAGTATATAAGAGATCATCAACCCCAATTCACCATGAAAGTGATAATCTCTCCACTCATAAATTAGATATCTCTCGATTACTAATTGATGAAAAGCCCATTGAACAAAGTTTAGCAAGTGACAAACATGTTGGAAGAAATTAGCACACACTATACTCACTAATACAAATAAACTCAAATCGAGGATCAAATAGGTCTTTAAAACTTGTAACGTAGGTTAAGGGATAAAGGTAGGATATATCTAGAATATATAAAAGTGGGAGTTCCACAATCTTAAGGTGTTTTTGTCCTGTATGCTTTTGGTCTACATTTGCATTGTTGAGGGCAAAGTGGTAATTTGGTGTAGAATAGAGACAGTGGGCGGAAGTTTCTAGGCTTCCTTTTTCCTTCCCAGTTCCTAATCACCACTTTCACCTCCATTTACTCTTCTAATCTCAAGTTCTTTGCCTCACTTTCTCTTCCTCTTCCTTCATCTCCTCATCACCAAAATTTTCTACTGGCTTAAATGAAAATCTATTATGCAAAGTTAAAGATTAAGTCTTGAAATTAATTTTTTTTTTTTTTTTTGCAGAATTTTCTTGCTTTGTTTTACATTTATAAAGATTTAAGAGGCTAAAAAATTCTAGTTTTTCTCTGATTTTGCGTAGTGAAGAAGACTTGGAATATGATTTTTTTTTTTTTTGATACTCAATCTAAGTATTTTTTTTTTTTTGGGGATTCTTGAATATTTTGGATCCTTGATAATTTTTTTCCTAATTACAAATATCATTTCTCCGAAGTATTACTATTTTCCCCTAATTTTTGCTCTCCAATTTTTGGTTATTTGAATGAATATATATATATATATATATATATATATATATATATATTACTTCTAGATCTATGTTTTTTTCGATTCTTGATTTTTTCTTGTTGCTTGTAGATCTTCAAAATATTCCATGCATGTATTTTTTTTGCACAAATTCTCCATTTTTTTTATTTTATATGTAAAGGTTTGGGAGGCTAAAATCTCTTTCTCCCTGTCTCTCTCTTTTTTGAGTGAATCATTTTTTCAATTTTTATCTATTTCTTATATTTGTAAAGGTTTGAGTGACTAAAAAAATCTGTTTTTTTATGAATCATTTCTTTTGATTTTGTCTAATTTTTATTTTTTAATTTTTTTGTGTTGCTATAGAGATTATTTGTCCGAATCTATTGTTAATAGGCAAATCAGGGATGGTAAGTTTTTCTTTCTTTCTTTCTTTCAATGTTTATCTGTTATTCTACTTATTTGATTTAACTATAGTAGAGATACACACACATTTGTACATAGAAAAACACACACAATCACATGCAACCAAATATTTGTACCGAAATAAAAGCATAGTATACAAAGTTAAAGATTATGTCATAAAAATATGCTATACATGTATTTTTTTTTTCTGCAGAAACTTTTTACTTTTTTTTTTAACATTTAAAAAGATTTGAATGGTTAAAAATCATGTTTTTTTTTCTTCTTGATTATTTAGCGAGTGAAGAAGAGTTTCATCGAGGATACTCTTAAAAAGAGGAGGATGAGATGGTGGCATGCTTAAATTTGGCTTCAACAACAGCAGAAGATGTAGGTCCAATTTTCTTGATTTGTTATATTTATTCTTCTTCTTAATATTCTTTCCTTATTTGTGCTTTTTCTCGATTATAACTTTTTTTTTTTTTTGAAAATTTGGAATAGTTTTGTGTTCATATTTGTTTAATGATATCAAGTTTAACAATAGTCTTAATTTGATGATATTTTGGGTTTGTATTTTTTTATTGCCATCAAGTTTAACCAGAAAAATAATTTGATTTGTCATATGATTTTGCATGGAAAAAAATAATCCAATGAGGGATACTTATCAGTTGATTTTAAAGATAAAGCTAATTAATTATATGAATATTTTTATGTATGTGGGAGGTTATAGTTTGGGTGAATTTTTTACTTTGATTATGGGTTTCGGTTTAAAATAATATTACTTTTATTTACTTTGATTATATTTTTATGAAGTGAAGAAGATTTTTTTTGTTGCTTATACGAGATTATTTGTCCCAACTCTTACTACTTTTTTTTTCCTAATTTTTTCTCTCAAGATTTAGGATATTTGAATGAATATATATATATATATTTTTGATTCTAGATCCAAAATTTATTTCCATTCTTGATTTTTTTTGTTGCTTACAGATCATTTGTTTGAGCTACTACTCATTTTTTTTCACTTAAATTTTGTTCTCCTATTTTAGCTTATTTGAATGAGTAATTTTTTTTAAAAAAATTCTTCATCTAATTTTTTTCATTTCCTGATCTAATTTTTCTTTTTCTTTTTTATATATATTTTGTTGCTTACAGAGATCATTCATCCTAACTAGGAAGGTAGCCGTTGGTAATTCTGGTATAACTAGGAAGGTAGCCACAGAAAATTTGTCATGCTCCTTCTGTCCTACTGCAGCTTGTTCTTCTCCAAATCATACAGACATAGTTCTAATTTTTTTGAAATTTGGTTCAACTCGATTGTGCTTCGACACATCTAGACTTTTTTCATTGTATTGTGAATCATGCTCAAGATTTTGCTCTTGGACAGCAAAAACTTGATTATTATTGGTTATTTCTTGGATTTTATGGTTTATAAGAGCAAGCATAGAATGCTTTTGATTGAACAATAGTTTATTGATAATTTATTAATGATAGTTTGTTGATTATCTAGGATGAGAAGTACTTTTTGATTTCTATGAGATTACTACAAACTATTTTGTAGATTTTGCATTGATGTTGCTATTTACAGACATCTTGACTTTATTAATGATCAGTGATGTTTGGTCAGATATTTGGTCTTTTCCTTTATGTGCATGGTGAGATATTTGGGTGTTTTATTAGATTTTTGGTTTCTAATTTGGTGTTGACATAGTTAATAATTTTGTTTACCTAATGTTGAGTTTGATTAGATTGGTTGATAAGATATTGGTAATGATCATAAGTTATTGCATACTTGAATTAGATTTCTATATGTTCTATTTTTACTTAGGTTGAGTAGTTAATATATAGCTTTTGTTTCGTACCTGACATGCTTTGTGTAGTCTATAACATTTTAGTTTCAATAGTTGGTGATCATTTTTAACTACTTGGAATCCTTGAGACTGATCCTAAATTTTCAAATGTTGGAAGATTTCAAGTTGGGACTCTTTACTAGTATTACTTATGACAACCAATTATATTGATTTGTGAATTTGAAGCAAGAAACTGAATGATAGTTCCCTAAGTAAAGGATCATAACCAACATCTTATATTTAGACTTTGTGTAGTTGATCTATTTAAAATAACATCTTAGTTTGAATATTGTTGTCAAGTGTATGAAATTTTTATGGATGAATTTAAAATTTTAAGTGTTGAAGTTTTGAAGTATTTTACCCATTACTTTAATTAATTGGAGTTCATTTGAGTATACATTCTTAACTAGACATTCTTTTATCAAAATTTATATCACAACGTCTGGGCACGCTCACGCGAAATGTGAGCTTAAAAAATAGTGTTTGGATAAAAGTAACTCATATTACGTTAGATAGCGTTAGTGAATCATTTCGGACCATAATCCTTTAGAACATTCTCCTAACAAACGTAGCATTTAACCATCACTTGAGAAGGCAAAAATGTACCTTCTTTATTACAACTTAGAAGGAATTATCCTTCTTTATTCATAACACTTAACACAACTTTGAAGGAATTGTCCTTCTTTTATTTATATTTTTTCTTTTCTTTTCTTTTCTTTTTTTCAACAAAATATTACCTAACATAGGGGATTATTACAAATATTAAAGTCATAGAATAGACTTTTTCCCTAACAAACACAATACATCTTCTTCCCAACCATTCATAACATTGTGCACATAGTATCGATGTCGTGCACCACCTATACTAACTACTAAGGTGATGGGTAGAAAGAAGGATAAAATAAAAGAAGTAAGTTGGCTAAATAACATGGTTAAACAAAGAAATATGGGTTTTAAGGCTCAAAAGGGGACACTGAGGATAAAATGATATTTAGGTTGGCATTTTGGCTCAAATGGTCCAAAGAAGTTGCCTAAATAATTTCCTTGGTCTAATGTTCACTCATACTTTGCAAGTATAAAAATCACACACAATTCCAGTGAATGTCACAAGCAAAAAAAATATTGCAAGGTAATCATGATTAACAAGCATTGAAAATTATCTCACTTTTACACACCTACTCAAGGGAATATTAATGTTTATAGTGATAACACTTTCATAATTCAAAGGAATCAAAGAACAAAGAAGCTTGTATACACTTTCAATCCAAATACTTTAACACATAGTCTCCTTAAAACATTTTTAACTTATTGAAACATGTCACAAAAGTACTAAAAATAGAAAATCTTTTTGTTTAACTCTCTACAATACTTCAGGCAAAGAGGATACAGAAATCTTGAAAGATTCCATCTAGTAGCAAGGAAGTCTTTTAAAAGTCAGATCATGATGACTAATTTATTAATAAGACACTAAATAAAAGAAAAGAAAATGTTTTTGGATATTTTTTTGGAAAAATTTCTTTTTTTTTTCCTGTAAAGATAACCCTAGTGAACTGCTCATAACTGTACTTGAATAACCTACCATCACTATCATCAGCTACACAAGTATAACTAAAAGAAATTCACAATATAAAACACATAAAATTAACTACTCGCGAGGCTTAAAAATTTTATTATCCCACCGAGTTCTTAAACTAAGCACATAATAAATTAAAACATAAATAAAAAAATAGAATTAAAAGAAATACTCTCCTAGTAAAGTCAAGGAGGGTTGCCGAGAATCTTATGATCCTTAGTAAATGTGCTCCACTGCTTAGCGTGTGAAACCCAGTATTTTAATAGTCTTGTTCTTTGATTTTAACTGGTTTAAAATGTTTTTCTTATTATTTTTAGTCATTAAGTACTTCAACTTATTCGTTTTTCAATTCGGCAAATTTTTCGGTTTACGCGATTTCGTTTCGTTTACACTTAGTCCAACTTTTGACTAGATGTGTATACCTGACTCTTATACACATCTGATGTGTATAAGATGGCTGATTTATAATGTTATTTAGTAGCAAATTAAGAAAAAAATTAGTTTTTGGGTCAAATAGTCAACTTGGAGACTATTTGGTCAATGGGGTACTATTTGGGTCAACTTTGGAATTTCTTTTTAGTCTTCTTCTTGTTGTTTTTCTTCCTCATTTTCTCCAGCTGCTGGCCGAAATTCTCTTCTCCTTTTTCCCCAAAAATTTTCTTGGATTTCAAGTAGAAATCACTTGGAAGGTAAGATTTTATGTATTTTAGCATTTATGGCTTATGGGCTTTTATGATTCAAGCTTTAATTTCAAGTTTTGTAGGATTCTTTATGGCTGAGAAAACCCTCTTTGCAGCCTTATAAGTTATGATTTATGTATGTTATGGGTTGTTTTTAGTGTTTTGGAGGTTGGGAAGTGATTGGGGTTGATTTTTAACAACTTTCCATGGTTAGATTACAAATTTTAAGATTATGAGTTAGGGTTTTGTCTTCCATATGTGCCCTAGAATGTTATGCTATGAATGCTTACAAGAGGTGTCTATGCACATAATGATGTTTTAAGAGTGTTTTAAGGTTTGTTTGGATAGGAATTGAGACTTGAAACCAAGTGGAATTGATTTTCCTTCATTTTGTAAGTAAGCGGAAGTTTGGCGCAACTAGGATAATTTGGATAATTGGTTATGTTTGAAGGGTCTTTAATGATCTTTTGATGGTTTTAAGTGTTTCCTTGGTAGTGGGTTGGATAGGAAGCATGTTTGAATCATGCGTGTGGCTAATCGGTAAAAATTTCAGTTTGGTAGTAAAGAGGAATTCCAACCATAGGTTGTCGCTCTAATGTTGTAATAGAGTTAATTGTAGTGGTTATGGGGTATGGATTGTTGTGGAATGCTATTGATATAGTCCCGGCTATTGCTCCGGTGAATCTTTCCGTTTATACATTTTAGATGTGTATAAGAGACAGGTATTTTGACCTGGGTTGGAACCAATCCCTTGAATACCTTTCAATCAAACAAATGCATGGTTGAATATGTTGTTTTTTTGTAATACGAATTTGAGGGGTTAACTAATTGTTTTGACTGGGGTTTTAGCTTGTCGAAGTTGGTCAGAAATTGTGTGTAGGTCATTTTTCTCCAAAGCAGCTGTTGGTGAAGTTTCTATATATAATCTTTGTGCACCCCTTAAATGTACTCATTTCTCAATTTTTTTTCTTATCACAAATTAGATACTCCCAGATGGTAGGGTTTGGATTGGTGCCTGTCTCTTATACACATCTAGCAGTCTTTAAGAGATAGCCCATGGGTAACTATAGAACCCTCTTCACAATTGTATTTTGTTTAACGACTTTCGAAATATGTTTGGATGGATTTTAAAATGTGTATGATGTTTGGAACTGCACTTTTACCAACTGACTCTGTTTTGGAATTATTACATATGAAATCGGGACCAAGCTATTTTATGTTAATCAATTGATATGTTTGCAAACTCTTTTGATATGAAAGCATTTTATGACTGTTTTGGCTCATAGGTGACCTAGGTATATAATTTTGGATGTGTTTGGAAATGTGTGAATTGTGGAGAACCGGTTCTATAGTCATCCATGGGACGCCGTGGTGACTTCTGTGAATGTTATGAACTCTCTGATACGGGGTCTTGTGATGGGATAACTTGACCTCCGGTCGACTAGTAGGTGTGGTAGATTACTAGATCTGGCTAGTACTGAAAGTCATACCGGAGCCTAAAAGATACTCATGCTATTTTATTATATTCCGGATTGAAACTGTACTTGGATTTGTTCGCTATCTCTTTAGCATACTATGTTTTGAAATGATTGGATCTTTTGACTATGCTTTGGACATGCCTGACGTTTAAATGGCATGATACATTTTAGAAACTACTTATGATTAAGGTTTATTGACAATTTTAAATGGCATGAGACATTTTAGAAACTACTTCATGACTATGGTTTTCGCAAATGTTATTATCTTTATGTTTTCTTTTTATCGAAATGCTTGGCCCCATTTGAAGAGCTTTTATGATATCCACTGAGCTAGTTATGCATACCCTACGTGACTGTATCTTATTCACATTAGATGTGTATAAGAGACAGCGTTAGCAGCTGGCACTTATAAAGCGCAATCTAGACGAACAAAAGAGAAACTTGGAAGATTATCCGCAGAGACCAAATAGTCTCCAAGCTGTCTCTTATACACATCTAGATGTGTATAAGAGACAGGTTCATTGATGAACTCTTGTTTTTGTTGTAGTATCTTTTGTACTAAGAAGAAATTTTGTAATTCGTATTTTTTGTGTAAAATGAAATATTCGGTTTTATAGTTAAGAAATGGTTTGTGGTTCTATTACATTGCGGTTATGTTTGTTGCTCTGTTCGTTTGTGCCTTGCGCTTTGGACCGGTGTGCCATTAGCGCGGCGTGTTGACGGTCCCGTTTTTGGGGCGTGACATAGCGCATCTGAAGTTCCCATGCACAACTGAAACTTCGGTATATGTACTCATCATCTTTTCCCCAACTCTTTCTAGAAGGTATCCTTCTTCTTCTTCTACCCCATAAGCCAGTTCCTCATCCATGGACACTACAAATAGAACCTTCTTTGTTGTAGTCGGGACAATTTCACACTTATACAAAGGAAAAGTTGGTGATTCCTCTGCATAAGTGTTGAGCATCCCGATTGTTGTGACTTCAAATTCGTGAGGCTCTAGGGAACTGGTTTCTTGCAAGACATTTGGTTCCTCTTGAATTGGTTCTTTGCCCATTGGTAGGAGTGTTGGAGTCCATTGTTCTTAACCATTTACCATTCCTTGAATTTGAACAAGTTGGTCTTGCAACCTCTTGGTGGATTCTCAAAGTTGAGCTAGTTCTCATTGGCATTTAGCACTCTCTTCTTGAAGTTCTTGAGTTTCAATACATACGTCCATTGATCCTTGCCTCATCATACTTTTGGATTGATGGGTGAAAGAATTGGGACTCTCTTGATTCATATAAAGGATCTACAGGTATAGAGAAAGAATAGGAATAATCTTGGTAACTTGAGAAAGAATTTGGATAGTTGACCATCCCGTTTGATAATCATAAAGTAGGAAGGATAATTATAAGCTTTCTCAATGCTATTTGGTCATGCCCCTATTCCATAAGAATGATCTGACCCTTGGCATGTGTCATTCCAATTCATTCAGACAGGATTTATAAAGTTGGGAAGGTTGCCTTAACAAAAAAATAAGTACTAACACAAAAGCACACAATTTTTTTTTGGAGAATTTAGACTAGTAACTAACCTAAACTATTTGCTAAAAAAGAGAAAATCTTTTTAGAATTTTCAATAGAAGAGACACAAACCACAAAAATGGAATTTTTTTTTTAATTTTTTTTCAAAAATTTGAGAAACACAATGTAACTAAGATAATTAGAACACAAATTAAATTTCAAACTAGTATTCATTGTTAAATTATACCGATATTGCCAAAGACCCAATCTCCTGAAACAGAGCCAAAAACTTGATACGTGAAATATCTAGTTATAAAATTTATGATCTCCTAATCCAACTATTAACTAGATAACATACCACAAGTGTACGAGATTAATAGTATATAGCAGAAGTAGGGGTTGAACTCACAAGAATTGATTTAGCAATTACTGATTATTTGACTTAAATGCTATTTGAAGAAATCATTATGCCAACGCCTGTCTCTTATACAGATTTGACTAAATTAATATAAAAGCTAAATCTATAATTAATCTATGAAAACAATAAGCTTCCCTATCCATTAGTCTACAAAAGCAATTAATGAAAACATTAAATTGAAGACATGAAAAAAATACTTCTAAACCCTAGAAAGCAATTAAAAGAAAAATAAAACTAGAATTACATAGCGTAAAGAATATTTAAAAAGATTTAAGAGTGCTTATCTAATGAAGAATAGCAAGTTTTCAGTCCAAGGTTGTCAATCTTGAACCTTTTTTTCAACTCTTCTAAGATAAATAATGAAAACCCTAGTCTAATCTTGCAGCCCCCAAAGGAAAGCTGAGAGAAAAAAAATGTGATTTTTAGGTCCTAAACCCTCTTATTTATAGTTTTTAAATGTTACATAGCATAGGGCTCTGAATGAGTTTCCAAACGCATATTTACGGGTCCAAAACGGACACTCAGAACCCTAGAAAATTCCAACATCACATAGCAGCCCAACATGGGAGAGCACAAAACATGCACATTCACATGAGAACTCATGCATGTGCGCGAGAGGATCATCCTAGAACTTTGATTCTGGAATTTGTACACATGCACAAGGATTTTCACGCATGTGCATGGTTTCCAGTGCACATGTACCAATTTCTACCTCGATTTTGACCTCAATGCCGATAGAATTTGGAAAAACCCAAGACATAAAAGTTTTAGCTCTTCCTCTTATCTTTCCAAAGAATCTTGAAGCACCTCAATTAGAGTTTGGAAAAGAAAGTTATGAATGTATCGGCAGAAAATAGTGTCCAAACTACTCCCATGCTTGTGTATATTTGTTCCTTGCGATTTCTCTTCATTTTTTTTTACCCATAAGAAATTAAGTAAACAACCTAAATACAATCCTAAATGCATAAACACATAAATATAAGTTAAATATCATCAAATAAATAGTAAAACACTATACTAAACATATATTAACACATAGAAAAAAAATGCATGAAAACAAACACATAAAATCTAAAAGCGTAGAAGCTAGTGCAAAAATCGTACGAAAAAGAATAAGAATAACCCTAATTTCTTAAGGCTATCATAAAACACACACACATTTATGGCCTAAAGGCCAACCTTTGTATTACTCTCACTAATTACAGTAGAAATTTTCACAAACATTTGGTGTGCAGAACAAACTCAAGGCTCTCCTACTTATGCCTTAGTGTCTGACTACCAAGGATATTTTAAAGGGCAAGGGGAACGACTGGCCCAATTATTGACCAGTCTGGTCCTATTACAAAGAAAACGTAGAATATTACAAAATATAGAAACCAACCATGCCTGACAGGTAGACTATTTTGGTAACTGCCTAGTAATCGCCAAGGGACCCAGCCTATAACTACCATTTGAGGTTCTAGGTTCCAGGTTCCAATAACTACTCATTCCCAAAGGGTCTTACCAAAGTTTAAACAAAGCTAACTCATGGCTTAGCAACAAAATGCAACATCTAGCCAGCAAAAGCCCATGCACGTAACCGTCTTGCCTAGTTGTCAACATTTCTCACAATGCCCGTGTAACTGACCAGCACACTTTAGCCAATTGATACCCAATCTTAACTGATGCCCACATTCCAATGCCTTGCCCTCTCAAGGCATGTGCAAGAGTTCTCAAACAATCCTAGCTGCCCACAACTTAGCCAACATTAGTTCATAGACATAGCTAACAAATACACACCGCCCAGCCAACATGGACACTGCATTGCCAACATGCATGTTGTTGGGGCCAAGCACGGATGAGGCTTACCTGATAGGCAATACGTCATCACAAAAGGGCTAACAGACCACTCCTACTTGAAGAGGTTGACGCCCTCGTTGACCTACCAGCTTTGTGAGTTTTCCAATAGGTTGCAATATGCTCTTCAAACTGCCACAAAGTCACTTCACGTTCCCAAGTTGCATCAGCTTCAAGTTCCCCTTTCCAATGGATCCAGTAGTCAATCCTTCGATGCTTTTGGTTTTACCCCATAATTCTATTATCCAACACTGTATGAACTTCTTTTCAAACTACTAACGAATGATAGGTGGAGCACGCTTAGCTTGCCTTTGTTCCTTATCAAGTTTATCCTTGTTATGCTTTTTAAGAAAACTTACATGGAATGTATGATGCACTTTCAAATGATCTGACAACTTTAACCGATAGGCAACCTTCCCAACTTTCTAGATCACTTCAAAGAGACCATCATACTTCGGAACCAACCCATGATGAACTATTTTGGAGGTGATTTTCTTCCAAATTTGTGTTATAAGTTAGAGTATAACTTTACATCAAATCACCAACCTGAAATTTCACATCCTGTTTGCCTTGGCCAGCATACTTTTTCATGCGATGCTGACCAACAGTCAAGCAGTCATGAGCTTCTTCTAACAATTCTTCTTCTTTGTCTTGGCAAACAAATGGGCAGTAGGATATTTCCTATCCTCTATGGCAGCAACACCAACATTTCGTAATGGTTGCTGGCCAAGAACAATCTCAAACGGACTCATTCCTGTGGATGAAGGCTTATGCAAGTTATAACAAAACCGTGCAACATCTAACAGCTCGTCCCATTTTTTCAAACTTACACTATAGTGCATAAGTATTCTTCCAACAAGACATTTACCCTCTCGGTCTAACCATCTATTTTAGAGTGATTTTCTGTGGAGAATTTCAATTAATAACCCAACATGTTGAAAAGTGTTGTCCAGAACCGTCCAATGAATCAAGTGTCACGATCATTGATTATATTCTCATCAAGCCAAAATACTTAAACAACATTTATGAAAAATAACTCAATAGCAACATCAATAGGGCATGTACTAGGAGGGGCCATAAATACAGCATATTTAGCAAAACGATCAATAACAACAAAAATAGAAACATTACTATCCACCTTGTGAAAACCTAAAATGAAGTCCATTGACACCGATTGCCAAGGCTGTTTAGGAATTGGTAATGGTTGAAATAGATTGTCTTCCTTCTTCTTCTCAATCTTGTCTTGTTGGCACACCAAGTAAGATTTCAAATAGGATTCAATATCATCCTCCATTTTTGGCTAATAAAATCGACGAGTCAGTAATACTTTTATGTGTTCCACATCAGGACGGCTTGCCCAATGAGTGTCGTGTGTTTCATTTAGCAATTGTCATCTCAACAGCATACTAGACATATAGGCACGTCTACCTTTGGCAAACAGTAAGTCATTCTCCAGTCAATACCTACGAACCAGTCTCTCATTCACTTGTTTCATTATTTTCTGGTAAAATTACTTTAATTTTAGCCAAGAAATCTTAGATTCAATAGTAGACAAGACAACCACATACTCCCTCACATGTTTTCGGCTAAGTGCATCTATCACAATATTTTATATACTCAGCCTATGCAGCCAATCAAATTCGAACTCAATAGAAACTCTTGCCACCGGGCCTGTTTTGGACACAACTTCTTTTTAGTTTGTATTTCCCACATTGTTGTCATCACCGTGAACTTCGAACATAATAGGAAATGTTTTCACGTTTCCAAGCAATGTACCATTGTCTTCATCTCTGTTTCAGGTGTGCTATACCTCTGCTCATAGTCTTTCAATTTCCTACTCTCAAAAGTTACAAGTTGCATGTTTTGGACTAGGACACCTTCAAGTGCATGGTCACTTGCATTGGTGTGTACTTCAAACAGAAAACTAAAATCTGGTAGCCACAAAACTGGCTTAGAAGTAACGACCTCTTTCAACACCTTAAAACCGACTAACACTCATCATTCCAGTTCCATTTTATTTCTTTCTTTAAGAGATCAGTCAAAGGAGCAACAAGCCAAGAGTAACCTTTGATGAATGTCATATAGTAGTTAGCTAAACCCAAGGAGCGCAACTTCGGAACATTGGTTGGTGCTAGCCACTCAATCATAGCCATAACCTTTTTAGGGTTCATCTTTATCATGCCATGCTAGTAATGTGACCAAGTAAAATGATTGATTCTTTATAGAGTTCACATTTTTCCTTCTTTATGTAGAGCTCATGTTCGCTCAGTTTTGCAAACACAACTCTCAAGTGTGCGACATGATCTTCTAGAGTTTCTGAATAAATGAAAGTATATCCAAATACACAGCTCTCAAAGGGACTTATTCCAGTGGACAAAGACTTCTACAAATTATAACAAAATTGTGCAAGATTTAACAGCCCTGCCTAATTTTTCTGACTTGCTATAGCATAGGGCCACAAGTATTCTTCCAACAAGCCATTTATCCTCTCAGTCTGACTATCTGTTTGAGGGTGATTTGCTATGGAGAATTTCAATTTAGATTCCAACATGTTCAAAAATGTTGTCCAGAACTGCCTAATTAATCGAGTGTCATGATCGTTGATTATATCCTACGAAAATCCAAAATACTTAACAACATTTCTAAAAAAATAACTTAGCTGCAAAATCAGTAGGATATGCGCTAGGTGCAGCCATAAACATAGCATATTTAGAAAAATGAACAACAAAAATAGAAGTATTACCATCCATCTTGGGAAAACCTAAAGTGAAGTCCAATAACATCAACTGCCAAGACTGTTCAGGAATTGATAATGGTTGTAACAAGCCGTCTTCATTCTTTCTCTAAATCTTGTCTTGTTGGCACACCAAGCAAAATTTCACATAGGACTCAATATCATCCTCCATTTTTGGCCAATAAAATCAATGAGCCGGTAATGCTTTTATGCATTCAATACTGGGATGGTCTGCCCAATGAGTGTCATGAGTTTCATTTACCAATTATCATCTCAACATCATACTAGGCACGTAGGCATGTCTACCTTTGGCAAATAGTAAAGCCACCCTCTAGCCAATACCTGCGAACCAGTCCCTCATTCACTTGCTTTATCATTTTCTGGTAAATAGAATCAGCTGGTGAAGCTTCTTTAATTTTAGCCAAGAAATTTGATTCAACAGTAGTCAAGGTAGCCACATACTCCCCCACATGTTTTTGGCTAAGTGCATCTGCCACAACATTTTCTTTACTTTTCCTATACAACCAATCAAAGTCGAACTCAGCTAGAAATGCTTGACATCGGACATATTTTGGATACAACTTTCTCTGAGTTTCTATTTGCCACATTGTCTGTCATCACCCTGAACTTCGTACCCAACAAGTAATGTTTCCACGTTTCCAAGCAATGTACCATTGTCGCCGTCTCTGTTTCATGTATGTAGTACCTTTGATCATAGTCTTTCAATTTCCTACTCTCAAAAGCCACAAGATGCTCGTTCTGTACAAGGACACTTTCAAGTGCATGGTCACTTGTATTAGTGAGTACTTCGAACAGCAAACTAAATTCATTAAATCTGGTAGGCACAGAACTGGCTCAGAAACATCTACCTCCTTCAATACCCTGAAGACCAACTCTCACTCATCATTCCAGTTCCATTTTCTTTCATTTTTTAAGAGCTCAGTCAAGGGAGCAACAAGCCAAGAGTAACACTTGATGAATCTCCTATAGTAGTTGGCCAAACCCAAGAAGGAATGAAACTTCAGAACATTGGTTAGAGCTAGCCACCTAATCACGGCCACAAACTTTTTAGGATTCTTCTTTATCATACATTGCTAATAATGTGACCAAGGAAAGTGACTGATTCCTTATAGAATTCACATTTTTCCTTCTTTACATAGAGCTCATGTTCCCTTAGTTTTGCAAGCACAACTCTCAAGTGTGCGACATGATCTTCTAGTGTTTCTAAATAAATGAAAATATCATCCGAATACACAATAACAAACTTGTCGAGATATTCATATAAAACATCATTTATCAGATTATAAAAGGTAGTTAGAGCCTTTGTTAGCCCAAATGGCATGACTTTTAAAAAAACTCATAAGCCCCATATCTACTTACAACATTAGTTTTCTCTCATCACCTTCTGCCATACGGACTTGCCATAACCTAGCTGTCAAATCTATCTTAGTATAGATTTTTGCTTTGGCTAACTTATCAAACAAATCAAGAGTGTTGGGAATTGGGTACTTGTTTTTGATAGTCAACTTGTTGAGTACCCCTTAGTCCATACAAAACCGCAAAGAGCCGTCTACCTTCTTTTGGAAAATAACAAGAGGACCATAAAGAGCTTTTGAAATTTGGATGAGGCCACTTTCCAATAGTTCATCAAGTTGACACCTCAACTCAGCCAACTCCATAGGGGACATTCGATAAGGAGCTTCAGAATGGGGTATTGCTCCAGGACCCAACTCAATTTTATTATCAATAACTCGTCTAGAGGGCAACTTCTTAGGCAATGTTGTGGTTGGCATGATATTAGCAAACTCATCCAGCATGGCCACCTAAAATCAGGCTCGATTTTCACAAAGGCTGCAAGGGGATAAGTCACTTTTCCTTGTTTTATCCTGTTTTCCAATTGTATTGCTGAAATTTGACCACTTTGTTTGCCCCTGTCGTTAGATGAAGAACTAGCAACAATATTAGCAATAACATTAACAGTAGGAATAAAAATAGGACACCTTTCATCCTCAATCATGACACCATCTAGGTGCGGAATAGGGAAGATTTTGTTCGTAGCCATGAACTCTTTCCCCAAAATCAAATCTAAATCATCCAATGGGACAACAATTAGATTGCATTCACCTTTGCATGGGCCAAGTTCTAAGTTTACCGTGGCCAAGCCGAGTATGAGCTGTGCCTCAAAATTCACAGCCTTACTTTGACAACCATGCTCTTTTAAATTTAGCTTTGACCATCGCACCTCTTGACTGATTGTAAAGCTACGAGTGATACTTGTATCCAGCATAGCCATCACATCCATCCCGTTCACTTTTTCCTGAACATAAAGTAAACCATCATGGGGAAGGATCTTTTAACAGTACTGTAATGGCGCTTCCAACATCAATGGGTTGATTTGAGTAGGGACTAGGACATTACCAACATCATCCGTCACTGCCACAATTGCGTTAACTTTCTTGCATTTGGAATACTCTCTCATCATATGAGGCCCATCACAAACGAAATAGCCATCTTTCTTTTTGGTAGTTTGGCATTGTTCATTTTGAATATTGTTCATTTGTAGGCAAATAGGGGAGTCATAATGGAAGTTTGGGAGGCCAATGGTATCAGAAGTACAATGGTAGTGTGCCAGACTTCCATAGAATATAACTTAAGCAAGTCTTTCATACTTCAATCGATATTTACAAAAAAATGCAAAGACTTCCAAACAAGTTTTTAGTTTGAATATTACCCTTGCGTACAACATTAAAGCCATTGGAATGATTGCTAAATTAAGTCCTATCCCAGTAACATCCCTCTGGTGCTTCTCTTTTTCGGTGCTTTGTTAATTTACACGCTGGTCTTAACTTCTGACAGCAGAAAGGGCATGTAAGAAATTACATTCTTGATTTTTGGAATAGAGAATAAGTGCAAACTAATGGTATTAGAGGATGTCCGAGAATCCTTTTTCACCATAATGGTGTAATTGTTATGAAAATAATTAGGTTCATGGTGAAATTGGTATGAGAAAAATAAGGCATATATTTTGGATACTTGGGTTGAAGGAACCGGGTTTGTTGAAATAGAAGGAAAAGGAAAAAAGTAATAGGAATATTGTAGTTGTAATAGTAGATGTCCACTACAGTGGATATAGGTAGTATATATGTTACTAATATTGGTGGATGGTTCAATATTTCTTTAGCTGGATGAACTGAAATTTGAGAAATCTATCCTACTGGGAATATTATTTTTGCATTTGTTTCCTTTCCACGGTTTAAGTTTCAAGAAATGGAAATGTTTCTTCTTTATGTTTGGTATTTTAGTTTGGAAAGTTTATTGTTGTTGGCAATATAACCATAAGAAGAAGAGGCATTGTTGTTGATCTTCTTGTTAGTGATGTTGGATGGCTCCTTCTAACACTACCAATGCTATTGTTGTATTTTTCTCACATATCAAACTTAATATACTACTGATCTACTATTTTCTCAACTTGTGGTTTCAGGTTTTTCAAAGTGCAAGAGTGCAAAACTTTAAGTTACTTGATGACGTTTCGAGTGCACCACTACTTGCAGATCAGTTTCGAAAATAAACCAAATGTCTGAGCAACCAAGACCAGATTTTTCTCCTCAACCTACAACATCAAATGCTTACAGAACTACAAACCTGTCAACAACTGACTATGGAACCCCCTCAGATAGGACTGATAGGAGAGCTTGTGATCCTGCTATTAGGTATGTTTTCTGGATGAACGACATGTGAATTTTTTGTATTAGTGTGTGACATGTGTTCTAAATCATCTCTATATATAATTTCATGGGAGAATTTCAAGTACTATGGTTATATTTGTAAATCATGACAAGGCTGTTGGAGCATCATCGAATTCCTTAAGTGCAAAAATTCCTATACATTCCACTCAAGGTAGCTAAACAATAAGATAACTCTTATATTTAAATTTTCTTCAATCCCATCTATCTATGTTCTTTCTTTTTGGTGCCATAAGGATTGTAAGTTATCAAATTTTTTTGAGTTATCTGAAATAATACAGTGAGCTAGGCTCTTCGAATGCTTTCATTTCTCATGATGCATGTGTTCGATTATGCCTGCACGCGTGGGCTAGCAAATGCTTGGAAGCTCCCATCTTCCTTGAGAATGAATGTGCAGTTCTAAGAGATGCTTTTGGGTGAGATATTGTAATGCTCCTTTTTCTTTAAAGTTTAAACATGTATTTGCTTTTCTAAATTCTTAGTTCCATGTATTCTGATAGGATGTTCATAAAAAATGGAGACTGATATTTTCCATGAGAACATTGTCTGTTTGTGTCTGTGTGATTTTCTAATTCATTTTCCTTGAACACCAATTCTTAGCATGAGGAGTAATTTGATATAATATTCAAAGAATATAATCTGTATCAGGCAACTATATATTGAGGACCATAAGAGTTGGCAGGGCATGTCGAAACAAGTTTTAACTTAGATTAGCAAGAAAGAACTTCAGCCGTGGCTATTTGTTAAACTTATTCATGTTTTAGTTATTAAATTTAGAGAAGCATTAGCACATAATGTGATCAATGTTAACAGAAAAAATGTGATTATCCTCATTTAAATGATTTTAATTTTACCCTTCAAATGTTTAATTCTTGTACTTCGAGTGCAGTCATCTATAGTTGGCCACTGTCAATATTTTAGACACATGCAATGGCCTAACATCTTATTGTTAATATTGTGTTTAAGAGCACGTGTGTACAACTGGAAGAACACTCTTGAGGAAACGATCTTTATAACTGATTAGTGAAGGAGCTTGTTTAAAACCAAAGAAAACCATTGGCAAAATTAAAGTGCAAGGTATTCTTATTGATATTCTGCGAAAGTAGTTTCTCTTCCTAGAAATATATTTTTATGTTAATATCTTCTACATAAATTTTTCGTTTTGTAGTTCGAAAGGTAAAAATGTTGCTGGAGCCACCAGCGGGATATAGTCTTTTATCTTTGAAACCACCCATGAAGAGGCTGGAGTCTTTTCGGGTATTGTTATCCAGCATAATATCAGCTTTTTCTTTTGAGTGGGAAATCTATCGGAACGTACGTATGAGCCCACGCGTGCCATCAAATGGATATTTTTTGTGCCAGAGCTTGGCTTATGTTCATATTGGCACTCAATATGTTAAAGAATTGCCTGAATTTGTAAAAATCGATATAACTGCTTTGCGCAAACACTTAATATCATATGAAATGGTGTAAGGTATGTATGCCCCATAAGGAGTTACAGAAGGATATGCTAACTCAAATGTTGTGCACTTTCTTCATCTTAATTTTACATTTTTCTTTCTGGATGTACCAAACTCAGCTACTCATTAGTGTGTCGTGTACTACAAACCACTTATCAAATGCTCACCATAATACTTGAATGGAAACGATATAAGAATGCCAAGGGCTGTCTATAGTTTTTTTTGTTAACAGTTTGTATGAAATAGAACCAAAAGAGATACACCACATTAACCAAATTGAGCCTAGTATCCACTGTTAGTACGAGTCATGTACCTTCTGAACTTAAACTCCCTATTTATTTTGCTACAATTTCTTTAGATTGATGTATTGATTATGTGAATTTCGTTATTATATAATTAACCATGCTTTTTCTTAACCTTGGAGACTAAGGTCTAAAATCCCGTATTCTGTTTGAGAGAGTGGTCCTTTGACTCTTTTTCGTATAAACAAGTATAGTCGGAGAAGTTCTCTTGAAGATGCTTGGTACAAAGTTGATGAAGTCTAAAAATACCATCCAGTGGTTCACGGATTCTTGGGCGGTCAGTCAAAGTGGTAAAATATACGGGAGGACATTTTGGTAATTTTCAATTAAAATTAAGCCATCAAAATATTCAATACATTCAAGGCCTCCATAGGCCTAATAATTATTCAAGCGCCTAAACCCTTGAACTATTCAAACCCATCAAGGAGGAGTATAAATAGTAATTTGGAATAGTAATTTGGAAGGCAAACAAAGAAAACGATTTAATTATTCATTCACTCAACTCCACACTTTACCATTTCATGCTCTCATTTTGCTCTCAATTTTCTTCCTATCACAATTTTTGACTTGAGAGTCGGAGCCTTCCCCGGGGGATAGAGCCCCGCCGCTCTTGTTCTCGCAGGTTATTAGATCCTGGGTATACGCTCACATTTAACATAGCATTGGAAGATTTGGACTATAAAGGATTCAGACTTTTATTTTACACTTTGGTGCTAATTTTTTATACATCAACATTTAGCGCCGTCTGTAGGAATGAAACAAGAAGTCATCTTGAATCTTTACCTATGGCTCCCAGCACATGCAACATCCATCACAACAATCTAGATAGAGGGAAAGAGGTCATATCCCAACACCATTCGATCGATCAATTAGAGTATTTGATCGATTGGAGGGGCAAGAGTCCTAGGAATTCTGGTCCCCAAGCTAATGATAGAAAGGTGAAGATACAATTTCTGAGGCAATAGAAGGTTATGTTGAAGGAACTACTCATGAAACATTAGCATGAGCAGCAAGGTGGTGAAAGATAAAGAGAACATTCGTATAACTCTGGTGGCAACTCCTAGGTTGTTCACTCTGCGCATTGTAGCCCCTTGGATGAGAGACATTCTTGTGCAATTTATAAGGATGATCAAGGTGGTAGGGAAGTAACTCCAATTGGGTCCGCACAACAGGAACAAGAAATTCGGTCCACCCGGCATGAGTCAAAAAAAGAAGCCTCCTCCAAGCCAAGTGAAGCTAGACCAAGGAGTCCAAGCGAGGTGGCCTCAGTAGTAAGGAAGAGGGAAAGACCTCATGAAAGGGAGCATACTTTGGAGCGCATACCCGAGAGAGAGGAAGAGCTAAGGAGAAAGTTTGAGGAACTTCAAGCTCGAGTAGACGGGATGGATGATAAGGAAGGTGTGGCTACAAGCTTTAATACAGGTACTCCTTGCCATTTACCGATGAGATAATGCAAGAACCCCACCCAAGACATTAGCAAACCTTCATTTTGATTCTTATGATGGAAGTTCAGATCCATTGGAACATCTTGATGCCTATCAAGCCAAGATATGTTTACAAGGTGCCTCAAATGCTATCCTATACTGAGGGTTCCCCGGAACCCTTAAGGGTGTAGTCTTAGATTGGTTCAGAGGGTATAAGAAAGGAGGCATAAGAGGCTTTATCAACTTGTAGACCTTTTCTTGAACAAATTTGGGAATCAAAAGAGAATTCCAAAGACAATAACTGACTCACTTACTCTTAAGCACAGGCTAGAAGAATCCCTTCTCAACTACATAGATTAGTTCAAGAGGGAGGCCATTGGGATTCAAAGAGCTACAGAAGATATGCAAATCATGGCATTCCAAAGTGGAGTTAAGCCCGAAAAGTTCTTATTTGATCTTAATTTGAGGTCACCCGCAACCCTCAATGAACTTTTTCGTATATGGGCCGAAGAGGCCACTCAAGCAGATGAAGGGGAAAGGAGAAAAAGAGAGTCCGAGAGTGAAAATGGGAAGAAGAGAAAAGCAAACAGAGGAATTAGTGGAGCGGAACCTCCAGAGAAGATTAGTATGTGGATAGGTTATCCTTAACCGTTCCTCATAGGAGGAGTCCTGACCTTCTTAGAGTTTACACCTCAGTCAATACACAACCTTCACGCATTTTGGCTATCATAGAGAAAGAACCTTACATTAAGTGGCCTGAGCCCATGAGGAGTGACCCAGAACGGCACAACAAGAACAAATGGTGCTAAGAGACAAAGATCATGAACATGAGACCAATAATTGTATTTCCGTACAAAAATTTGATTGAATACTTGATAAAAAGGGGTTATCTTAAGCAATTCATTCAAGAAATGGATAGAGGAAGATCACATCAATGCCAAGCGCAAACCTAGACAAAGAAGATTGAGGTTTGCCTCAAGGTGAAAGAGTGGCGGGGATGGAAAAGCATAGAGAGAATCATCATTCATACTATTTGCTGGGGGAGTAATAAACGATGACTCTGCGTCATCCCACAAAGCCTATACTCATCAGATCAACTTGATCCAATTTAGCATAAAGAAGCCTAGGTTGTGTCAAGACATAATATTCACCACGGAAGAGGCAGCTTAAGTGATTCACTTGATCACTTGGTAGCTACCTTACCCATTGCAAATTGTGACGTAAGGAGAACTTTGATGGATAATGGAAGTTTTATGGATGTTCTTTTTTATGCAGCTTTCAAACAAATTAAATTGGAGGAGAAAGATTTGAAACTAGTGACTTCGCCATTTGTTAGGTTTAACGGAGAAGTGGTTGAACCACTTAGATATATTATTCTTCCTATCATGTTTGGGACACCCCATCAAGATGTTCAACTCATGATAGATTTTGTAGTCGCCAAGGCCTCTTCACCTTACAGCATCATTATTGGTCGACCTACCATTAAAGCACTTGGAGCTATCCGTTCTTCCTATCCATTACATGAAGATGAAATCCCAACAGAGAATTGGAGTGAGCAAGATAAAGGGAGATCAAGTCGCAGCGAGTCAGTGTTAAATAGTTTCATTGAAATTAAAAGGAAAGGAGGTTGTTCCTAGTTGCAATGTTCAGCTTTTAGAAGACAAAGAAGAGCTCAACCCAAAAGGAGAAGATGCCGAAGAACTTGAGAATCTGCTCTTAGATGAACATGATACTTGAAAAGTTGTGAAAGTGAAAAAGTCCCTCCCGGGGGATATCAAGGAAGATCTCATTTCTCTACTCAAGGAATTCAAAGATCTCTTTTCTTGGGATTCCTTAAACATGCTAGGGTTGATCCTGACATTGCCATGTATTTCCTCGATGTAGATCCGAGTTTCAAACTTATCATCCAAAAGAAAAGAAATTTTGGAAGGAAAAGAAGCCAGTAGTAGATCTGGAAGTAGACAAGCTCTTGGATGCCAAGATCATAGAAGAACTTTCAGTACCCTGAATGGCTCAGCAATGGTAGTCATGGTACTGAAACCAGGGGCTAAGTGGAAGATGTGTGTAGACTTCACAAGTTTGAACAATGCTTGCCCTTAAGGATTGCTATCCTACACCCCGTATAGACACTATTTCCTGATTCCACCTCCGAGTGAGATGTTATGTCTTTTTTGGATGCATACAAAGGATATTATCAAATTCTTTTGAATTGTAAGGATCGAGCAAAGACTTTATTCATCATCGACTCTAGCACTTACTGCTTTCGGGTAATGCCAGCTTGAAAAATGCCAGAGCCACTTATCAATGAATGGTGGATAGAATGTTAGCCAATCAATTGGGCAAAAATATGGAAGCTTACATAGACGACATGCATGTCAAATTAAGTTAAAAAAAGGTCATATGAAGCACCTCTGGGAAACCTTTATTACCATGAGAAAGTTCAAGATAAGGCTAAATCCAAAAAAATGTGCTTTCGGGGTTTCTGGATGATAGTTTTTAGGTTTCATGGTAACTCAAAGAGGGATTGAAGTCCGCTAACCCCGAAAAAATCAAGGCCATTCATGACATGGAACCTCCCAAGGGGATCAAGGAAGTGCAAAGGCTTATGGGTCTACTTGCTGCTGTTAAGTCATTTCTTATCCAAGTCTAGAGATAGAAATTTGCTTTTCTTCAAAACTTTGAGAAATTCCAAGAATTTTCAATGGACCAAGGAATGCCAAAAATCATTTGAGGAATTGAAGGAGTACTTAACTTCTCTCCTACTCCTAACAAAACCCAAACCCGAAGAGACTCTTTAATTATGTTTGACTTGTTCATCCGCAGTAGTGAGCGCCGTTCTTACAATTGTGTTTGCTTTTGATAAGTTTAGGTCTTATCTTATTGGGAACAAAGTGACTGTTCATACCGATCACTTGGCTCTCAAATATATTCTTTCTAAGAATGATGCCAAGCATATACTTATAAGTAGGATTTTATTATTGCAGGAGTTTGATTGGAAAGTGATGGATAAGAAGGATAGCAAAAACACTGTGGACGACCGACCTCTCAAGACTAGAAGGGAGATAGAAAAATTAAGTGAAGAGGTGCCAATTAAGGAGCACTTTCTAGAGGAACTACTATTGGCAGTTCGAGGGTCTACACGTTGATATGCAAACTATGTGAACTTTCTAGTGGCCAAGTTAATTCCTTCAACCATGGGTTCAAATAAAAGGAAGAGATTTGTCTCGGAGGTCAAGTACTATATGTGGGATGATCCTCGCCTTTACCGTCGGTGCCAAGATCAAGTGATTAGGAGGTGTATTCTGAAGGAAGAAGTTCAAGGTTTACTCTATTATTGTCACACCTTACCGGTAGAAGGACACCATAGTGCAACAAGGACGACAGCTAAAGCTCTACAAAGTGGACTATTTTGGCCAACATTATTTAAAGATACAAGAAGTTTCGTCCTCTATTGTAATGAGTACCAATGTGCTTGAATATTGACCAAAAGGAATGAGGTGCCTTTGAATAATATAATGGTTTGCAAGGTGTTCAACGTATGGGACGTATTGATTTTATGGTGCCATTTTCTTCATCGCACAACAACAAATTCATACTTGTAGTGGTAAATTATGTCTCCAAGTAGGTGGAGGCCGCGACACTCCCAACAACTGGTGCTCGAGTAGTGGTGAACTTCGTCAGAAAAAACATATTCTCAAGGTTCGTGATTCCAAAGGCTATCATTAGTAATAGAGGAACACTTTTCAAGAACTATTTGTTTGAACCCATCTTATCCAAATATGGAGTCACCCACATGATTGCCCTTGCATACCACCCTCAAACATCCTGTTAAGTGGAGGTTTCAAACTGGGAGTTGAAGAGAATACTTGAGAAGACCATGAACTCGTCGAGAAAGGTTTGGTCCAAGAAGTTACATGACAAATTATGGGCATAAAAGATTACTTTCAAGACAACTATCAGGATGTCCCTGTATAGGATGGTTTATAGTAACCATGTCATTTACCGGTTGAGATTAAGCGCAAGACATATTGGATTATGAAGAGCCTTAAACTTTGATTTAAAGGAAGCGGGTGAGAAAAGGCTCATTCATTTAAATAAGCTTGATGAGTTCCAAAGGGAAGCACATGAAAGTTCAAGAATCTATGAGGAGAGGACTAACATATGGCATGACAAACACATTTTAAGGAAACAGTTCAAGTCCGAGGACCTAGTGTTGTTGTACCATTCAAGGTTGAAGTTGTTTCCTGAAAAGCTCAAGTCAAGATGGAGTGGGCCTTACGAAGAGGAGCAAGTGTTTCTCTATGGTGCAATAGAGCTGAAAGGAAGCAAGAGGAATTTCAAGGTTAATGGCCATCTTCTCAAAATATATTATGGAAGAGTGATTGAAGAGGAATGGGAAATCGTTCACCTAACCACAACTTGATCTCACATGCCAAAGTCGAGCCAACGATTATAAACAAGAGTGTCTCTTGGGATGAAATCCAAGTTTCTTGTCCCTTTACTTGTTTATACATTGTTTGTTTATGTTTAAATAAATTTAGTAGCTCGTTTGTTATTATTTTTAGGTTTATTTTTGTTCAAATTGTTTGGGTTGGAATGTTGGTAGAATGCCTTTCTAAGTCTATATTTTTATGATTGCATATGAGGAAATAGCCAAGGGATGATTAAGAGGAAAACCTAAAAAAGAGGGGTGAAATTTTTTTTCCAAGTATTCACAATTGCAGTTTTCTCACTTAGGAAACCACAGTTGTCAACTAGACTTTGGTCACTAGAAATTTGATTGTGGTCTCAAAATCGTGGTTACTAGAAGGATTTTCTTCAAAAAAATTTCTAAGTACCCAAGACCACAGTATTAAAATTTTAAACTTCTTTTTCAAAACTGTGATTTTCAGTACAATATTCTTGAAAAATTCTTCTAAGTGTTGAGAACTGCTTTTTTCTCATTTTGGAAACCGTGGTATTCAATTAGACCTCGGCCGTTGGAAAACTCCTGCGGTCTCAAAACTACAGTCATAGAGCTAATTTTTGAAAAAAAAAATTTAAGTGTTGACAGCTTAACTACCGGTTGTCTCATTTTCGAAACCACAGTTGTCAATTGATTTTGGGTCTCTAGAAGTTTGACCGCGGTCTAAAAACTGTGGTCATCAACTGAGTTTTCAAAAAAATTTCTAGGGTCATCAAATTTACACTTTTATTTTAGTGACCGTGGTTACCAATCTCCATTTTCGAAAACCCTAATTTGCCTAGATATCGGGGTTATCAATTCCTAGTTCAAAAATCCACAACTGCGGTATCCAGGTCCTGGGGTATAAATACATTTTTGGCTTGGATTTTCTTTTAGAAAACCCTTAAATTCTCAAAAATTTTCAGTACACATCTAGATCTTTGTATCTCCCTTGAATGATTAACATCCCTTTTCATTATCAATTGATCCCTTAGCTCCATCTAGTCCATAATTTCTTGAAAGTTGAAAGTCATTTACATTGGATCACTTACAAAGGCGACGATTTTGACAACAATTACTGGTAAATTCGTTCCAAGTTCTCTTGTGGTCACAATTTATCACCGTTTTTTGGTGTTAGTTTGGTGATAATTTGTAGTTGTTCTTCATATTTGTGATATTATTTTCCATTTTTGTGCCTTATTCTTGCTAAATTACTAACATTAATCAAATGGTAAAAGATAAGGGTAAAGGAAAGGCAGTATCAATAGCTCTGCCCGATAAGAAAAGAAAAACGGGTACGGGTAGTGCTAGTTCCGGGGCTAGGTATGATGATGGCATCTTTGTGAATGCCAAGGAAGCAAAAATTTATAAAAATCATAGCAAGCACAGTATTATGCATAAGAGAAGTTTTGACACTTCCAAGAGTTGGGGAGAGTTTGAAAACTTAAGGGTTGAAATTGATAGGCAATTGAGAGGCAGTAATTAGTTGCTTTCAATGAAACAACTCCTGTGGGGAATGCTAATCTAGTTAAAGAGTTTCATCGCAATTTATGTTCAATAGAGGACGACAAGGTGTTCGTTAGGGGAAAGTGGGTAGAGATCATACTCAAGAAAATTAATGCATTCTTGGTCTAAGGCACCGAATTTGAATGGTAGCAAATACAGGGATTTGATGAACCCGACGAATAGGGTTCCTAATTTTACTAAGGTTTGGCATAAGCTTTGTAAAGGAGAACCTAAATGGGATTATAACGATACCAAAACCAAAATTCTGGGAAACACATGCAATTATTACCCAAGATTTGGTTGACTTTATCACTTGCAGGATTACAAGGACCACCACTCTAAGTTCGGTGTAGCGGGAAAAGGCTTGTTTAGTTTTTGGGATTCTTGAGAACTTAAGTATTGATTTGGGCAAAACCATTTACTATAAATTCTTGAGAAATGGATATCAGGAAAACCTAATTTTTATCTGCCTAGTCTTGTTGCATTTTTGTGTGTTAATGCAGAGTGTCCCAACTTTGATGGAGACGAGAAGGTAGGGCTGAAGGGAAACATCAATGGTGCCTATGTTTGCAACATGTTGAATGAATTTCGAAAGCACAATACAACAAATGTGGCACTTAGAGAACCTCCTCAGTTAGCACCCCCACAAGCACAAGTTCAAGCACCCCTGCAAGCACAAAGCGTCACCTAGCCCACAGGATACACATATAATTCTCTTCAAACGGGTCATGAAAGGGAAGAGCTGTATGCCTACTGGATGTTTAGTCACATGGCCCCCTACAACAATCTGACAATCGTAGGCTAATCGCTCAATACCACAACTCTGGAGACTTGGGTACATCCGCATCCTTCTCCATTCTGGCATTTTGGGTCACCTTGAGACGAAACTTCTTTCTACCCATATGGTGGATCACAACCATGAGAAAATGATGAAGGAGACGAAGAAGGAGAGGAAGCTAAATTGGAAGGCTTAAGCCATGATGCCCATAGAAAAGATGACGAAGAGGATGGAAGGAATTTTCGAGCAGCCACTCTTGCACAAGCTGGAGAAGACCCTTTACTTTGCCTACTTACTTCTTTATCCCTATTACATTTTTTGTGCTTGCTTTGGCTGAGAGCTAGAGAGATACATTCACATACATTTAATGCACTTCATATCTGGATTTTTAGTTGTTATTGGTAGTTTTAGTAGTTATGTCTTTAAATAATGCTTTTGGTTGAGGGGTCCTAAATGGATGCTTGACTGGTAGTGTAGAAAGAAATGATTTACATTATTGGATTTTGGTGGGCCAGTAAGGCTTAGTTAGGACATTAGGTAGGTAGTATAAATTCCCTATTTAATATACAGCTGGATTTTGAAAATGAACTATGCATTCCTTCGTATTGTTTGAGCCAAAAGGCCAACCCAAGTTTTATTATGACCCTAGTGTCCCCATTTGAGCCTTTAAGCCTCATATATATATTTTTTGGATAGACACATGATTTCACCACTTCCACTTTAATGAGTTTCTATCCATTGGTCTTCTTACCTTGGTCAAATTTGGACCTAACGCTTTAAATTGTGATAAGATGTTATGAAGATGAACCTTTTGTACTTTAGTTTGGAAATTGAAGTATCTTTGATTAAATCATTTACTAATTTCCTTCTTGTTTAAATTAGAAGCAACAAATTTGAGTTATCTATTATCCTCTTCCCAAAAAAAATTATTATCTTTTGCAATGTTGACTGTATATTTTGCAATAAAGGAGAAACAAAATGATCTCCTTAGATTTAGATACAATGTTTCAATGCTCTTATAACGATTGATTCAATTGTAGTGGTTATGGGGATTTTTGTTTAGGGTTAAGGTCCCTAAGTTTCTCATGAATGACTAAGGTGACAGATCCACTTTTATCCAAAATTGTATCCAACCCTTACCCTTAGCCTACATCACAAGATTAGAAAGTCCTATAGGATCCTTAATCTAGGCTATGAGATCTTATAGATTAATGGGGTGACACACTAACTTGATTGATGTCCCTAGTTAAGTTTTACGGTATCCATAAACATTCTTGTATGTTCACTTGCATTCTAGTGGTTCTTAAAACAAATCTTAGTGACCTTTAACACTTGAAGCCAATTTTAAAATTTTGATTCATTTACCCTTAATTGAATCCTTAGAATTGAATTGGCATTTTCTTAATACTTCAATTTTCAACATGAGCCGTGCACTTGAACTAGCTCTATTCCTTTTAACTTGGCAAGTAATGGAACATATTTAGTTTGTTGAGTTAAATCACCATTTGAATATGTTAGTTTCAAACAAAAGTGATTTTATGCATTTTAGTATAGATTTAGTACTTCATTATGAATTTTAGGAAGTTATGTGTATGTTAGGATTTTTGGAAGAAATATACACTAATTTGGATATAATTGACATTAATCTTACTAGGTGCATTGTAATTTATGTGTTGTGGTGTGTTTTATAGGTAATTTTGATGTTTGCTTGTGAATTGAAGAAGTGAAAGAATACACATCTAGAGTAAAATTAGTTGAAAAAAGTTAAAGTCAGGTCAACAGTTCCATAACTGCGGTCAAGAAATGTAATCCTAGAAGACCACAAGTGCGGTTTCTACTTCTCAGAGTCAAAGATTTCACAATCATGGTCATAGAATTGATGTAGAAAAAGGAATTCAAGAACCGCGGTTGTGAAGAAAAGTCAATACTTTTTGACCAACTTGAAAAATTGAAGTTACGTTAACAACGACGCCTACTAACATATAGTAGGTAGTGTAGTTTAGTTTAGCCTCCTAGAAGGATTGAATAGTCTTGTCAAAACTCTCTTTTCTTTTTACTTTCAAACTTAATTTTAGCTTAATTCTAGTAAGAAATAACTTAATCTTTTAGTTTCAATTTACTAGGCTTTCATTTCTCTTCAACTTGATAACCATTTTACTTGTTTTTAATTTATCTTTTTTACATTTTCATTCTAGTCAGGTTTAAACTAGTTTCTTAGAAGTAGTTTAAATGTTAATCCTAATGGTTACTCTTGTATTTACATCTTTTGTTTTCTTCATTTATAAGCTTTAATTAGTTGTGGGTTTACATTTAATATTATTTTCTTAGCTTAATCATTATCATAGATTTATAGATCTTGCATTTAAGTTTCTTTCCCAAAATAGTAAAAATCAAGAACAATCATAGGCTCTAGTGTAGGATTTTCTATTTATAGTAATTTCTTCATGTCCCTACTTATTTCTCCAATCATTAGTTAGTGTTTTTAAATGCTTTCTTAGATTTTCTATTAGAGTAGTTTAAATTATTGTCACATTTAATGCTCTTTTTTTCCATAGTTAGTAGTAATGCAAATTACCCTTTAGAGGTAGAAAGTTAGAATAGTGTAGTTTAATTGCTTGCTTGCTTTATTGAGACTTGTTCTTTAATTTACTATTTAAATTTGCTTATTTAGCTATGCACTTTTAATTGCTCTTATCCTAGGACCCTAGCATAGTACTTAATTGCCAAACATCACACTTTTCAATTTCACGTGTACTTTAAGTTTTGTTTAGTATAATGTGCCCCTTTTGTTATTTAGTTATGCTCATTGTTTGCTTAGTTTGCTTTGTGTAGTATTTATCATCTCTTTAATTTAGCTTAGTCATTAATTCATTTTTCGAATTTAAATTGCTTTTAGTAGAGTAGAAATTTCCTTCCTTATAATTCGTCTAACTAGTTTATAGACTCGAGTAGACCAGTAGTCACCAATCAATCCCTACACGAATAATTCTCATTCACCACTACTTATAAACCTACCTCGTATACTTGCGAGTGTGTGGGTGTTGGTTATGTAGAGTAGGGTTAATTTATCACTTGTCCTTGTATCAAATTACCTTAACCTTTATCCATCGAACACCTTCTCCACTAATCAGCAACTGGCACATGGCGAGAAAGAGGCACAGTAATATTATAATGCCCCTTCCTTCTCTAACTCTATATATATCCTTCCCTCCCTCCCTCATATATAAGCATAGAGTTTGATAAGGCTTTGAAGAGAAGGACGCTCATATTTACAAGAATGTCACGCTTTCCTTTTATCCGTCTTCAGAACAAAAATATCTTTCTCACTTATCCTCATTGCTCCACACCTAAAAAAACAGCCCTTCTAAAATTAAATACCCTATTCACTGCTCAGCCCGGTTGACTTATATCAGAGTTGCCCAGGACATTCCACGAAGATGGCTTCCTTATCTACACTGTCTCCTTCAATTCCCTTTTAAATTTCAAACCCAAAATCAAAGATTATTTGACCTAACTTATTCTTGCAGTTTTGTAATTTTTCACCCCAATATCCAAGGAACTAGAAATGCTGTAGTTGTGAAGGATTATATATCAAAATATAGTGATTATTGTGAAGAAGGGCACTTCACTGGAAGAAAACCCAAGGAGTAACAGGAATTATATGCAGCTTCTCTTAATAGTAGTAATAAACAAGAAGCCCTAGATGTTATTAAAAATTTTGATCCTAAATTTTTTGTTTTAAATTAAGAGAAGATTAATTATCATTTTGATCTTCTTTTAAATCCATTTCTTGTAGCATATTGCATTCCGGCTGAATTACATTAATGGATACAGAAAAACATTAAAGAGGCCCAACTGAGACCTATAGCCCCAATAACCTTATTCTCAAAGGTCCATCAGAATAGGGAATGGAACTTGTTGGGCCGGTAGCTTAGGACGCAACAACTATTATGTCAGACATATTGACCTGCATCATCATGAAGACAGTGCCTTATATAACGTCATAGATAACGCTGGCCCATAGTACCTCAAGCATTGGAAAAAGTTCACTAGAAGGTAGCACAATTGGATCTCCAATTTAAAATATGGCAAGTCGTGCATTATAAAGGACGGGATCCTATCTATTATTTTGTGCAACCTAGAGGCAACAGTTCCTACAAGCTGTAACTTGAAAAGAGAGACAATAAGGGTCTCAAGGACTGGACTTTGAAGAATGCCATCTTCTTTTTTCCTTAAAGAAAACCTCTTCACCTTTGGATATCAAACTGCATCACCGCCAAGTGAAGCACCGTAAGAACATCAAATTCAGTCTAACTAAGTGCCACTGCAAAAACCTTTTCAAAATAGATAATTCAAGAGTCCTAAAACAACTACCACCTTTAGTGCTAGTGAGGCACTAGGATTTGGCAGCTTCCAAGGATCGTATACATGTGAAGACCCTCAAGGTCTTCAATGCCTAAAGGAACTGAATCATGGATATCTAGTTTCTGATGAATTACAACACTCACAAAGAGTTGAGGGTGGCTAGTTTATTCAATACATGGCGTATATAGATCAACCCAAGGATTCAGAACCCCTCAAAGATCCCGATAAGATTCTACCATTTTGTACTCAAATTCCTAGATAACCTAGGAGTAATTAGTATTTATTTGTATATTAAAGCTATTGAATCTGTTATTTGTACTTACCATATTGTAATTTCTTCTTTTACAAGCAATATATTAGTTTTCAATAAACATGTTTACTCTGTACAACTAACTTTTTGTCGAATAACTTTTTATTGACTAATAAAATATAAATATCTTGGCCCACCAAGGACCACAAACTACATAAATGGTCGCTAACTATCCTATTCTAACAACTATAAGTCTAGAACCTTCTGATTATTATTGGAATAACATTTTGATTTCATCAAAATGCAAATAAACAGACTTATTAGATCATTCTCTAGGCCTATCTGACCCCTAGGTATCCGCTGCTTGCTCAATACGATTAAGTTGGAAAGTAGCAGATAAGGATAAATATGTACCTGGTTCATGGGCATTTAGTGTAATAAGCTAGGTCGCAAAGCATAGTGGTCCAATTTCCATTGTAGATAGAGTAATCTGCATTGGCAGATCACAAGCATCATAAACTCCACCAACAACAGTTACAGTTAACTGAAACCTCGCACTCTCGACATGTTTACAGAATACCCACAATGTTCATAGCTGGGTTTTTAAACACCCAGGAAACAATATTTTTGTATTCTTTGACAAGCCAACATAATGATCTAAGGTTGGGAAAAACCAACTGAACAGTCCAGATTAATTTGCAGTATACTTTGTTTACTTACAACTTTCCCTTTCGTTAACTTGCTCTCCTTTTGTTTTTCTTTTTTTTTTTCAGACTGCAACAAAGAAGAGGTCCAAAAGGCACTTTTCAGAGATAGATGATGATTGTTTCAAACAAGAATGTAAACAAATTGATAGATCCAGTAACATTTTTGCAGTATATCAAAAAAATGAGACCTCTTTGTTCAAATTCACAATCAGTGTGTATTCCCCAGGTACATTAAAAAAAATACATTTTGTGGAATTTTTGTGTGCAAATTGAATCAAATAGAAAAGTGTTTGGAGGTTTACGGTGATCTTTGGTTCGGTTTCCGTGAAGCCCATGAAATTTGTTTTACATATAAGACATGTTTAGTATGCAGGAATGAAGAGCTGGGGCACCAATAGAGACATAGATGTATTTGCATCATTAGTCATGTTATGTATATGCATTTATGTGAATTGGCACACTAGTAAAGTTAGGACTAGAAAACTATCAAGTTAGAGGTGGCATCTCTTATTACTTTACATTGCTGCCCATTTTTATGTTAATATTTTGATAATCTTATGTTTCTCGATTTGAAAAATTTAGGCTGTTGAATTGACACATGAATTGTCATAATAAGAATTATTAAAGTCGACGATTGTAACGTGTTCTCTAGAGTTTGTAAATTGGTCCTCTTTGAGTCAACTATTAAAAAATGAAAAAGAAGTAGATGAAAAGATGAACAAACTGTTGATTTTTTTTCTGAAGGATAGATAACTTATACTTACTATTGATAATTCTATTACATAAAGTCATTTTACCACTATTTCCTACGTAATTTTGACCATGTTAGTCCCATTCGAAGTGACTTTATGCATTATAGTGTAAATTCCGTAATAGATCATGGTTTTTAGGAACTTATATGTATATTAGGATTTTTTGTAGATATATTCACTAATTTGGACATAATTGATATTTATGATGTTAAGTGCAATTTAATTTATGTGTATGGTGTGTTTTGTAGTAATTTTGATGTTTGGCTATGTATTAAAGAGGTAGAAGAAACTAGGTACTGGAGTGCAATTAGTTGAAAAAAGTCAAAGCCCAGTCAATAGCTCCATACCGCGGTCATGAAATTTAAGCCTTGAAAACTCACAATCGCGGTTTCCACTTCTCAGATCAAAGGTTCCACTACCACGGTCATGGAATCAAAAGAAGAAATTCAAGAACCCCAGTTTTCAAGCAAAATGAAGAAATCCCTCAAGAACTGGGGTCACCAAATTTGTATAGCTAGAATGGTGACTATGGTTATGAAGAAAAGTCAGCACTTTTGACCAAGTTGAAAATTTCAAGTTACCCTAAAAACGCACCCACTAACATATAATAGTAGGTGAAGTGTAGTTACAGTTTAGATAGGGTAGTCCAGTCTTGTAAAAACTTTCTTTCTACTTTAAATCTTCAACCTTTATCCTAACTTTAATTTTAGTTGTGAAAACTTAATCTTTTGGTCTTAATTTATTGAGCTTTTATTTGTCTACAAGTTGACATCCGTTTTACTTGCTTTTATCCAAACTTTCTTGCATTGCCATTTTAGCCTAGTTTCACTAGTTTCATGGATTTAGTGTAATTCTTCATCTCAGTGGTTAATCTTGCACTATTTACTCTTGTATTTTCTCTACTTCTAAGCATAAGCTAGTAGTGGGCTTTCATTTAGTTCATTGCTTTAGCTTAAACATTAGCTTAAACTTCTAGATGTAGCATACAATCTACTTTCTCTAAATAGAAAAAATTATGAACATTCATAAGCTAGCTCTAGTATAGTATATTCTATTTATAGTAAATTCCTTCATATCCCCACTTATTTCTCCAATCATTGGTTAGTTGCTTTTAAATGCTTTCTTAGTGAAGTGATTAGAGTAGTTTACATTATTGTCACATTTAATGCTCTTTCTTCCATAGTTAGTAGTATTACAATTTATCCATTAGAGGTAGAAAGTTAGACTAACATAGTTTAATTGCTTGCTTTATCCAAACTTTTTCCTTAATTTACTATTTAAAATTGCTTATTTAGTTGTGCATTTTTAATTACTCTTAGCTTAGGACCCTAGCATAGTACTTAATTACCAATCATCATACTTTTAAATTTCAATTGTACTGAGTATTATGTCTTGTATAATGTGCTTTTTTAGTTATTTAGTTATACTCATTGTTTTCCTAGCTTGGATAGTGTAGTATTAATCACCTCTTTAGTTTAGTCAATATTTGATTTTGCACCTTTAAATTGCTTTAGGAGAGTAGACATTTCCATCTTTTCAATTTGTCAAACTAGTTTATAGACTCAAGTATACTAGTAGTCACTAATCAATCCCTATGGGAGCGATACCTACTCACCATTACCTACAAACCTATCTCATATACTTGCAAGTGTTTAGGTGTTGGTTAGCTAGAGTAGGTTAATTTATCACTTGTTTTTTTTGTCAAATTACCTAACCGCTAGCCATTGAAAAACTATCTTCACAAAGACACACTTTTGATGCATTCAACTTTACTGAAATTTCAAAATTACCCTTCTCAAATGATGTTGATTTGGCTACACTCAAGCCTACAAAAGAAATTTCCAAAGGAAAGTTTTCTTTTACTAAATAACTACAAGTTAGATACCAGGCCCAAAATTAAAATTCTCAAATAGAGAAAATTATTTAATTAATAACACAAACTTCTACCTTAATGCAATTGTATTAATATTAAAGTAGTGACCTACAATAGTAACAGTTACAAATAATACAACTCTTTATTTAAGCTCACACTGAAATTCTACAGGAAACTGAGACTTGAACACTCACAAAGGACTTTAAGACAAATAACTAGGGACTTGAACTCACAACTATGAATTGGACTTGGATCAGATACATTACAATTGAAGAATGCAACCTATTTATACTACAAGGCTCCTCGATAATTGGCAACATTTTTCTACTTCCATTTATTGCTCAAACATGGTTAAACATTTGATGCATTTCACACTTGAATATGAGGATAATTCATGTGTATCACATGGCCAAATTTTGCTGTCGAAGATCACACAAAATCTACGTGTGATATAGCCATCCTTATGGCCATCTACCATATCAAACAAAAATACTAGTAGACTTTAGTAGTAAATGCACAGTGCTTCCAAACTTTTGCAAATTGGCATAAGAGACAAAGTTGTCTCCATCAACACTCTTTCTGAGCACCAGCTCTTCTTGTTGTCATGCCAAATAGTTTTGGAAACTTGAAGAATTTGGAAGGAGTCAAACTCTTAGTGAATATGTCCCAACTTGATTATCTGTGTTGACATGTGCCAAATGAACTTCACCTTGCAACATCTTTTAACGAATGAAGTGATAATGTACCTCAATGTGCTTAGTCCTTACATGGAAAATTGGATTTTTTTTCATGTGTATTACTGACTGGTTGTCACAATATAGATGAACGGAGTTATCTGTTGGTTGGTGCAAATTCTTCATATGTTGCATTAACCATGTGCTCTCTTGCATTACTAAGGCTACTGCTCTATATTTTGCTTTTGTACTTGACAACAAGACTGTTGGTTGTCTCTTACTACACCATGAAATTGTTGCCAATCCTAGGTTGAACACAAACTTGTGGTAGACCTTCGTGTGTCATGATCCTCATTGGCACAGTCTGCATCACAGTACCCTATCACTTTGCATTCTTCTCATTTCTTGTAGAACAGACCATAATCAATGGTCCCTTTGATATATCTCAGGACTAGGCATACAGCTTCCAAGTATGGCTTCTTTGCATTCTGCATGAATCAAATCACAACCCCAACTACATAATGATATGTCAGGTCTCTAGAAAGTGAAATGGATTAAACTACCTACCAACTATCTATACAAGGTAGCATCACCTAGCTCTTTGCCCTTAAGAGCAATATCTAGCATTGACCTTCATGGAGTTGAGATTGGCTTATAATCGTGTATGCCAAGCTTATTCAACAAATTTAGCATACTTCCTTAGACACAAGAACAACCCTTTATTGCTCTTATCACTTTCAAGACCAAAAAAGCGTTTCAACTCCCCAAGTTCTCGAGACGTACAGACAAGTTTCCTCTGGTCAGGCGAATCTCATCTTTACCATCAACTATAATGATGAGATCATCAATATACACATAAGAACAATAGCTAACCTTCCTTTAGTAGCTTTCATGAACAAGTTGGAATTTGCTGGTGCCACAACATATCCACTTTGAAATAAGAACTCAGCTATCTTGTCATACCATGCTCTTGGTGGTTGTTTTAATCCATATAAAACCTTTTTCAACTTACAAACATAACATAGTCAAACTATATCTTCAAACCGCTTGGTTACTCCATGTAGATGTCTCGATCAAACTTTTCATGTAGGAAAGCGTTCTTGACATCCATCTGCCAGAGTCCATGAATTACTAGCTGCAAGTGCATGTAAGACTTGAGCAGTGGTCAGATTTGCTATTAGGCTAAACATTTCATCATAATCTAGCCCATACAACTACAAAAATCCAGGAGCCTTGAGAAGTGCCTCGTATCTCTCAACTAAACCATCTAGATGAGTCTTAATCTTGTAGACCTATTTACAAGAGATAGGTTTGATATCTCTTAGTTTTGGAACAAGATCCCAAGTCTCGTTTTGTTCACTTCTGAGTGTCTGATTCTCTTCTTCAATTACCTTCTTCCACTTAGTTTGATGGTTCAAGTACTCCATCATCTTTTGTTAAAGCAGTATTAGCATACTTTGGATTTGGTTTTCTTTATCTAGTTGTTCAGGAGAATTGTCACCATCTTCTATCTCCTCGCATTGACTCGGTCTTTCATCTTTTGGGATCCGAGTATGTGTCCTATTCGCCGAGGACTCCCATTTTTCTCAAGTGAATCAACTTTTATCATTTCTTTAGTTAGTAAGAGCTCTATGTCTTCTTGGCTTGGTTGCTAATCTAGTCTCTCTAACAACTTTTCCTCCATCTCTTTTGAATCTGGAAGTAGTGTTGCCTATGGTAACCACCAAGATAATTTCTCATCAAATACCACATCTCGTGAGACATAATACTTCCCACTTGTAGCATCACGGTATCTCTAATCCTTTCTTTGGTTATCATAACCCAGAAATATACATCATGCAACCTTCTTGTCAAACTTGCTCCGAAGGAACTGATCTAGAACAAACACATAACACACACACACACCCAAATACTCCAAAATGAGTAACAGTGGGTTTGATGCTTCACAACTTCTCGAACGGATAATAAATCCAAGTTTCGGTTGAGGCAATCTATTAGTGATATGGGATGCCGTCTTCATGCACTCTGTCCAAAAATATGGAGGTAAGTTTTTAGCACGTATCATACTCCTACAAATTTTTGCAAGATGTCGATTCCTCCATTCAGCAACTCCATTTTGCTAGGGCATACTTGATCAAGTCAACTGCCGCCTTATCTTGCACTGCAAGAATCTGGAGAATTCATTTGATGTGTTTTCATCTCTATTGTCCATGCATAGGCACCTTATCAGGCTTCATTTTTTCTTGACCTTGTCCTTGAACTCTTGGAACTTGTCCAAGATTTTAGACTTTTCTTTCATGAAGTCAATCTAAACAAATCTAGAAACGTCATGAATAAAGGTAATCATATATCTCATACCACTTATTGATGAGCGTTCCTTCACTCGACCAAACACGTTTGAGTAAACTACCTCCAGGGACACCTTGGATCTGAACTTTGACTCCTCGTACGGAAGCTGATGAGCTTTTCCATACTAGCAACCTACACAAACAATGTCATCCCGGACATCTAACTGAGGAAGTCTCTTTAGCATTGATTTCATCATCATGATCTTCAACTTGTAGTAACTCACATGCCATAATCTGGCATTCCAAAGATCAGCTGTCTCACTCTTTCTTACCTTTTAAACATAGGTTTTTTGTACTGACATCACGTACGTTGTCTCCAGCCATCTACCTTGTAATCTCAGTATACCTATTATTTTTTCATTTTGATATACTTCACATCATCAAGTTTGAACAACACAAAATTGCCAAAAGCTATTAGTTCAGAAATCAACAACAAATTCTTCCTCATTCTAGACATATTTTAGAATCTTGCAACTCCATCTACTGGCAATTATATCTAGGTAATATAGTGTCATTACCAATGTGAGTAATTAGTAATTACCTAGAATTATCAGTTGTGATCACCACTCGACCTCCTTTATATTCTATCAAATTTGTTACTTTTTTTTGTCTCCGATCATGTGACTAGAGCATCCAGAATTAATAATCAAATCAACATTATAATTGACAGGATTGGTGCTCACTGTTGTAAGAGCTAACTCTTCTTTTTGGTTAGTAATGCAACAAAAAGCACACTTTTCAACTACAAAGGATACTTGTATATCCCAATCTTCATCAAGTTCATTAACCTTTTGGGAGGATGTGTCTCATTATACACATACAAAATTTGGTATGATATCCTTTCTTACCATATTTGTAACAATTGTGATTGCGCCATCTTTGGTTGCCTTATAACTTTTGATGCCTTCTATATTGGTCATGTGCACCTTGGCTCTGGCCAGCTCCTCCTTGATTGGTGCTCGTCCACTGCTTCTTCTTCTTGTTTCATTTTCTTTTGGTGAAGAGTGCATTTTCTTCATCATTATTAAACACTTTCGACGTCTACTCCTTAGAATTGTCTAGAGCTTCCTCATTGGCAAGTAAAATTTCCAACTCTGCTAGAGGTGGTTCCATGACCCATCCTTGGGTAGCAGCAATAAGGACGTTGTATTCTGGCCTTAAATCATGGACAATAATTCTCCTTGTTCTCATTTCTGTTATTGCATTTTAAGGATCTAATTTGGATATTTCATCGCAAATTGATTTTACTTTAGAGAAATATTGACCTATTGTCATATTTTGTTGTAAAATAGACAGTAAGTTATTCTCGAATTTTTGGAACTTTGCATCATTGGTCTTGACAAACAATGACTAAAGCGTGTCCCATGCCTAGTTTGGTGTCCTGGCATCCTTGAAGAGATATGCAACAAGTCATATTTTATTGCCATGCCAAAGCATACATAGCTTTCCTAGTTTTGGCTTTCCACTTCTTAAGTGGCTCTGCCTTCGTTGGTGGTGTTGTATCATCTCCTTCGATAATAATCCAAAAGATTTATCCAAGTAGGTACAACTTCATACGAGTATTCCAGGAACTATAGTTGTTGGAATTCATACTTAAATTATCAATTTTTCAACTGAGATTGAAACCTCTTCCATAATCAACTTTATATAGCTCAAACCATAACCAATGTGTGACAGTCGATTGCAAACATTTCCTGTTGAATGTCCTCCTACTAGTCCATTGCCACCTGTGACAGAACTGGTTGTTGCGACAGCTACTTCTCAGAAAGATCTTTCCTCCTGGAATATGATGTAATGTCTGTTTGTGCTTTATTTTACACTTACATTTAGTTTTCCTCTATTATGTTTTGCTCATATAAGGACCTTTTACAGAGTTGTTATAGGTAGAGTTGATGCAAAATAGTTGTTCCACTCATATATAACCCTTTGGATCCAGGAAAAGCGTCTTGAGTTTTCCCGTATTTCGACCGAAAAATCTAACAGAGACATTAGTATGGAGATTCTGACCACTTACTCAAATTGTGCAAGCCTGATAAAGTACTCTCGATCAATATGGATTCACACTGCATATGCTGATGTTCTACTGATTTACCGACTGACAACATACTGTGAAAGTGAATGGTTTTTTTTCCTCCAAAGATGATTACTTTTTCTGAAAAAAAACTTCTCAAGATTGGTACGTTAAGAAGTTAGAATACTTCATAAAAATTTGTTAAGGGAAGTTTTTCTTTTGAATCTTCTGTTGGGTTAAAGCATATTTTAAGAATCAACTTTTTCCTTCGAAGAGCTTCTTTCCTGACAATAATGCAATGAATGAAGTGTTTTTTTTTCCTTCAAATATCCCTCACCCCTTGCTCACTAGAATTCACCACTAGCTTGTGTTGGATACATACATGACATTACTGGGCCTGGGTAAGTATGAACTGATCAGAGCCCATGATGGCTTAATTGGTAGTTGTCTCAGTTGAGTTCCTTGGGGATGTGACTTCAATTTCATAACCAAGTTCAATATTGAAGTTTATTTCATCCAAAAGACAACATAGGTTACAACATTTGTGCCTTGGATTATTTCCCCATTGGTTCCACACACATTTCCTACCCTTAGCTTATCCCATTAGAAGCCTTACCTAACCAATGCATAGGTTTTTTTATACAATTTCACGTTATTTGTTTGCTCAGCCTTAAGTATTAGATTGATAAGATATACCTTAATTTTATTTTTTTTGCTTCTATACTTTGTTGAAGACTTTTTTTCGTAACAAAATATACATTATATAGGACTTGTCAAATATACAAAATTCTAGAATAAAGAAGAATTGATATGCAGGAAAAATAGGGTTACGGGTGTTGTTTCATGGCCGATTCGTCACAAACTTCACCACTTTTGCTGTGTACTCCCATTTTGGGTTTGGATTCCTACCAAATCCATCCAGGTAATCCCTCCAATCTTGCTGCCCAAAATGGTTCAGTGTATCAATTTTGGGGTCTGAGGATTTTCCACCCATTATCATCCATGAAAATTGAAGACAATGGGCATACTGGTGTACATATTTAGCGTTCTTGGCCCAAATTGCAAAAGAAGGTAGTACTAGTCATAGGAGGTGTATGGCTCTGCTCTTCATACAACCGGATGAGGGTGATCAAAAGTTTGTTGTAACCATTTGTCCTAATGATGTAGCCAAGGGTTTAGAGAAGTGGAGAACTGCAGTTGTTGGCTTCACCATGGGGTATTCATTGCCCTACACCATGGTCAAGCAATTTGAGGAAAGCAGATGGAAAGATTTAGGTAAAATTGAAATCATATAGTTGAAGAATGGAGCTTTTGTCTTTAAATTTGATGAGTACACTAAAGATGTTGTGCTTGAACAATCCCCTTGGCCTATGGGCAATAAATGTTGTTTCTTCAACCCTGGTCATCGGATTTGAGCTTGAAAAAAGAAGATTTTGATACTGCACCTGTTTGGGTTAGATTTCCTAATATGAAACTGCATTTTTACTCTTCCTTAGGCCTTAGTAAATTTGCTAGCTACGTTAGCAAACCCCTTTTTTCTGACATACTTACAGCAGAACAAATGCTAGAGTTTGTGTTGAAATATCTACCCCATTCTCCTATGCCTACCAAGGATCCCTTGTATACTGAATCTATCAATCCCAGCTATTGAGGAGGTAAACTATGAATGGTTTCCAATGAAGTGCTCTAAGTGCATGAAATTTGGGCATAGCCTGAAAAAATGCCCTCTCATGCCTATGGTAACTAAAAAATGCATGCCTAAGAGACCTAATGCTGACATTTTGCCTGAACAAGGAAATGAATATGCATGCCCTCAGGAAAATGCTACCACAGTAGAAGGGAGTAACACCATAGTTATTAAACCTGAGCCAGGAAGGAACCTGACGAGGGAGGTGAATCAACTCGTGGGTTTCTAGTTCAACTAATAGGTTCCTAAAATATATTTTTTTATAAATATATAATATAATTTTAAAGTATTAAATACAAGAAATATGGTAAAACATTGAGAAAAATGTTCTATCAAATTTTTATTTATTGTAAATGAATTTAAATATTTAAAAATTATGAAAAATATAGTTAATTATAACTTCTTATACATATTTAGTTATATAATTAGTTATTATAAGATAAATAATAGTTTAAAACAATCCACAAGAAATTATACTCTTATTATTTCTTATAGAGTTAGTTTGCAATAATAGTTCATTTAATAATAGTAAAATGTTGAGAAAAAAATACTATTAAATGTTATTGGTGCATTTCTTGTCTTAAGGAAATATCACATTAGTAAATGATTTTGGAAATTATTTTATAAAAATAAAATAACAAATGAATTGTTCTTAAGAATATCATATTACCATTTTATCAAAGTGAAAGAAGAGTTTAATTGATTTATATGATAAAGTTTAACATAATAAAATAATTACCTGTTGAATACTATACACTCTAAATGTGTACCTAAGTGGGTTACCTGTCTCTTGCACTCAAATTTCAGTTGTGTATCCACCAGAGAGTTCACATGCCCCTTGTTTGGTTCAACCGAATCCAACTGGCCAGATTCCCCGTTATTCTAGTTGAATTGTCAGATCATTGACTTTTCAATGGAACACCCAAGCTGGCTGGATTTAATAACTATGAGTAACATTGTTCCTGAATAAAGTCAACGGGTTTATTCTCTATCTGGTCAGAAATGAAATCCAGTCCAATCCAACAACCGGGTCAGGCTAAATTTAATAACTATGAAGAACATTGTTCCTGAATAGTTTGTAGTTGTGGAAGTGGTTAACCAAGAATCTATTAAAGATGGAATTATTGTGGAAAATATGGTGAAACAGGATTGTGTTATTGACAAGATGGATTCAGCAGGCATTTTGATTGATGATGCTAGGCCTCCTATGAGCATCTCTGTGCAGAACATTGTAGAAACTCTGAAACGGATTGGTTGCCCATTTAGAGATGAGCTTACCCGAATTTTTTTCTAATTAAAAAAGAAAAGAAAAATAAAGGATGACTAAGCTTAAGAAGGAGGGTGACTAATCACAAGCATGGAAGAGGTGTTACCACTTCAATCCTCTCAACACACTTCATGCTTAAAAAAGCCACCTCCAACTCTTTTCTTCCAAGAGGATAGAGACGATGTGTATAGTCTCTATAAATAAGAGCTTGGAGAGCTCTTTGAGGAATAAGAGAGAGGACCTTTGAAGATTTTCTTCCTTCAATCTCATCAAACGAAAATCATAATAAGGATTTGGTTCGTGGATTGTGTGTGATTTTCGTTTGTGATTTTACACTGACCTAAGCACGTGATTCGATCTAAGGAGATCCGAAATACTGCTGGATTGTAAAAGCTTCGGTAAACAGGTAAGCTTCTAACACTGGTCTCAGAGCTTTCCATGATTGAATTTGTGCTTCTATGTGCTATATGAACTCAAAATTCATGTCTACATATGCTAGGTTTGTTTAATTTTCATGAGAGCTTGAGAAAAGCTCTCTCATGGCAATTTTGTGCACAAGAGGTTTTGAGCCATGAAATTATAGATGTAAGCTCCTATTTAGTATTTGAGCTTGTCTGTAAAATTTGGTGAATTAATTTTCACCATAGAGAGAAAAACGGGGTTTTCTTTCTTAAAACCTAGCTTCTTTATTTGAATTTCTGTGATTCATATGAGCCACATGAAGATGTAAATTTTATATTCTTATTCTATGCGAAATGAGTTTTCCAACGATATATTATACGCATTAAACGGACGCTTGGATTGAGAGAAATTGAGTTCAAAGTTTGGCTGAATATTTGAATATTTTCTGCTATTCACGACATTTTGAAGAAGGAGCACGTGCCTGATAAGGCGTGGAGCTATTTTTTTTAAAAATGTATTTTTTCTTTGAAAAATCATAGAAAATCAAATAAAAATCAGGAAAATGTTATTATTGTTCCAAAAATTTTCTGATTTTATGCTCTATATAAATATCAAAAAAATTTGAATATTTGGACATGTTTTATTTTTTGTCCTAATTTTCTGATATATTATGTTATTCATGAAATTGTTTCAAAAAAAATCTAAATGAATTTAGGCTTGAATTAAATTCCCTAATACCATTTGTTTGTGTGATATATGTATGAAATCTTATACACATTCAATCAGAATGTTTATTATTATTAGGATTAGAATGCCTTATTCATTTTTATTCATGAATAATAAAGGATAAATTAAATTTCCTGAAAATTCAAGGAAAATGTTTATTTGAATTATTTATCCTTGTAAATTGCGGCATATATTGTTTGTTTTAGGCATGCTATAATAATTTATCTATGAGTGAATTTTATGCCATAATATAATTATATAAACAAGGGTTGGTTGAGTTTAAGACTCCTGCCCGAAACTTAGCGCAAATATATTAAAATAATATTATATAGACATTTAGCTAACAGGAGATGATTGGGAGTTTTGCTCACTTTTGATCTTGTGCTAGATGTCTAATAATTGTTATTTTAATAATATTTCTGCGACTTAGTTAAATATGTCAAATGTAATCAGTGCTTGCATTTATTTGCACTTATGTCTATATGTAGTTTGCAGAAAATGGCTATTGCTACAAAGAACATTGTGGCTGAATAAACAAGGGAGAGAAACTGAATGGAGATAATTACGATGTTTGGCATCATCACGTTTAGTATTTATTCTTGAAGAACAAGAATATTTGGAAACTCTTTATCATACCATGGAATAACCAGAGCACGGTGACACTCCTCAACATCATAGAGATCTAGAGGCCTATCAGGTCTAGAAAAAGAAAAATAACAATGCTCTTATTACGTAGCTAAGCCGTATGCAAGATGATCTGATGGTGAGTATGAGGGATACAAAACTACTCATGAACTATGGGTTGCTTTAAAAGCTAAGTTTGGAGTTACTTGATCTACTAAGATTAGACAACTTAAAATCAAATTTGACACGTATGTGTTTTTGTAGCTCATCATTCGATGAAACAACATCTGAGAGAAATGTCAAACATGATTTGTGAGTTGAAGTCAACTGGATATAATATGACTGATGAGGAACAAGTACAAGCTGTGATCAGGTCGCTTTCCCAAAGTTGGGAACACATGAAAGTCAACATGACTCATAATCCTAATATTAAAACTTTTCAGGATGCAAGATGTCATGTTGAGTTAGAAGATGTGAACGCCTGGAGGTAGCTCGATCTTTTGGTCAAGCTTATGTTGCTAAATCTAGCTCAGGTAAACTTCCAAACTCTAAAAGAAATAAGAACAAGAAGTTCTTCAAGAAAGCTATCCATGAGTTCAAAAAGACTCAAACCTTTCACCGCAAGAGAGGTAAGTGCGGTGATCTGAAAAAGACAAGAGTAATCAATCATGCTATTGTTGTGGCAAACTAGGCCATTATGCTCGTGAATGTTCTGAGGTGAAAAAGGTGTTGCTCTCTCCTATGTGTTGCAATTTTGCTTCTAGCACTATTATGCTCGCTGAATCAAATCCTTTTTGGACTCTTGACTCAGAAGACACGGACCATGTAGCTAGAGACAGAGGAGCTTTTGTCGAATATCGTCGAATCACTATTGATTCAAATTGGATATATGTTGGAAACAATGCCAGAGTTGAAGTTAAAGGCATTGGCACTTGTAAACTTGTTTTGAAAGATGGTCACACCTTATTCCTACATGATGTGCTGTATGCACCAAATATTCGGCGTAACTTAGTATCAGTTACTGTCCTTTTACGTTTGGGTCTTGATATGTAGTGATGTAAATATTTAAATGGCACTAAATATGTTGGTTTCGTCCATTTTTTGGATAAATTTCTTGTATAGATGTAGTACAAAATAATGTAAACTGTTGGCCTCAAAGAGCAACCTAAGAGGGGGTGAATTAGGTTGTTTCTAAAAACAAACCTTATAATATGCTTAATGAAAATTCAAACTTTATGCAACAAATGAACACTTAAGCACAAATAATCACAAGTAGAGATTCAACAATTGAATCACAAAGAACCAAGAAAAAGATTAAGATTAAGAAATGCAAACCAAACTCCCAAACTTCTCAAGCTTGGAGTACATTCACAAAGAGCTTCTGTCAAGGCAACTACCAAGTTCTCAACTTGAAGTTTAGCCACTAAAAGTCTCTTATAACAGTAGGTGAGACAATAACCTCTTATACACAATTGAGGATCACTCTTTCTCACGTGATCTATCACTAATTTCCTTTAGCTGAGTCAAGAGTTTTACACTCACAACCTCTCTTTGTTACAATTGTTATCTCTCCGCTCTTACACTTGAAGAACTTTTGCACTTCTAAACTCTTTTCACAAAACTACCTACACTATTACAACACTTGTACTCACTATTTCTCCCAAATAGCTCCAGAATTACTTGTAATCAATGTAGAAGTCTCTTTTTATTTAATTCAGGCTTCGGGGTGTTTATAGTTGCCCAAAATCTGCTTCCAACAACTTTCGAACGGCTATTTTCTGTTTACTGGAAAATTAGCCGTTGGAACTTTCGGATGGCCGATGCAGTGGGTGTGCATTCGAACGAACTAGCAGTTGGACCTTTCGGACGGCCGCTGCTAACCTCTGCGTCCGTTTTCTGAGGGTATTCTTTCTCACATCTGACGATGCATCCGAACCTGCGTTCGATCGAAGCAATGTCTTCTGGAAATATGATCGGACGTTGTTCTTCGTTTGATACTGCTTTAGGTTCTTTGTGTCGGCCTACGATTACCATCATCCGAAGCTCTGTCTTTCGGATAGTTATTTGCATCCGTGGAGTCTTTTGGTTGTTTTGTTCAGATGATCATGTGCGTCCGAGCCTTCCTATTTTTCTGCACACTTGTTTTCAAACCATTAGTGCGATTTGGTCATCATCAAAACATGATTAACATAACTGGGGTTCAACATAAACTGTGATGGTGATTGCTTTTCTTTGATTGCATCTTCTAGTAGAAACCATGTGGATGCAAATGTTTGGCATGCTAGACTTGGCCATATAGGGCAAGAAAGAATGAATAGGCTAGCTAAAACAGGACTTTTGGGCAGTGTCTCAAAAGTGGATTTGCTGATATGTGAATATTGTCTAACTAGAAAAGCAACGAACAAACCATTTGGTAAAGGAACTAGAGCAGAAATTCCATTACAAATAATCCATTCTGATATATGTGGTCCAATGAATGTCAAGGCAAGGCCTGGACCCTCGTATTTCATCACTTTTATTGATGATATTTACGTGTTTTGGTCATATTTACTTGATCTCCCATAAATCCAAAGCATTGGATTACTTTAGACTATATTTGAATGTGGTTGAGAATCAATTGGACAAAACGATTAAATCATGAAGGACAGATCGAGGACGTGAGTATCTGTCAAATCAATTTAAGGATCAATGTGATGGAAAAAGAATAAAGAGGCAATTAATTATTCCTAATACTTCGCAACAAAATGGTGTTGCTGAAAGAAGGAATAGAACTTTATTGGACATGGTTAGGTCAATGATGGCGCAAGCAAATTTGCCTATCTCCTATTGAGGAGATGCTTTGTTGACTGCTGCCTATGTGCTTAACCCTGTGCCATCTAAATCAGGTACTTCCACTTTCTATGAACTTTGGACACGTCAAAAACCTGACCTAAGTAATTTGCGACCCTAGGGGTCTGCAGTATATGTTCACGATCCAAACAATAAATATGGAAAATTGGGTCCCAAAGGAAAGAAATGTATCTTTATAAAGACTACTATGAACATTCAAAGGGATATGTGTTCATCGGTGAACACACATATGAAAGTATCACTAATTAGAATCAGGAGATGCCATATTTTTGGAAAACGAGTTTCCATCAAGGGGTGGTGAAATTTAACTGTTATATCAAGAGACAGTATGAAATGAATCTCATTCTGATGAGGTTAGCGTCCCAAGTTGTTCAATTGAAAAATAAGAGGAAATTCCTCATTGTCTTCAACCATGTGGGAGAAAAATGCCATCAGATAACTCAATTTTGCTAGAAATTCAATTGCGTAGAAGCAATCGGAAAAGTATTCCTCGTCGCCGTTTTGAAATTGAGGGACAGGCTTTTATGATAGCTCCACTGGATGAAAGTGAGCCTAAAACGCTTGAAGAGGTACTTTCGTCAACAAATAAAGAGGAATGGAAAAATACAATGGAAGAGGAAATAGAATCTATGAGAACAAATCACGTTTGGGATTTTGTTGATTTGCCTCCAGAGCGTAAAGTTATTGGGAAGATTCAAATAGATTCTCAAAATTAAAAGGAAGGAAATAGATGCATTGACAAAATTCAAGGCGCGTTTAGTGCCCATGGGCTATACTCAACAAGAGGGTACAGATTATGAAGAAACATTTTCACCTATTGTGAGGTTTGCTTCAATTCGCCTTATCCTGGCTATTGTTTCCTATTTGGATATGAAATTGCACCAAATGGATGTCAAAACCGCTTTTCTCAATGGAGAATTGGATGAAGAAATCTACATGCAACAACATGTAAGTTTCATTGTTAAAGATCAGGAGCGCAAAGTTTGCAAGCTTTGGAGATCTATTACGGCCTTAAAAAATATCCAGACAATGGTATTTTTTATTTCATCGAGCCATAACTTCTTATGGGTATACGATGATCAATGAAGACCATTGTATTTATATAAAGCAATTTGAAGATAAATTTGCAATATTGTCACTTTATGTGGATGATATTCTATTGGCTGGAAACAACATAAGTGTTGTTATTGCCATTAAAGAATGAATGTTTATCTTCGAATTTTAAAATGAAGGATCTGGGCGAATACACATCTATATTCTTGGAGTGACAATCCAAAGAGATTGTTCAAAGAAGTTTCTTGCTCTTTCACAGGAGCCTTATACTTTGAAAATTCTTGAACGATTTTATATGCAAGATTGCAAACCAATTGATTACGAAAAATGATCCCCTTAGTAAAGAAATGTGCCCCAAGACTCCAGAAGAAATGAAAAATATGGAAAGAGTTCCATATGCAAGTGCCATAGGAAGTTTAATGTATGCCATGGTGTGCATTCCTCCTGACATTTGCTATGTGGTCGATGTCGTAAGTCGATATTAATGAAATCCCGGACCAAGTCACTAACGAGCAGTGAAAAGGATAATGAGATATCTCAAGGGTACATCCAATTATGCCTTATGTTATCAGGGAAGTGATCTGTGACTGGTAGGTTACTCTGATGCGGATTGGAGTGGGGACCTGGATGAACAAAAATATATGTTAGGATGGGTTTTTTTTTTTTTCAATAATGGTGCCATATATTGGAGTAGCAAGAAACAAACATGCATAGCATTGTCCACCATGAAGGCTGAGTTCGTGGCGTATGTAGCAGCCGTGCAAGAGGCTATTTGGCTTAAAAAAAATTTCCAAAATTTGAAAGTTGTTGCCAATGCCTCTATGCCTACAGTGATCAATTGTGATAATCAAACAGCTATTGACTATACTAGAGATCCAAAATATCATGGTAGGACAAAACATACAGACACAATGCCATATCATTTTGTTAGAGATATTGTGTCACAATAGAAAGTGACTTTACAACATATATCTCCGCATAAGATGATTGCAGATTCTCTTACTAAACTAATTCCTATTGTAGATCCTCTTACTAAACCAATTCCTAGAGATGCATTTTTGTATCATTTAAAGCTCTAGATTGCATAGATTGTGATAATATGTTGTATTATGTTTTTAAGTCATGATGTAAATAAACCATATTTGGAATGAATGCATATGGTATTTGTTATTTACACACACATGTTTATTTGCTAAGCATTGATGTACATTATTATAAGTATGTCACCAAGTATAGGTTAACTCTCTCATACGAGTGACCGCCTCAGTCGCTATGAGAGCGAGTTGAGATGAGACTAAAACACACTATTGAAAAATGGTAGCTAGCCTAAATTAGGCGCTAATTAGTGTGTAATGTCGCCTTGACTAGGGGTCAAGATGAGGTCTAAATATTGTATAGACCGAACATGATACCCCACGATCATGTATGCTTAAGTGAATACCAGATACGAAGTCTTAACGAGGCACCTGTAATAGCGAACTGTTAAAGTCCCGGACTACGCACATGAGATGTTGCGACTGAGTTAAGATCCATATGGTGGTGTATATAGAAATTAACATATGCTCGTATAGAGTTTTTTCTACAATAGCATATGTTTCATACCACATGTGCTAGAAACGACTAAAGAAGGGAAGTGAGTGAGTTTTTTTTTCTTTTTTTCTTTTTTGTAAATCTCTATCTGCTCACTTGTCCCCTATGAGTTCCTTTGATTGTACTCTTTGTGACTTTTGACCATGATACAAGGTGATGAGTAAATGTTTACTACTTTAGCATGTTCTTTATAGTCATGTATGATTCGACCTTCCAGGCATGACTGGGAAAGCAATTTATTCATTATTTATATAGTATCGTAAGTGTGAATGGAATACTATTTTGAGTACACCCTTCACATGTATTCACTAGTCGACCAATTATGTTTCCCTTTGGATTGAAACATGATTGTGTAAATTGAGGAAATCAAGTATGACTTTTGAGAGATTAGCTATACTTTGATTGATGTAACAAAATGTGTTTGGGGCACAATGAGACACAACATTTTTGGGTTGAAGCCACTATGTATCCCTAACAAGTGCATAGTTTGAGCTCCCAAGTGCAAGTGTGTTTATAGGTTGCACTACCCATTTTCTTGTATAATAGTTATGATTTCACAAAGAGATTGATAAGATATTTGATAGGTTCGCTCATCATGTGTAAGTGAGAGAGAATGTAGAAACAAACGGGTGGGTAGCCCATGATGAGCTGACCCGACCCAGTTTCTAATAAAACAAAAAATAAAAAATAAAAACGTATGACTAAGCTTGAGAAGGAGGGTGAGTAATCACAAGAATGGAGGAGGTGTTACCACTTCAATCCTCTCCAAACACCTCATGCTTTGCAAAGCCACCTCCAATTCTTTTCTTCCAAGAGGATAGAGACGGGGGTCTCTATAAATAACAGCTTGGAGATCTTTGACATTATATGTTAGGATCATTGAAGATTTTCTGTCTCTTAATCACATCAAAGATGTGTATAAGTCTGTTAATTGCTTACCCCAATTGCCAGTGTATTCACAATGGTGCTTCTGGTGCTATTAGTAGAGTGTTGTTTTGTTGGAACCGCGAGAATGCTTCTTGTAGTTCTTTGTTTACACACCAATAGGCTGTGACTTGTAGTATTGAGAGTGGAAATGGCAGAGATCACTTTGTTGCTTCTGTAGTACTATGGGAAGAGTACAGCTGGTGAAAGACAGGCTTTACGGTCCCATCTACTCAAAATCAAACCATTAATCAGCTCTCCTTGGATTATTTTAGGGCATTTTATCAGAATCAGGGATATTAATAAGAGGGCAGGCAGTCAAGAGGTGGATTTCAGAACAATGAAAGAGTTCAATCAGTGTATAGATCAGCTAGATGTGGAGGAATATCCTAGTAAAGGCTTCTTCTATACCTAGTGTAACAGAAGGGAAAGTGGTGACAGAATATATAGAAGAATTGATAGAGTTTTTGTTAATGAGGAATGTTTTTCTAATTTTCCTATCACTTATGTGGAGTTCCTGGGACCTGGTATCTCTGATCATTCCCCAATCAGACTCGGCGTTAAAGACCACTGTAGTTTTGGCCCCAAGCCAATTAAATTTCAGAGTTTCTGGATGAGAGATGATAAGTTTCAGAGTGTCCTTAACACTTCATGGGCTAGTAATAACTCTGGCAATCCTATTCAGTCTGATCTCTTATGAGCCAGAAGCTTAAAGAGCTTAAGAGGAATCTGAAGCCATTAAATAAAAAGTATTATATTAAGTTGTCCTGCATTGTGATTCTTAAGGAGCAACTTCTACTGATTCAGAGAAGCCTGCAGGAACAGCCACACGATGAGGAACTGATCAGACAGGAAAGATGCTTCTTAAGTGAATATGGTAAACTACTGAGCTGAAGAGGAATTCTTCAAGGCCAAATCAAGAGTTACTTGGCTGCAAGTTGGAGATAAGAATAACTCTTATTTCCATAGGAAGGTGGCATCTCACACAGCGAGAAATAGAATATTTATCTCAAGAATGAAGAAAATGAGGTAATTACTAACAATGATGAAGTTAAGCAACTTGCTGCAGACTTTTATAAGCAACTTTTTAGTCAACCTGCTGAACCTGATGATGATATATCCAGTAGATTGTCTCAATTCTTTGTCCCTAGCTTCTGAGGAACAATGTCAATTGCTCCTAGCCCCTATTACTTCTAAAGATATAGAAGATGCTATGTTTAACATGAAATTTGGAAAAGCTCCTGTCCCTGATGGATTCACTGAGGAATTTTTCAAGGAGAAGATGATGTGGTAGCAGCTATACAGTACAGTTTTGAACAAGAATACATATACTTCCCAATGAATATCATTGTGCTCACTCTGGTGCCTAAAGTTGAGAATGCCATGTCTATGAAAGACTTCAGACCAATTACAAGTTGTAATGTGGTTTATAAGTGCTATTCTGCCATTCTATCCAGAAGACTGAAGAAAATTATGGATGGACTGATTAGTTGCACACAGAATGCATTCATTCCTGGCAGAAATATAACAGACAATGGCCAATTGATGAATGAAATAGTTAGGAACTATCACAGAGCAGAAGGTAAGCCTAGAGCAGTTATCAAGGTGGATATCATGAAAGCCTATGACACCTTGAATTGGAGGTTCTTATTCATTGCCATGAAGTACTTGGGTTTTCCTGAGAAGTTCATCAAGGTGGGTGGAAAATTGTGTCTGCACAGCTCAATTTTGATTGAATTTAAATGGCTCTATGGTGGGGTTCTTTCATAGTGAAAGGGAACTAAGGCAGGGAGAACATGAATGGCTCTATGCTGGGGTTCTTTCATTGCTATGGAGGTGTTTTCCAGGCTTATAGAGTCCAATATTGATCATAGAGGTTTTACTTACCACCCTAAATGTGAGAACATGAAGCTTTCCCATGTATCCTTTGCTAATGATCTGTTTATTACAAGTGCTGCCTGTCCCAAAACCTTCCAAGTTATTGCCATATACTTTGACTGAGTTTGGAAAACTTTCTGGGTTGAAACCCAACATGCAGAAAAGCCAATTGTTCCTTGCTGGAGAGAACTGCCAGTGAAGTATCTTGGGATCCCACAGGTATCCTCTAGGTTGAGCTTCAAAGACTTTCAGCCTATCTTTATAAAAATTCAAAGGAAAATACAAGGGTGGGCTGCCAAGAAGCTAAGCTATGCTGGCTGGCAGAACTCAATTGATTGAGTCTGTGCTGGCTGGAATTCAGCTTTATTGGGCCAGTGCTTTCATTATACCTAAAGCTGTCACCAAGCAAATTAATAGATTGCTACCATCTTTTCTCTGGTCTGGGGATGTTAAGAGTAAATATAACGCTAAAGTAGGATGGAAGGAGGTGTGTAGACCTTATAAAGAGGGAGGGCTGGTTATTGTGGATATTGAACTATGGAATAAATGCTTGATTACAAGATGATTTAGAACATATGCAGAAAGAAATACTCTCTTTGGGTTAAGTGGATTGATTCAGTCAACTTGAAAAATCAGTCATTCTTGGGCATTAAAATCCCAAATGACTGTTCTTGGGCTTGGAAGAAGATTCTAAAACTTATAAGTATTGCTTGACCACTTATTTCACAAGCTATTGGCAATGGTGAAGATACGAACTTCTGGATTGATTAGTAGCATCCTGTTCAACCATTACATCTGAAGTTCTCTGAAAATTTATTACATATAGTTTCTGCTGCTCTATGAGCACCAAAGTTGCTAGCTGCATTCAGATTGATAAATGGAAATGGCCTGTGGGGAGGAAATTAACAGCTGACTCTTTAAACAACTGCAGCAGGCAACTCCTGATTCCTTCAAACCACTTCCTGGTAAGGAGGATCAAACCATTTGGCTTGGTAAAAGGTCCAATGAATTTTCTGTACAAACTGCAATGAAGGCTTTAAGAGATCAATCCACTACTGTGGATAGGTGGCACCTGGTATGGAACAAGAGATCAGTCCCTCGATTCTCCTTTATTCTGTGGCGTCTACATAAAAAAAAAAGACTACGAACGAAAGATAGACTTATGAAATGGGGATTGCAGGTAGATGGGGTTTGTGTATTCTGGGCAATTGTAATGAAGATATGAATCATTTGTGCTGTGGATGTTCTGAAACTGCAAAGGAGTGGGATAAAGTCCTCAAGTTATGCTGCACCACTAGGAGGAATGATAGCTTCATTGGTAAGCTAGCAAGTGCAATGGATGAGTAAGAATTGGAAAGTGGAGTCTTTTGGGAACCAGCTGAAGAAATTAGCTCTTGCTGCAACAATTTACCACGTTTTGAATGCTAGAAATGGTATTCTATTTCACCATATCCCTACCACTCCTATTACTAATGTTGCTGATATAATGAATGCTATCCAATACACAGCTTGCAAGGAGAGAAAAGTACCATTGACTAAAGCTAACTGGAAATTAGTTATGGAATGGGGAATATGTCACCATTGCTTTGATTGCTTGTAAAATGTTGTCAATTGTACAATAGTCGTTACTACTATATGTGGCAATGTAATTGTAGCTTTGCTCTTGTAAAAAGACCAAAGTATAAATCAATAAAAAAAAATTATTTTACTCAGGAAAAAAAAAAAAAAAACTTGATAGGTGTATGTCTAGATATCCCACATAATCACTGACGGTGAACAATTTGAAGTTGGTAAGATCTAGGAGATTTTTTAATATTTATGACAGATGATCTGGATTGCCGGATAGTATTAAAGTTTTTGATTTATGCTAGCCGTCTGTATTTGGGTAATCATACATAAGAGAGTTGATTAGCAAGCTCTCTGGAACCACCCTTAGTGTCATGGTACTCAATCAACCTTTACTTGGATATGACAGATTTTTTGGCAGAATATCTATCACTTACTTTTACCCTTGTCTTTAAGCACAAAGGAATCATTATCAGAGTCCACAAAGAAAAATGGAATGGCTGAAGTTGAAGTTTCAAACAAAAAGTGTAAGACTTTTTCACTTTCCACTAATGCACCTATGTACAACTTCTCACAACTACCACCAACAAATAGTTTTTTTTTTCTTCTTCTTAAATTCCTTTCTTCCAATTTTTTCTTCTATTTGCACACATGTAAGGTGTGCCATTTTTACTAGTTTAGATGAAGTGGTTAGAATGGATAGAACAGGCCACATGAAAGTATTAATCTAAATTTTATTAGTGAGGCAACCCCTTTCATCTTTCTGTTTTCCCTTCCAAACTTATCTTTTGAACTTTTATTCCGAAAAGTTCAGGATCTTAGATATTGCAACTAGCAAATTATGCACTCCTGTGTGTGTTTTACCATTTGGTTGTAGTATACATATACCTAATGTGTATGGTTTGACATGTTTGTTTTCTTGCCACGTTTTATGTTAGGCCAAGTAATGATCCCTTAGATCAAGTTCTCAGTTGTTGCTGGTATGTTATATCTTCCCTAGTGCTGATTACTACAATTTATGTTCTTCCAGTTAACATTGTCCAGCATCCAAACTCCGGGTTCTACAACTCCTTTTGTGGATGATATTTATGTCAGCTGAAGGAGACACTAAAGGAGTATGATATCATAATCAGTCATTGGCCAGAGCATACCATCCAGTTGGAACGTGTAAGTAAAAGGCTGAATTTTTAATTTATATCCCATTCATTAGTTTTACTCTCTATTGGGTTGGCAGAATCAGGGTACTATTTTCTGATGAAAGAAAAAGGATACCATTCTCTAAATTACACTTACCGAAGTCAAATTTTCCATGGTATGCATTTGGGAAGGAGTTGAGCTAAATGATTAACACGAACTTGTTAGGTTATAGAATCCGGATCGCTATGAATTGTCTGGAAGATCATTCGCATTAGTGCATCAGTGGATAGACATGTAGGATTAGCTTATTCAAACATTTGATAAAGCTAAGGCTGTCTCTTATAACAAGGTAGGGCCCAACAGCTCAAGGTAATCAGAAGATTTTCTGATTTTAATGTAAATTGGAAATAATCCACACAATACCTGACATTTGAAATTCTAGTTTGGACATAAACGGTCCCTGAGCTGAAATTTTCATGTTGCACCTGTTAACAGGCCATGACAGATGTAGAGAAGGCAATTGTCGAGACTATGGAAAAACAGTAGCAGATGTTTTGTACGCAGGGCAATAAGAACTCTTTGCCTATTAAATTGGGTCTCAAGTATCTTCAGAAAATTGCAAAAGGCACTGTATCTGCTTTCTCCGTTTGTGACTAAGAGGTGAGAGCTCTTTTGTCATCTTTTCCATTTTTGTAAACTTGGTATTCTCCCTTTCTTTTATTTGGAAAGTAAAGTTTCTGCGATATCTTTTCAGTTGAGGGTTTTTCGTCATTCCAAGAAGAGGATTCTTGATATTTTGCGGCCACCAATAGAAGCACATACAAAGGATTGGGGTTCTTGCATCCCTAATTGTGGGCCTGCAGTCCCGGTGAGCATCTGAGGGAGGTAACAGTTATGCTGAGGGCCAAACTGACAACTTATTTGCAAGCAGTTACGGAAAAGCTTGCAAAAAAATGTAGGTGTACTAACAATTATGTTTTATCTTATTTACCCAAAAAAAAGAAATTATATCTTCCTACATTTCACGTTCTGCTCGAGTATGCTTGTGAGTCAGTCGGATGTATGAAGTAATACGCAGCGGTAATTCATTACTAACAGGACTGGTATGCATCCTAATTTTACGATTCCTACTAGAATAATCAAGCAAATTGCAAAACTATCAGATAATTTTGTTAGAAATGACAATAATGCTTAAATTCATGGAATATTCCTTTGCAATACTAGTGCTTTGTATTTGTAGTTTGGACTGAAGTGGAAGTATGTTTTTGCATCCGAGTCATGTTATGCATTCAGGTCCAATTTATTGGAGAGCTAGTTGCTAGTTTTTGAGCATATTGTCTATCCATGAAACTATTACTTGTGGATAATCATCTACTTCATGCTCTGCCCTGTATTTAAGACCTTCACAAATCAGTTTTTCTTTGTGAGACGGTCATATATATTTGTTCAACATTCATCCTGAATCATGGATATTTAAGCATTTAAGAGAGCAAGACATTGTAATTCTTAGTTCTTTATTAATTCAAGGTTTAGGTGTTGCCTAATGGAAAATACTACCATAAATCCGATTTTGGACTCCATCTGTAGACCTTGCGGTCAAAATTAAATTTTATAAAATTTTACTTATATCAGTTGATATCATAGATTTCATAATATTTAATTTATAATATAGGGTCTATAAGTGTGGTCATAGATCAGGTGTACCTTAATATTTTTCATTGCCTAATAGGCTACTAGATCACTGCAACCACTATATCTTGGGCTTTTTTATTCATTATACTTTTTATACTTCCTTTTTTAAAATCAAACTAAGATTGTAAAACGCTACATAATTGAAGAAAATAATCCAGTATGAAAAGAAAAATGTTGCAGAATCTGATGTTCGAAGTCGGATGCAGCCTTTGAAGGATTTGCTTGAAAAAATGATTGATCAACTTTACAATATTCAATACCCAACCGTGTTCAAAGACTCGGCCAAATCGACTTGTGACTAGAACTCATCCTTCCATTCCAACACGACTCCGTATTATACCAGAGTCATTGGAACGAGCAATGACTCGGAAAGATTCGAACGAGTCTGCTCGAGTTGACTCAAGAGATCCATCCGGGTTGAGCTAGAGTTGAGCACAACCATGGATCTAAGGTTTCAAAACGGGATAGAGTCCACATATGAATACACTACCCAGTATTGTTTGAACTTTTCGCATAAGGAAGAAGAGGAAAAAGGGAGGATGGGTGAGGCTTCAGTTTGCGCTTTAAAGGAAGAGAAGGAGTACGACTGCTGCTGGTGAAATCTACAGTAGTAGAGAAGGAAAAAAAAAAGGACTGTGCTAATTGGAATGTGAAATCTCTGGTGAGAGGGAGAGAACAGAGGATTGTCGATGAAATTTTGGGATGACGAGATAAGACTTTTGAGAAGGGTAGATTTGTTTTTGGTGGATAAATGGCAAATACGATAATAACTTTTGGATTTCCAATTGATTATTTTAGTAATTCAAAAAAGAAAAATTACAGATCATATATATATATATCCTACTAATAGATAAGAGGGAGTTGTGAAATTGGGTTTTGGTTTGGTCGTTCGACCGTGGATTATTTGGACATTTTAACTGGTCATTTAACAGTAGAGGGGAAATGCAACTGCAACGGTCATTTGTCTACTTCAACTTCTTCTTTCTTGAAGGCTGGACATTTTAACGGGTTATTTAATTTAACAATAGAGGGGAAACGCTACTGCAATGGTCATTTTGTCTGCTTCAACTTCTTCTTCTTGAACTTCTTTTTCTTCTTGAAGGCTAATGCAATGTAGAAGCCCTTCGTTTTCTCCGCCTCAATTTCTTCTCTAGGGGCATTCTTTGTTTTCTCCACCTCCCTTTGTCTTGGGTGATTGGATCCTTGAATGATGGAGAGTTTGGCAAACCAGGTTGAATAATGAATGGGCTAATTAGTTCCAATACCATATGAGGTTTGTATTGCTCCCTTCATGCTTATACATATGCTTCCATACGGATCGTCAGATTCAGAATAACTTCATACAGAGTACAATGCATGGAAAGTTTCAATTGTGTTTAATCAGCAAAGAATTGCGCAAGCTTTAATTCCTTTTGTAATTTAATTACTCTGTTTTTGGTATGATTTGGCTGCTGTTATGATTGCATGTTGCCCGTGTGTGACATAATTGGGTTTCTGTGCCTCAATTTCTTCTTCGAGGGCAATATATCTGCCTTCTTTGTTTTCTCCGCCTCTCTTCGTCTTCGGTTATTGGATCCTTCAATGATGGAGAGTTTGGCATACCAGGTTGAATAATGAATGGGCTAATTGGTTCCAATACCATATCAGGTTTGCATTGCTGCCTTCATGTTTATACATATGCTTCCATATGGATCGTCTTTCTGGTAATCACTTTTAAATTGCACAGTCTCTGTGTGATAAAATTCCTCAAAAGTTTCAATTGTGTTTAATCAGTAAAGAATTGCGTAAGTTTTAATTTCTTTTGTAATGTAATTACTTGTTTTTGGTATAATTTGTCTGCTGTTATGATTGCATGTTGCCCATGTGTGACATTTGGTTTTCTCCACCTCAATTTCTTCTTGGAGGGCAATATATCTGCTTTCTTTGTTTTCTCCGGCCAAAAACATGAGATGAAGTTCTTTATCTCAGAGAAACTGTGACAGTGTTAGTGCTTTAAAAATTTAGTTTGTTTCATGTTGCGAGTTTTTGCATTAGAGGCCTATAGGTAATATGTCCTTGTCACTTACTTGACTTTGGTTTGTTGATGCTACTAAAAATAATATGTCATTCGTGATAATATTTGAGAAATTATGGTTCACATTTTGTCTCTTTTGTCTGTTCTTTTTATAGTAGATGAATGTGGAGAAGCTAATGAGAAGGTTTGTTCCTTTCTAATGCCTTGTTAATATTCTTTAGTCACTTATAAGATAAAACATGTTTTGAAAAAAATTCTGTGTAATAAAGCATTATAGAATGTGTATATAAGACTAAGACTGGAGTTCCATGTTTTATTATGTGGTTAATTGTAAAGTATTTTGTTACATTTTATTTTATACTTTTACTTTTAATCTCTGTCAAAAAAAAAATAAAAATAGAAACGCATTAATTTGTTGCAAAGTAGAATTAGTTATTTTTAGGCCAAAACGGGGCAGAATGGTTAGAAAGTGTTGTCAGGAAAATGAAAAATATGACATTATACTCTGAATAGAAAATGCCATCTAACTCAAATTCTCCTTGAATTACAAGTTTTCCTCATGTTTAAAAAGTGCTATTTGAGTTCAGTTAGCTTGTAATTGGTCATGTGTTTCTCAAGTTATGCATTATAAATTGCAGAAAGAAGAAGGCCATTCACAAAACGACGACAACTGATGATAAAAGACTTCAAAGTACATTGAAGAGGATAGGAGTGAACGCCATACCAGCAATTGAAGAGGTCAACATTTTCAAGGAAGATGTAGTTATCCAATTCATCAACCCCAAAGGAAACATCAGTCATTGCTTGTGTTGCGTACCTTCTTTTCTCCCGACTCTCTGTATCTAATTATCTTTTGAAATGTTGTTGATTTCTTTCCTATCAGTTCAAGCCTCCATTGCTGCAAACACATGGGTCGTGTTGTGTCACTATCGTGTTGTATCAAGTGAGACCTATTTCTTATCGTGTCGTGTCATGTAGGACAGGTCAGCTTCTTATCGTGTCGTGCTCATGTATAACCTGTTTATTTTCGTGTTGTGTTCACATATCAGTTATTTCCTTATCCAGAGATATACTAACCTATATAAAATAAATAACATGTGATGCATTTGAGTTAAAATCTCTTTATTTAATTTTTTAATAATTTAAACAATTTTAAATACTAACCTTGTTTTTATATCGGTTTAAAACACATTTTTAAAATTTTTAAAATTTTTTAATATTATTTAAAACTATTATAATGTTTGATTTAATAGTATTACATCAAAAGTACAACTATCCATTCGTGTCCTATTCGTATCGTGTTACCATACCGAGTCAAAAATTGCCAGTCCTAATCTTGGGATCTTACAATGCTATCCGATCCAAATGATCCTACAAAAAGGATTTTTGAGCCTTTCAGATAATATAATGGTTATTATGTGGGGATAATATAATGGTTATTATGTTTCAGATTCTGTGGTACCACATAACACTTCGTCTGATGCCAGATGCAATCATTTGAGAGAATTTTGCTAATGAATTCCAATTCTGGATATTCTCCAGTGCCACAAGATGTTGTAGTCAGAAGACAAGACAAAGGTTCAAATCATTCACGTGCGGAGCCAGAACCAGTAAATGATCATGAAGTTCAACTAACCCCAAGACCTTCTGAAGTAGAAGGCAAATTAGTTAATGCTAACAGCCAAAGGGAGTCCAAAGAATGCTGTTCTGAGTCCTCTGTGAAGGTGGTCTTATCATCAAGTATGCTAAAAGAAGTTGGTTATGATGTTTCAGTATCTGAAGATGAGGATGTATGTCCTACATGTCTTGAAGGTAAGTTTCTTCATTCCCTCTCTTTTAAATCTATTTTTCCAGTGAAAATGTGGAACAGATAAACATTTAATTGTATTTGAAGCTTTTATTCCATTCCTACTTACCCAGCTCATAATGGTTGTTTGAATTGCATATTTACTAAAATGTTTCTATGCAGAGTATACCCTTGCAAATCCCAAGATTAATAACTCAATATTTTCACCATCATCACCTTAGCTGTATATACGAGTGGATGGAAAGAAGTGAGAACTGTCCGGTTTGTGGAAAGGTAAATTTTGTTTTGTGTTCTTACTTTTGCTTTGTCATTGTCTAAGGTCCATTCTAAAATCATTTGCTTCTTAATTTATGTGATGTATACACTGTTGATCAAAATATGAATTGATCAGTTGTAGCAATTATGGTACTTTATTACTTACACATAGGGGTGGTTTTCTAGGTTTTTTAGGTGCTTCGGATGTGATAGCCATACTATCCCACCTTCACTTGATTTCTACTGAATCACTAATGTATTAGTAGTAGCTTGTCATGTACTTTTATCTACTATTACCTTTACTGAAGCTACAGAATAACAAGTTTTGTTTACCAAAATCGTATTGAATATGAACATTTGATTAAAGGCTGAGATGCCAGATTGGAGAAAATAGTACCATCCCTGAAATGTCCAAGCAAGAGGCGAATACAATAGATAGATAATGAATGGATAATGGTTATTATATAGGGATAATATAATGGTTACAGACTGCAAAAAATGGTCATAGGTGCATACTCATTTAGCAAAGGTGGTCTAGAAACAGAAACTTGATGGGTTCAACCACATTTCACAGTAGAATGTCTCTTGCCACATCGAGCCTTAATTCTAAATACATCTTTGACCTGGTAGAATAATAACATTTCAATTCCCATCCCAATATAATAGCTAATGTCTTGCTCGCCTTTAAGACGAGTTCTCAATAACTGAATCTTTGCATTTACCTTTGTTTCAGGTATGCACTTCTCTCTCTCTCTATTTCTATCTCTCATTTGTTTCTCTTAATTTATTTTAATGACATCCAAACTCCAAATTTATGTGGTTATATATGCATTTCTCTGATCATTATCTTAGCTTTTTTTAGGAATTCAAAACCTATTCTAGAACAACTAAAATATAATTTCAGTATTTTAACAAATACTAACGATTCAAAAATCTTTGTTTCTCCTTGATATAGTACAACACAGATTTAGAATGTTAACTTGCACACACGCCTAACACAATTCCTAATTAAATCTAGCATACATTTAAAAATCTAAGAAGGTAACAAAATCTTGAATTTTACATATTAAATATGCGCTTCATTGGCTGCCTTTCATATTTAGATCTTATCTTATGATCTAACAAAACCATCTACGAAGGAATTTGTTATCTAAAGTGATGTGCTTCATCTTGAACAATTTGTAGTGATTTTGAAAGTGAAGTACTAAGTCATTATAATATGCCCCAATACCTTTCACAGGTCCCTGTTATAGTGATCTTTGAGACATTAGATTAAAATTTAAGTATAAGAAAAATGTATTCAGTGTTTGCAGAACAAGAGAAAATTATAAAAATCAAGGGATCTTAGGAAGCTTTTAATGCGGGATGACCCTGCCAACATGAATTACACATGAAGAGTAGCAGTAGACACCTTACAGAATGCATCCTCCAGTATTTTGCCCCTGCCTATCAGACAATCAAAGACATTGAGTATGGTAATATCTAATTCCAAAGGGATGGTACTATAAGAGACTAACTACTCTTGAATTAATAAGTAGCAGGTATGCTTCTTGACATAATTTTTGGTATCAACAGTTCTAACACGATGTTTATTTCTAGGTCATGCGCTCGAATCACAGAGACGAATACTGATAACTCTGAAATTGGAGTTATTTTAGGTTTTAATTGTACTTAATTTATGCGGTTTTAGTCCCAATTTTTGTAGTTTACATTAGTTAATTGGTGCGTTAGTAATTCATTAGTTTTTTTCGTTAATAGTTTATTTGGTGTGCTAATGTGAGAAAATGACTAATAATGGTGATTTGATTTTGTGTGCAAGAATTCGAAAGGGGCAAAATTGTCATTCAACATTCAAGGGTGAAATTTGGACCAGGGACAGAAAAAGAAATAAAGAAAAAAAGAGGAGGGTGCTCGCATGAAGCGAGCAAAACAGTGAAAGCAGCTCGCCCCAAGATCGCGAGCTCAGGCAGAAGCAAACTCGCATGAAGCGAGCTTTGTCTAAGGAAGCAGCTCGCTTGAAGCGAGCAGGAGCAAGTGTAATTTTAACCCTTAGAAGTCTACTGCCATTGGGATTCTATTGTGAATGGCCTTGAGTCTTTATGGGCTTATTTAAAAAGAAAAGAGGGCCGGGGGTGCTGAGGAGTTTAGGGAGGCTTAGGAACTCTTTTGGATTATTTTTTTCATACAATAAATATTCTAGTTTTAGATTTTTCAAAAAAAGGAGGTTCGATCCAAGATTGAACAAATATTTTTTAGGGAGAATCCAACGTTGCAATTTCTAGTTTTAATTATTCCAAGAGTATTTTAGGTAATTTCGTTCCTTTTAATTATTTTTATTCTTAATTTTATGTCTTGCTTTAATTTTCTTGCAATACTAATTTTAATGCTAGTTTTAATTTGATCATGACTTTTTGTGATTTAATTAATTCTTACATGTTTATTTCAACCATGATACACTACCAGTTAATTAGGGTTGGGTACGGGTGATGCAAATTTTCTCATAATAACTCGAAAAATCATTAATCGGAAAAATTATATTCATGGGTAATAATTAACATAAAATTGACAATTCAAGAATGTAGCTAATTCTTGTTTGGTTAGGTTGTCTGAGGTGACACTGAAGTCGATCCCCCGTCATAGACCTGTATTAATTATTAGATTAGGTTAATTCGATATCGTGACTGTGGGAATTACTGGGTTAGTTCATTATAAATTCCATAGAAATACAACTCAAGTTAATTGATTTAGGTCAAGGAGGAATCTACTCCTAAATTAATTAATTTGATAAGACCCAATTGCGCGAGGAATCGGGGTTGGGTTGATAATTGGGAATTAAACTTCCATTAAATATAATTGAATCGATTGATTGATAATTTGAGTAATCTTAGAAAATTGCTAGCCTAGTACCTCACCTGTCTTTTAAATTATTTGAAAACACTCATTTTTAGTTTAGCATTTTTTAATTGCATTCATTTAATTCCTGTTTTAGTTATAAATTTAGTTTAATTTATTCTAAAAAATTCCAAAAATAATCATTTGTGATCGTCTAAATAGAAATTGTCGAATACTTTCGGTACTTGTCTACGTAGTCTCCGTGGAAACGATCCTTATTCACTCTACTACACTGATATTGTGCACTTGCGGAAATTAGTGAAAAGTTTTAAATAAGTTAATTTTACTTTTCCTACAACAAATACGTTTTTGTTAAACTTAATCCAATCAGCTGGACAGTTTTAGTTCTCCTAAGGTAGTTTATGTATAAGCTACTAGTTCCTGTTTAAAACTTATTGTTGCATGAATAGATCCCATCCAAGCCATCAATGTTTAACCAGAGAAGCACATTTTTTCCTTTTTCCTTCTTTCAAGCTTGTTAATTCTTTTAATTTTATTATCAAAATTGAGGACAAGTGTGGATTGGACGTTTTTCCCAATAGATGGAATACATGTTGATCTTGGCTGGTACTTTTTGGGTGAACATAAAGAGTCTAAATGGATTAATGCAGATCTTGGTTGTAGAAGACTTAAGTTATGACTTGGGGAGAGTCCTATGTTTATTTTCTTTTGATTATTCTTCCACTGTTACTGCTGTATATGCTACTCCTTAATTGCAACACTTTCTTCACAAAATAAATGTATATAGTCTTGATTGCTATTATCTGGTCTAAGTTATGACAGTGGTTAGTAATATTGCATAAGAGACTAATTTAAGCTTTGGAGGATGCAGAACCATAGGTAGGAGTCGAAAGACAGGTCATGTTGCAAAAGAAATTGGCAGACACTTGTTACATGTGCTAAAGATGGAAACTAAAGCACCAAAGAAAATTGTAGTTGCAAAGCCTACAGCATCAAGACCAACTTGTTCCAGTTTTAGATCCTTCATAGAGCTTCTTGCTACTGCCATTAGACCAAGGACACTGATGTTTAAGCGAGCAGTGAACCATTCTTTGGTTGGGATGGCTTCTTCCGAAGACAGGTGATCATTTGTCATTCATTTAACAATCTTTTTTCTGCAACATGTAGTCTGTAGATATGTAATGTCATGTCTTTTAATTGAATAAGCTGATCAATCTGGGGAAGCTGTTATAATCTCCCTCTGATAAGGACTTGAAAGCAGACAGGAAATTCAATGTAGTGTACAAATCTACGACTAAGCTTGTCTCTAAGACAACACTTTCTCTCTTGGAAAATATGGTTAGTATTCACACCATTGGAATTTTAGCCCCATCACCCTCCCCACTTCTTGTGCGTGTGCGTATGTGAGGACCATGGCATAAATACACACTGCATATTTAGCGTATTACATATAACTCACTCTTTTAGGTCTCTTTTAGCATTCTAAAAAACCTATGTTGACAACCATGACTGGTGAAATGATTTTATTACGTTCTTGTTCATCTCTTGCCTTGATAATGTATAAATGTCTTTGTGCAGCAAAGTGCCAATTTATTTCAGAGAGAATAATTGGCTGAGGTTTGAATTTACTTAAAGGCCAAATTCCTATGACCAAACCTAATTAAACCACAATGTAAACTTAGATCAGACCTTCATTAGAATTCCTTTCCACGATAGAAAATAATAAAATAGTTTAACCCTGAAAGATGGCATCAGAGAACTTGGAAGAGGATCAGACGTCTTTATCACAACCACCTACGTACAATGTTTATACATGACCACATTTCTAAATAGTTCAATCTTACTCGATATCTAGAGGCTGAGATTTAATGGATCATGTATTGAAATCTGTCTCTTATAACTCAATAGATGTGTATAAGAGAAAACATAATCCCTACTTCCCATAGAAGTTTACTATAAGTTTCTTTGTAGTATAAAATCAAGACTAAATTTCAACTTGTATCTACCAATTAAATGAAATGGAACTTCCATGATAACGAATAAATTAATATATTTGAATTATCAATGTTTTACTATTTTCTCCATATAACTCGCGTACACATGATTTCAGTTGTATGTGCTTCACCAGGGAAACCTCCAATAATTGGCAGAGACCTTAGCATGCTTTGCCAAAGATTTTATAAGAATCGAATCATCATTATCCTCGATGTTATTCTCTCTAGAAAATTTGTCTAAGGAACATTGTATTCCCTGTACAACTCCCTCTTTACTATATATCAAATTTCAAAAACTTGCTACAATATTTATTACAGTTAATTATAATTTGCACCTTGTAAAATTGATCGTATCTCGATTTGTCTTTGTGCAGGTTGTTATGCCTATAAATATTACTGTCTTTTTTCTTGGAGAAACACTTAGGTGGATTGGTGCTAAATTAATTCTTCTGAACTCATTGAACCTGTCAACTTATACACATTTAAATTTGTACTAATAGTAATAATAAATTTAATTGAATTTCGTAACTACCCCAACTCTCATATTCAATTATATTTATTTTCCATTATACATCATATTTAAAGGTGGAAAATGCATAGAATGTTTAGTACTAATTAATCCCGATAATATAACAAACAGTTTTGTGGTTGTCCAAATTACCACATTGAATCATATTAATTGCTTTAACTCAATTGCACCTTATAATTAAAGGTGGCAAATGCTCAGTCTTTTCATCACTTTCAAATTGAATATTGTGCAACTCTTTCCTTTTAGTTTTGATCATACTACTTTACTCACAAAATGGAAAGAGCTACCAAGAAGATAATAGATATCACTCCAAATACCCAAAACTGGACTGCACTTGTGCAAGTGTATGAGAAGACTCGACCACTTAACTCATGTAAAGGAGAAACATCTAAGAGATACCAGCGCATAGTGTTGATTGATGAACTAGTATAATGAATACATTCAATTATTTTAATGAGTATCAAATTTATCATTTTTAATTTTTTCAGGGAACTAAAGTGCAAGCTCTAATATTTGAAACTGACATTCCATTCTTTCGCCAATACTTCGAGCCATATAAAAGGCACTACATTTCATATGCGAAAGTGAAGTATTCAGATGATCCAAACTATGCAACCTACCATAATGAATGCCTCTGGACTATTGATAACTCCACAATTGTCGAGCAAGTTAATGAACAAGTTCCAACCGAGTTCCCACCTAAGTTCCCACCTATATTCCAATTTACTCCTTTTTCAAAGTTTTTTGATCACATGGAACCATATGCATACATTGGTAAGCACTATGATACATTGCAATTCTATATTTTTGATTATACATGCTAAACAAACAAGCAAATGTATTTATATATTCTGTAATCACACCTTTGAAGATGCACTTGGCATTGTTGTTCATGCTTTGCGAAGTACACCAGTGAATGGAAACAATGGACCGACCACTGCAAGAGACATTGTGATTATCAATGAAGAGTGAAGAACAACAACATTCCTTAAAATAATTTTAGTTTTCACAATGAATTACTACCTCATAGTTATTCACATGAAGAAAATGCCCACTTCTTCTAACGCTATAGTGTCAAAGTCATAGCTTTTAAAGGTAAAGATTAAAGTTCCTGTCAAAATCCAACCCTGGTTACCTATAAAAATAACTATGTACTAATAAATGTTTTATGCTTCCCACAACTTTAGGTTTGCAATCAAAATTTGGATCTACCTTCCTCATAGACCCCCCCTATTCAAGAAGCAAGTTCTTTAAATATTTGGTATGTTTGAATGTTAATAGGAAAAAAAATAGTTCAATCATAAGTTTATTTAATATGCCGCAACTAATATAATTGCTACTGCTCAGGGCTGAAACAAACCAAATAGAAATTGAAAGCATGATTGCCTCAAGAGTATACACTGATAGTTATTTTTATAGGTAACCAGGGTTGGATTTTGATGATATAGCTTCTATAAGATATCTCCTGAATCTAAAAGAGGTAAATACCCAATTACATAGGCTAAATTTCCTACCTTCCTAGATATAAATCTCTCATATACATTTTTCACTTCTATTATATGTAGCAAAAACCAATATGGGTGCAAGGAATTCCAAAACTTGTAAACAAAGAGCTGCGACTTTCATACACATATATTGTTGCCCAATATAGTTGGAAGTTTGTACACTCAAATCCACAGTGACAAATTAAATGCATGTCATGCAGATCATGGATTAACATTGAGGCAAGGTATTATGTATATAAAGTTTGTCATGTTGAATTAGACATATTACTCTGCTTACCTTCTAATAGAATATTTTATAAATGTTGACCAAATACATATGCTGCTTAACACGGCTTTTTTTTTAATACTCTAGATCCACCACTATTGAATTATTTGGAAAAGATGCACAACAGTTGATACCCTTCACTCCTGCACACATTGAAGAAAAAATTGAAAATGTACATCCATCTCATTCTCTGCTAAACTATATAATCACAAATAACATCTTCCTGATATTTACTTATCTCCAAACTGTTTAATGTGTTGTTTATGAAAATTTTGAAACAATCATCGCATTAAATTTGTTGCACAAGTAATAATAGTTATTGAATTGGCACTACAAAGAAACTTATAGTAAACTTCTATTGTCTGAATGGTAGATTGTAGTGATGCCTTACACACCTAGTTATAAATTAATAAAACACCTAAATCCTACTACTAACTAGATGGCATTCCGCAAGTATACGGTTGTCAACTAGTAGTAAAGGGAAGTAGGGATCGTTCCCACAAGGATTGTTGGAAGACAATTACCAAGATTTATGGGTACTGGTGTAGTTAAGCGAAATCAAGCAATGGATGATAGAACTATTCTAATAAAAACCATAATCAAATGAAAGTGATAAAAACTTAAATTAAAGCTAGATTAACTAAAAAAATATGAATAAGTGAAAATAACTAATTACAAAATTAAGAAACTAGCTAATCTATTCTAGTAAAAGCAAGTAAAGGAAAGCACTTAATTCTAGCCTAAGTTAACCAAATTAATACTAATATTAAAAGCAGGCAAATTACCCAACTAAAAGGACTACAAATGAGAAACCTTGAATATTAAAAGCAATCATTTCTAAACTATAAATTGGAAAGAGTTAAACTAGATATCTAAATATTTACATTTTTGATAGAAATAAAGAAAGCCCACTAAGAATTAACTAGAAATTAATGCAAGAAATTGAAAATTCTAATTAGAAATGCAAGAAATAATCAAGAACCCTAATTTACCTAAGAAACCCTAAATTGCAAGTAAAGAAATTCTTACTAAATTAGACTAGAAAGTGAATACAAATTATATCTACGCGAAGCTTGTAGATCAACACTACGATTTTCTAATCAAAATTTGAACTTGACAAGAAATTAAAAGAAGATCTAAGAGTAAATTAAAGAGAATTTTTTTATTAAAGAAGTAAACTTGGAGTTCAAGCTATCCTAAACTATCTAAAAACTAACTAAACCTATCTATTACTTTCTCTTACTGATTTTTAAGTAGCTTCAATAGTATAATATTACACTAGGCAAAAAAATCAGGAGTTACTGGCTGAAAGTTCACAAAATTGCCCTTACAACTTAACTCTCAGCGAGTTGAGATCGCGGTCTGGAACATTTGAGACCGCGATCGTGTATAAGTCAGGTTGTATCACGATCAAATACTCTCCTCCCAACATTCTTCATTTCATCCATTTTTGCAATCTAGTCCCTTGAGCTTTGTTCCTTCCAGTTTCTAACCTTTAATTTTTAACCTGCACAATATTAACACCATTAAGCACTTAATTAAACTAAAAATTTAACAAAAACTTATCATAATTAATTCAAGAACGAAAATACAAATACATATGAAAGAAATTAACTGAAATCCTCAATTACTTATTCAATTTCGAAATTTAAACTATCAAAATGCTATAATTTAGAGGAAAATAACTCTAGTTTACTAGAGTTATCACACCCCCAAACATATCGTTTTACTAGTTTCAAGCAAAACATAGATTAACATTAAACGAAACCTACTAACATTCAAACATATAAACACCTTCAAAGTTGACGTGATAGTTGATGAATCATGGATGTACTTAGAACAATTAAGCAAATCTCTCAAAAACATGTTCAATACTATGTGATGTGTGAAGTATATGAGTAAATGAATCTAAAATTGAATCTAAGGAATTTGATGTGTTTGAATACATTGGATAACTATGCCCATAAATTTCACATCACCGAGCGTTACCATTCTCAAAAAAAGTTATCAAAAGTTTTAGGTTTTTTTCATTTGAAACATCATTACTTCTCAAATCACAAATATTATGAAGTTAATCAATTCTCTCAACTAGGCATCATGAAAATAGAAGTTCAATTAGGAATCAACTTAAATGCAATTGTCAAAACATTTAGGGAATAAACCTCTAACAAGGAATAAATAATATGAAATTAATGATAAGTATTGCAAACATTTACTCCTTAACTTATTAGTATACTAAAAACGCAATTCCTAATGGCTTAATTCGGAGAAACAACATGGGTACATGTTGGAGTCCCGTACTCGCCTTATTACTACTCTAATGGCTTATTTCGGAGAAACAACATGGGTACATGTCGGAATCCCGTACTTGCCTTAATCCTAAATTTTTTTTTCGGCCCTAAACCAAGGAAAATGAGTGAAATGTACCAAAAATTAATCTCGAATATCAATTATTCACAAGTTAGAAGAACATTCCCTATGCAAACACACGAAATGTCCCGAAATTCTTTCTACTTCATTTAACTCATTTGTTTCCAAAATATAGTTCATCAACCAAATAATATAAGTGATTTGATAAGAAACAACATTTCAAATAAATTTTCCTAAAATTTTAGCACTTCTTTTTGAAAAATAGCCATGCCAAGTTGGTGAATTCTTTATGTTGCAAACGAACTAACCACTCACACAAAAATTCTTGAAATGAATTAATCATATACTTCAATCATAAAGCATTAAATATCAAAATTTATTATCATTGAGTACTTAATTAATCAATTTTCCATCCATTAAACATCAAGTGGCAATGATATGTATAAAATAATCATTCCTAACACAGAGAAATAGACACCCCCAAACTTGTCTCTTTTATTACTAATTGATGAATAAATCATCCTTCCACTCACCCAAAATTAAACATAAAGGCATACCCAAAATTAACAAAAACTACTCGAATCATGATATAGCTATAAACTAAGAACTAAAATTGGGTAGAAATGCTAAGAGTGATAAACTGTGCCATGCATCTCACCATTCAAGCTTCAAACAAAATGAACATTCAATTCAACTCAACAACTAATGCAAAGATGGCATCAGTTTAGGGCCCTTAGCCAAGCTATTCTTATTTGGCAATAATCATAACCAAAGCTACACCAAGTATCTAGCAAGAAATTTCACAAAGATTCAATCCATGAGGCATCAAATTAATTAGCTACTTGGCATTAGCTTAAGGCCATTAGCCAGATTACTAAAAAGGAAAATCAAATTACTTCCAAATTAAAAGACTAAAAATAAAATAAATTCATGGTTGAAGTGATTTTGAAAGTTTTTTTTTTTTTTTTTGAGGTTGAGATCGCGGTCTCAACTCGGCATGAAAACTTATGACTTCGCAGAACTTTTCTCTTAGACCGCGATCTCATTTCTTTTGAGATCGCGATCTCGAATAAATGACGTTTATGCCCTCCAAAAGTTTGAGTTCGATGTTTGAGACCGTAATCTCAAATTGACAGATCGCGGTCTCAAACTCAATTTCTGCAAAGTGAATTTTCACACTTAGCCGAAATTGCTCTCCTGTTGACCACTTTTCTCCATTTGCAAGGACAACCTACAAACAAAAATTCACAAATTAGGATGACAATTTTCACTCATTCTTTAGCACTATTTATTCAACTCAAAAACACAACTTTTTTTTTATAACAAAAATTCTAACCTAATTCAAACCAATTTACTCAAAATCAAGCCAATTAAAAATCACACCAAAGAAAGCAATAACAACTAAATTAAAGACTTGGGAATTAAGTGAGAAGCGCTCTTTTATAGTCACTAGCTTGACTATGGCATGGACTTCATTCCAAGTAATTGAGGATGATTGATCCTCCTTTCCCTGACTTCGCCTTGGTTTTCACAAAAAAAGTTTGATCCCCTTTTTCTTCATGATTAAAGCCTGATTTTTGGGTTTTCTATGCACAAGCCCTTTCTTTCTAGCCTTAGCCATCGCTAGTGCCCCAATTAACATCTCCAATTGTTTCTCAAACCATTTTCTTTTCTTTTCTTTTTGTGCCTTCTCAATTTCTTGATATCACCATTTTTCTTATTCTTTGCAAAACTCTCTTCATCCTTCTCAACACACATCCTTATGTGTGATTAATCCTTCAATTCATGTCTCGGATACACATTTGTGGATTGATAAATTGCTTGAGTTTAATTGCCTTTGTTAACTTGGTTTTGCTCTTCATTTGACCTAGCAATGATAGAATTAAGAGATTGATTAGCACATTTCTCTTCAACAATGGGAATATTATCATTGTATTCAAACACATCAAATTCAATTGATTCATTTTCAACTCGTAAGACCAACTTCCCTTTGTGCACATCAATTAATGCATGAGCGGTCAACAAGTTATAGAAAGGCCTCCCTAAAATCAATGGAATCTCACTCTTTTCACCCGTATCTAGCACAAAGAAATCAAAGGGAAATACCAACTTTTCAACTTGTACAAGCACATCTTCCAACAAGCCATATGGTTTCCTCTCGGATAAATCCGCCAATTGGAGTGTGATATTAGTTGGCTTGACATTGTTGATCCCTAACTTGTCATAGATGGCCTTTGGCATGATATTTATGCTTGCCCCCAAATCACAAAGTAATCGATGCCATGTTTTTCCTCCAACATTCACCGGTATCATAAAACTACCAAAATCCTTCATTGGGCATCAAGGCATACTTTCTCATCATCATCCCACTTTTGCTTCCTTGCCAAAAGATCCTTCATGAAACGAGTATAGTTGGGTATCTTGGTGAGGACATCAATCAAAGGAATGTTGACATTAATCTTTTTCAACATATCCAAGAAATGGGTGAATTGCTTTTCTTTTTCCTCCTTTCTTGGATCAATGAGTCGTTGAGGGAATGACACTTTTATTGATGGATCTATCTTCAAAGGTTCCTCCACATGCTTCTTCTTGGATACCTTGATCTCATTCTTGGCTTCATCATCAACCACTTCCCTTTCATTCTCAACTACCTTGGACTTTTGTTCCTTGCTTCCTTCCTCAACATTTTTCTTCTCCTTAGATTCAACCAATTCTTTTCCACTCCTTAGGGTTATGGCATTGCATTGCTCCTTGGGGTTTGGAATAGTATCACTCGAAAATGCCCCAATAGGTTTGTCATTATTCAACCTTGCCAATTGCCCCAATTGAATGTCCAATTTCTTGTCGAAGCCTTCAAATTCTCATAATCTCTTTTATGCTCTTCCGCTTTCTTATCCAATTCTCTTCTCAAATACTCGGCTTCTCTTTTCCAACCTTATTCACCCAAATTCTCTCTAGGAGCATATTGATCATGATACATGGGTTGGGAAGAATTTGCATAATAGAAAGGAGGTCTTTGTTGTTGGTTTTGAATGAAGACATGAAGGATTGGGGAAATTTTGATATGAGTTGGGTTGGACATTTCTTTGATGTGGCGGTTGATAAGGTCTAGATGAGAAATTCGGGGCTTGAGTGTGTTGGGTATTTTGAGGTGGGAGATTTGGTTGGTAAGAAGGATTGGATTGGTTGTTGGTGTTACTCCATGAGAAGTTTGGGTGATACCTCCAAAAAGGATTGTAAGTGTTCCCATAAGCTCTGGATGGGTTCCTTTGAAAATGAAGATTGATTAGCCACATAATTGATTTGCTCATTAGCTCTATATGGCATCTCACAACTCCTATTGGCATGGCCGCCTCCACAAAAATCACATGTCATGCTTGGTTGAGTTGGAGAAGAAGTCATAGCATTTACACTACTACAATTCCCTAGATTCTCCAACGCTTTTGCCATGTTGTTCATCACACTCATGAACATGCTTTGTTGAGCCAAAAGAACATCTTGCATGTTTAGATTCAACACTCCACTACTTGCATTGGCTTGACGGTTTAGCTTGGTGTTGAACCACCGGTGGAGTTATATGTCCATGATGGTAGTGGTCGTATGCCATCCTATTCAACAACTCTTGAACTTCTTCCGGAGTCTTATATGAGATAGAGCCATCGGCGGAGGCATCTACGATGGATTTCGTCTCTTGAAGTAAACCATTATAAAAGGTTTGGACTTGAAGCCACAAAGGAATGGCATGGTGCAGGCATTTTCTTAGCAACTCTTTGAATCTTTCCCAAGCTTCCCCTAGGCTTTCACCAACATCTTGTTCGAACGATGTAATCTCATTCCTTAATTTAGCGGTTCTTGTGGGAGGGAAGTACTTTGCCAAGAACTCTTGAGCAAGTTGGTTCCAAGTGGTGAATGTTCCTTGAGGGTGGGATTGCAACCATAACTTTGCCCTAAGAGACACGAAGAGAAAAAGGAAACACCCTCATCCGAACACAATCCGGGTGTACTCCATTAAACTTAAATGTGTCCAAGACTTCTTCAAAATTCATGAGGTCGAATGTGTAGAGGTCCTCATTTGGTCCATCTCCGAACATGGCATGGGCTTGGAACATTTGGATTAGGACGGTCTTGATTTCAAAATTGTTGGCTTGCAGGGGCATCCGTGCAATGTTTGAGTTCGCCCCATCAAAATTAGGTAAAGCATACTCCCTCAATGGCCTTCAATTTCCATTCATGCCATTTCCATTTCTATAGCCACCAATTCCATTATTTCCAACTATCTCTTCTTTTTCATTTTCCATGTTCACATTCCCTTGATGAGCATTAGCATTTGCCATTTCTATCCTTTCTTGCTCTTGTTGTACCCTTCTCAACCTTCAAATTTCTCTTAGCTCTTTCTCCCATTCCTTGTCTAAGTAAATGAATGGCTCTTGAGCTCTTCTTACCATGCACCACACAAAACCAAAATAGTCAATTGAAGTGCCAAGTCAATTCCGCAAGACAACCAATCAAACATAAAAATTAACAAAATTAACAACTAAATTAAACTAAACTAAATAGTGCTTAATCTACATGTGTATAAGAGACAGGTACACATTGCCAAAACCGAAGACAATCCCAACAACAAGGCCAAAAACTTGATTCCTTACACACCTAGTTATAAATTAATAAAACACCTAAATCCTACTTCTAACTAGATGGCATCCCGCAAATATACAGTTGTCAACTAGTAGTAAAGGGAAGTACGGACCGTTCCCAGAAGGATTGTTGGAAGACAATTACCAAGATTTATGGGTACTTGTTTAGTTAAGTGAAATCAAGCGATGGATGATAGAACTATTCTAATAAAAATCATAATCAAATTAAAGCGATAAAAACTTAAATTAAAGCTAGATTAACTAAAAAAATATAAATAAGTGAAAATAACTAATTGTGAAATTAAGAAACTAGCTAATCTATTCTACAAAAGCAAGAAAAGGAAAGCACTTAATTCTAACTTAAATTAACTAAATTAAGACTAAAATTAAAAGCAAGCAAATTACCCAACTAAAAGGACTACAAAGTGAGAAACTTGAATATTAAAAGCAATCATTTCTAAACTATAAATTGGAAATAGTTAAACTAGAAATCTAAATATTTTTGGATTTTTGATAGAAATAAAGAAAGCCCACTAAGAATTAATTAGAAATTAATGCAAGAAATTAAAATTTCTAATTAGAAATGCAAGAAATTATCAAGAACCCTAATTTACCTAAGAAACCCTAAATTACAAGTAAAGAAATTCTTACTAAATTAGATTAGAAAGCAAATAAAAATTATATCTACGTGAAACTTGCGATGAACCCACTACGATTATCTAATCAAATTTTGAACTTGACAAGAAATTAAAAGAAGATCTAAGAGAAAATTAAAGAGAAATTTCTGTTAAAGCAGTAAACTTGGAGTTCAAACTATCCTAAACTATCTAAAACTAACTAAAACTATCTACTACTTCCTCTTACTAATTTTTATGTGTATAAGATAGTCTAATATTACACTATCAAAAAAATCAGGAGTTACTGGCTGGAAAGTTTACAAATTGATCTTACAACTTAACCTTCAGCGAGTTCAAGATCGCGATCAACTCAATGTGAGACCGCGATCTCGACTCTAATACAGTAAGACAATTTTTAGAGTTGAGATCACGGTCTGGAACAGTCGAGATCGCGATCTAGACTCTCTTCCCAGCATTCTTCATTTCATCCATTTTTGCAATCTGGTCCCTTGAGCTTTGTTCCTTCCAGCTTCTAACCTTTAATTTTTAACCTGCATAATATTAACACCATTATGCACTTAATTAAACTAAAAATTTAACAAAAACTTATCATCATTAATTCAAGAACAAAAATACAAATACATATGAAAGAAATTAATTGAAATCTTCAATTACTCTTTCCAATTTCAGAATTTAAACTATCAAAATGCTATAATTTAGACACATCTAACATCTAGTTTACTAGAGTTATTGACCACTATACCTCCTTTATAGACACACATAAAAACACTATCTTACACATATATGATAAGTAACAAAAGACGAACTTTGAAATTAAAAATCTTAGAAGTTTAATCATTCCATACTTCATTCAGTTGTTAGAGAAAAACCTACCATTAAAGACAAATATTAAATGTATCATAATTTGAATTTTGTCACAATAAATAATTTCCCACGTTCAAGTATATTAAATGCATTACTAGATATTTTCTACTACCTTTATTTGAAATTTTACAGCCTAGAGACTTCAAATTACAATGTCACCAAGAAGCTAAAAAGTGTAATTATGGAATATATTACTTGAATTGCAGGAAAAGCTACATGTTTCACCATTTATAGATTGCCTTTACTATTCCATATCCTTGTTTTCAAGGGAAAAAGCAACAGTTCAAACAAATGTCCATATACAAATAACTAAAAATTTCATTGTGCAGGACAACATTCAGTTTGAAGTTATACCGGACTTCATTAATCAATACTCCCTCATTTGTCTCTTTGACATCAAGATGTGTATAATACTTTAAATGAGGCAAAGTACATAGCTCTATTATAGCGCATCGATTTGAGATTAGTGAAGAAGCAACAAAAGCTATAATGAAAATAGTAACCGTACAACATGAAGTTAAAGAAGTCGACACTGAAGAGCACAATGAAGTCACCAATCCAATATTGCTGGCAGGAAAAGATCATAACACGTCAACAAACAATGCCGCACCATCCACTGAAAATCAAGATTATGAATATGAAACATTAGCTAACACATCAGAAAACACCCAAGACTAGCCCAAGAAACAGCGTCGTACTTGATCGATCATGTTATTCCTCTCGTGCACTCATCAAATAAAGTTGACACAGCTATATTCTCAACCCACCCTCACCACCTCCTTCTACCATCAGCTAAATATCTTATGCCATGTTAGACCTACTATATCATCACTTGTATATGTACTGCTCCTACAAGTTTTTGCAACTTAGTAGTATGACTGTAAAAGGCTAGACAAAGCAACTCAGACTTTGCGTACAAAAAGTTATAGCTGCATCAGCTTTAAATATAACTATAATGCTTAATTTGCATTTTCTAAATATAAGTATCTACATTTTCGTATCACCTGTGAACTCTCATACTTTTGATAATTCTTTTGCTCGCAATGCATTATTTACTTTTATTAAAAAAATTAGTTATTATGTTGTTGGTTATTTCGTCTTTCCTGTAGTTTATAGCCAACACATTTTTCCAATTCATGCCTACAAGAAAAAAGAGAGCATTTATATTTTCTTTACTCATTAACTAAGACTTTGATAGGAGTTTTAAGCTCCTAATGGCAAAAAGCAATGTAATACACTTGGAAAAGTTAAAAAATTAGAAAAAGTTTTTGAAATGGCAAAATAAAAATAAAAAAAATAAAAGAAATAATGTAATAGACCTCAAAGAATAATAATTGAACAATTGAGACTGATGTGAGGACCCTTTTTACCTCTTCGAGTTCTGGTTTGCTCAAAAAGGCATTTGGGGTATGGGAAATCACGTTGTTGAATCCAATTTGGATTCATTCGAAGAATTCAGGGAAGCCGTTTTATGGAATTTTGCATAGAACTGATGTTAAGATTGTAATGGACTTGGAGCCTGCTAGGAGTGACGATCCTACTTTCTCTATTGTTGGGGCTGTGCAGTTGCAGAAATTTTTCGTGAGGGCGATTTTGCATTTGCAATCGCTCCCTGGCAGTGACATTAAGCTTTTATGTGATACTGTGGTGGAAAGTGTGAGAGAGCTTGCGGGTTATGACAGGGTAATCGTGTACAAGTTTCACAAGGATAAGCGTGTGAGGTTATGTCTGAGAGCAAACGGTCGAATTTATACCATATATAGGGTTACATTATCTAACTACTGATATTTCGTAGGCATCTAGATTTTTATTAAAGCAGAATAGAGTGAGAATGATTGTTGATTGTCATGCTACTCCAGTTCAGGTGATTCAAGATGAATCACTTATGTAGTCTCTATGTTTAGTTGGTTCAACACTTAGAGCACCTCATGATTGACATGCCCAGTACATGGCTAATATGTGGGTTCAATTGCCTCACTAAGTCTTGCAATTATCATTAATGGTAACGAAGAGGATGGTGTTGGGGAACCAAACTACATGAGACTTTGGGGCTTGGTTGTTGGTCACCACACTTCTGCTTGGTGTATTCCTTTCCCTTTAAGATATGCATGTGAGTTCCTAATGCAAGCCTTTGGGCTTGAATTGAATATGGAGTTACAGTTGGCATTGCAGTTGTCCGAAAAACATGTTTTGAGGACACAAACGCTTTTATGTGATATGATCCTTCAAGATTCTCCAACTGGGATCGTTACGCAAAGCCCCAGCATAATGAACCTTGTGAAGTGTGATGGTGCTGCTTTGTACTACCACGCAAAGTACTATAATTGGGTGTGACACCTACTGAAGCCTATATAAAGGATATGCAACTGAGTGGTTACACTTCTAGATGTGTATAAGAGACAGAGTTGTCTTTGACAGTTTGGCTGATGTAGGATATCCACAGGTAGCCTCACTTGGTGACGCTGTTTGAGAGTGGGATGGTTGTTACTTATATTACTTCAAGAGATTTCTTGTTCTGGTTTCGTTCCTACACTACCAAAGAGGTAAAATGGGGTGCTGCAAAGCATCACCCCGAGGACAAAGACAATGGAAAGAGGATGCATGCATATTCTTTATTTAAAGCATTTCTGGAAGTGGTCAAAAGTCAGAGTTTGCCATGGGAGAGTGCTGAAATGGATGCAATTCACTCCTTGTAGCTTATACTACAAGATTCCTTCAAGGATGCCGAGGGAAGCAATTCTAAGGTCGCTGTTATAGATCAGATGGATCATGAGTTTCAAGGGATGGATGAGCTCAGTTTTATTGCCAGAGAAATGTTTCTTTACACATCTAGATGTAATCACCAATATTTGCTATAAATGTTTAAGGGCGCATAAATGGATGGAATGCTAAGATTGCTAAATTGATAGGCTTACCAATTGAACAAGCAATGGGAAAGTCCTTGGTTTGGGATCTTGTTAAAAAAGAATCAGCAGAAACTCAATGAAAAGCTTTTGCGTCAAGCTTTGAAAGGTACGCTTCTTTCATTTATTATCTGTTTTCCCATATGTAGTTTAAATAGATTGAGTTTTACCAAAGTACTGTAAAAAGTGAAATATAGTGTTGATTATAATTAAACCTAAGTAAGCCCTTTTTTGTTGCTACTTGTGATTGTATGCAAATTTTTTTCATCTTCTTACTTTTTCCTTTAAGAAAGAATAAAGGATTGCAGAATAACCTTTTGGTTTGCAAATCTTTGATGAAATGGAAAATTCCACAGGGTCTTACTTGAATAATATTTCTTACTAATAAGTGATGAATATTAACATTTACGAAATTCTTTCTACTCTTCTTATATACTTATGTAAAATGGTAATGGGCTGTAGTCTTCACAATAAAATCCAACTATCTGACAAGTTTGGCATCCTGTCTATATGCTTTTTAATGTTTTTGTTTCTGTATGACCAAAAAACTACTGCATTTTATGGAAAATTACTGTCCTTTTGTGACATCAAGCTGTAATGTTAGGCAAGTTTGGAATTTGCTGGTTTGCTATGAAGTAAATATACATGTCTGCATCCAATTTTGCTTTCTCCTTCTTACTATTGAATTCTCTTCAAAATGTGTGTGTGTATCTATAATTAATTCTATATTCATGCTCATTTACTACAATTTAGTAGGATTTAGTTTTCTTGAACAAATTGTACCCTCAAAAAAAAAAGGAAAGCCAAAAGTTGGAATGATCAACTTCCCCAAAAATTTGTTTTGTGAATAGCTAATTCCTTATGAACTGTTGGATACCAATGGTTCATAAGACATGAAAACCAATTGATAATTAACACTATATTTTCTACTTGGAATTCACTTCTACCTAATCATTTACTATACATACAGATTTTCAACAAAAGAAATCATACTTCATTTTAATTCTTCTTCATAGACATCTACTACTCAATCATGTATTCAATATAAAATAGAAATCTATAAACATATATTCCTTTCATATAAGACTGAAGAATATAAATGCAGGTAAATCTTTATGGAAGAAAACTATATCCTTCTTTCTATTTTTACAAACTCATCATTATTTTGAAAGTACTTCATTTGTTTTGTTTAATATAAATAACTACAAGTTCTTTTTAGCAATATATAAAATAATCTTTATTCACAACAACATTTACTGATGGACTGGTGAATAAGCATTCATGTGACACACAATGGACTCATCCATAAATGAAGCAAGCAAAGCTATTAAGTTAGCAAGAAGAAGACAAGCTTATGCAGTGCGTAAAATGAAAGTATCAAATTCTGAGCAAGCTGAAAAATTGGCAAAGAAGAGAAAAATTTATGTAGAAAGACCTGAACATGAAAAAATCAAACACTTGAAGAAGAGAAGACAGATATATGCAGAACAGCTTTGCAAAATTTAAAATTCAAGTACCTACTAGTGCCTGTCTCTGATACAAATCTAGAAAAGTATAAGAGACAGTATGCAAAAAGGAAAAGTGAGCAAGGCCAACATAATGCAATTGGCAAGAAAAAAGTCCAAAACAAAAACTAACTAATAAGTATCTATTGCCAAATGAACATGATATATCGAATAAGTGTAGCAATTGCCAAAAGAAAGAAAGAATCATAGTTGGGATGATTAAAGCAATTGTTGAGTGTCCAGTAAAAGTAGCAATCGCAAAAGAAACATATCAGGTTAGACTTTTATTTCCCTAATTTAAGTACATATATTAGTTCTGTATATATAATTTATACAACCCACATTGTCTTCACACCACAATTTTCATTTATATGGATTGTTCATTGTTTAAATCTTACTTAGGTTTTCAATCTACTCTATCAAGTCCTAAAATCAGCAAAGAAGCAGAACTAGGAACGTATTAGAATCTTCTTTTCTGGGTTTCAAAATTCGTATATAATATGTTACACTGAATGTGATATGTAGTGACTAACTAAATTATCCTGCAGCTAAACACAAAGCGATAAATGAGGTGCTGAAAACTCAGAAATTAAAAGAGGTAGAAAGCCAATTTAGATACATATGAACAAGGTAAGTTTACTTAATAATTGAAGTCACAACCCAATAAATATGCCATTTTCAGATCATTAGTTATAAATATTTTATAAACCAACCTATTTTACCATTCATAATTACTAATCATAACTACATTCTTAGGAGAATCATCAAAAGATGCGCCTTATCAATTATGTGATCGGTGTTTGTCAGCCATATCTAACAAAAAACAACAAAAAAATTATCACACACAGCCACTAATGCTCAGAAGAACTGCGCTAACAATTCAACATAGAAAAAACAAAGTTCTACAATGGGAAAAACTTGCAATTTATCTGCAAAGAAACAATCCAACAAAGGTATATATAAACTTATTATATATATATATATATATATTTTGCACAAATATTTAACTTAGTCATTTGAATGATCATTTAGTTATTAATATATATAGGAAAAAGGACAGTTAAAGGTACCAATTTGCTAATTGCAATTCAGAATGAATATGATATCTTGCCTTCTCAACCTGATTGCCCGTATTGTGGAGCCAAAAATTTCTATTCAGATATCAAGCGCCTTCTGTCTCTTATACACATCTAGAAGTCGTGGTATAAGAGAATGTCCTGCCTGATCAATCTGTAAAGACTTACTTTTGGATAATTCTGAAGAATTCTAAGTCTTTGGAACATTTCTAGAGATGTTGACCATCACATTCAACTTGTCAACTTCTTTTGGCATTGCTGAGCAAGAATCTTGTTGTAACTGTCTCTTAAGGTGAAAGCATCTAGATGTGTATAAGAGACAAGTCATTAACACTTCATCAACGAGATGTGTCCCACATGAAGAAAAGCTTCATTTTTGCAATTATACTTCCACGACACTAAACATGAAGTTGAGAATCTCTTATACACATCAGACAAATTTGTAGAGAGTATCATTGTAAAGTTTATGATATCTTTACAAAAAAATCCATGTGTTTGCTTCTTTCAAAATCTACGAAGTATTAAGATTTGGATTCACATCATATTGTGTTGAAAATGCACCCAGACAATGAATCAGCATGTATTCAACAAACCAACCGTATCTCAAGTTGTAGCATTGTGGGTTGAAGGACAGGAAAATGGAGAAACATTTGGAAGGCACATTCATGTTTACACCGAAGAAGGAAATAGTGTTGGTTTATGTACTAAAGGCAACAGTGTTGGAATTAGAAATTATACTTATTGCCAACGTTAAATGAACCTAAAGGGTCACACACTAAGAGTAAGCATTGGGTTAAGTTAATTGTTGACTAAGTTCGTTGAATAAGAATTTGTGTCTATATTCAATGAACGAGAATTCCTTACTAATTACATTGGATTTACTGGATTGTCCAGTTAAATAGTAATTATAATAATTCGTAAGGAACTATATCTGGTTACTTTCATACGCGTTTATAGACCTAATACGTGTGATAGAAGAATTCTAATCAAAGAAGAGTTCTTTGAATTTAGGTTAACCGCTATATATAGAATATGATTCTTTAGGGTTTGGTAGTCTGACATGCGACTGTCATTAGTAACACACAGTCGGACGAAAAACCCTACGAAATAGTTCCGAAACACTGCTCTAGCAAGCAACATATAAGAATCTGAGTAAGATTTCTAGTTAAGAAACGCTGTTTTGACGTTCGTTCAATCCAGAGCAGCGCCTAAGGTCTGACGTGTTCTACGAATAGTTCGTGGTTGCCGTGGTGTCCAAATCGTGACCGTGGTGTTCAGATCGTGAAAGGTTCATATCGCAACTAGGGTTTTGCTTTCGGGCATCAAAGGTATATATATCTAAACCCTAAACGATTTAATCGGAACGCATGGATCCTCTTATAGGGATTTCTGGTGTTTTTCCGCTGCGTTATTTTGATATTTCGGCCAGGAACTCCCTACATTAGTATGGGAGCCGCTTGCGTTTTCAATTAAACCGTTTCTGGATTGATGAAATTAGTTAAAAACATATTATGTTGGACATAATAAGTACATGAACTGTAGTTAGGCCCAATAAATCATTGAAAATCGTTCACCCCCCCTCTTAGGTTGCTTTAATATATACATATGATGTATGCACAGATTCTAGATGAGAAACCTATTATGTTCTGATGATTCTCTTTGATAGATTCTGTTGTTGAACTATATGTATATGTGATATACGTATGTTTCTGTTGAATTATGTATATATGATATATGTATTTTTACGCGTGAATTATGCTTCATGAATGATTTACATATATGATATGTGTATGTTCATTCGATGGATTTAATTCGTATCATGAAAAATTATGACAAACACCTGCTAAATGAGTTACGATTACTCTTTAGCGTCGGGCGCTGCCCTCGACCCATGCTGGCTGCCCCTGGACCTTGAAATGCGCGCGCCTCGACCCCGCCGTGCTAGCGCAAGCGGGACCGCCGTACTTCTGCATCGTAGTGGCTCTGTCTCTTTAAAAATAGAAAGATAAATAATACCCATTTCTCTATTTTATGATGTGTTCATATGCATGGTGCATAGCATGGTCCTTTTGACCTACTAGAATAGTAAATTTATTTCTATTTTGGGGTGTAATTATATAAATACGGCCTGCGTGTCGTTTTTCCTTTTTTTGTAATTTTAAAGTTTTGTATTATTGTATTACAAAGCTTGTAAAGAAGGCAAGAGGAGCAATTTGGCGTCAATCAACAACAAGGAGTATTCCATGAAGATGGAAGAAATTTTGAAGTTGTAATTTGACCTAGGATTGACCTTGATCTTCATATTGGCTTATGAAGATCACCATAGATTAAGGGCCATGCTATGACACGTTTATCTTACATTGTCACATAAACATATACAAATAACCTGTCTCTTATACAATTCTGATTCTTGAAAGAGAAACAAGGCTTCCAAGAAGTCCACATCTCATATGGTGTCTTTTCTACAGTTTTAGTCATTGGAAGGTGATTCAATTTGGTCTGCAGCTGTTTACACATCTAGATGTGTATAAGGATAAAGGGAGATCTGTATGACACATCCTCGAAGAGTAATGGTGATACTTAGAGACAGAACATCCTATGTAACCCATAGGCATAAGATGAGATTAATACATCACCGGTACATGTGATGTATTGATCTCATAATTGTTTTAAGAGTTACATATGATGTAATTGGTAAAGAGTTACCTACCTAAATAACTTAATTTTAATTGTCATGCCAAAGCTGAGTTAAAGTTAAGTGAAATATGGATCTTAACCCACTAAATACAAACTGTTGTGTATTCATTTATGAGGGTAATTGATTTAGTGGGAGTTTTATATTAATATCGAAATATTGTACTTTGCATAATTGTTGTAGATCAATGGCCGCTAATAACACTTCAACACTATCTTTGCGATCTATCCTTGAGAAGGACAAGTTGAATGGGACCAGTATAAGAGATGGTGATCCATGAGTAACACATTATACACATCTAGATGTGTATAAGAGACAGTCTTGAAGATCATCACATAGATCATCTTGAAAGACTTGGATTTCCCATAAGTCAAGAGTTGGCAACGGATTTGATCTGAATTCTCTTCCGAGAGTTATAGCCAGGTTTTGTTATGAACTTCAACATGAACAACATGGAGAAATCATTTAAATTTTAAGTGCATTCGATGCTTAAATCTGCTGAGCGAGAATATCAGAAAAATGCCTGGCCAACCATTAATGGTTCATAAAGGTAAGGGGATGAAAACGAAAGGAAGGTCAAATAAGGCTTATTAAGAAAAAGCCCTATACACAAAACAAGCCCAAGAACCCGAACAAGCCTAAGCCTCCAAAGGAAGGAGTTTGTCACTTTTGCTATGAGCCAAGTACATTGACTCAGGCCAATGAGCTTTTGAGATCTATCTCTATAGATCTAGTGAGACTACTACTTGGTATTTATGTTATAAGATGTGTATAAGAGACAGGGTATCTACTCATGGGTATTAGATCTTGGATGTGGAGCTCACATTTGTGTTAATATGAAGGATCCGAAAAGAAGTAGTCGATTAAAGAAAGGTGAAGTGGAGATCTTGGTTGGAAATAAAGCAAGATTCTTGCTCTAGCCGTAGGAACATGTGAACTCCACATATCCTGACTGTGATCTAAAATCATCTCTGTTGTTATTATGTACCGCTTAAGTAACATTGTTCTGTTTCTTGTTTAGACAATGATGGATTTGATTTCTTTATTAAGAATAAAAAATTCTCCATTCACCGTGAAGACGGATGTTTTATGGAAATGCTGATTTGCATAATGGTCTTTACGTTCTAAACATTGAAAAGCCCAATCCAGCGATTGTTTATAACATAAATACAAAGAAACCTAGATTGGATGATTCAAATCAAACTTTCTTATGGCATTGTCGCCTTTGTCACATAAATGAGAAGCGGATATCAAAACTCCATAAAGATGGGCTTTTGAATCAATTTGATCTTGAATCTTATGATATCTGCGAATCTTGTTTGTTGGGAAAGATGACTAAAGCTCCTTTTACTGGACACAGTGAACGAGCCAATGATTTATTGGGCCTAATACATACGGATGTATGTGGTCCATTAAATCTTTGTTGCGAGAGAGGTTACAGATTTTCATTACTTTCTCGAGATGATTTCGATGGTATAGAAATAAATGTCTATCTAATAGGTCAAAAATCCGAGTCTTTTGAAATGTTCTTATAAACAAAAAGATATGAAGTACAGAATCAACTTGGCAATACAATTAAATCACTGCCTATCACAGATTATGTTAAGATTTTCTTAAGATTTGGGGCTGTGAGGCTTATGTCAAACGGCAGGTCTCAGATAAGTTAGCTCCCAAGTCTGATAAGTGTTTGTTTGTGGGGTATCCTAAAGAAACTAAAGGATACTACTTCTACAATCCCTCTGAAAACAAAGTGTTTGTTGCCAGAAATGGGATATTTTTGGAAAAAGAGTTTCTTTCCAAAAGAACTAGTGGGAGTAGAGGTACATCTTGAAGAATTTCAAGATCCACAAGACAACACTCTCTCTTCCTGTCTCAATTAGAACACATCTAGATGTGTATAATGAGACAAAACTTTGTTTTCATATTTGTGACCAAATAATATGATTTGTTGAGCTTCCACATGAAACACAAGGACTCCGTAGATCTGGTAGAGCTAGTACTATATTGAGAGATATTAATAGAAATGATGTTCCTGTCTCTTATACACATCTAGATGTGTATAATCACCAGGTCATAGCTCTTATGCTGCTATCACAAGTCAGGACTACGAGGAATGGCAAAGTGCCATGAAATCGAGATGCAATCCATGTTTGACAATCAAGTTTGGACTTTGATTGATCCACTAGATGTGTATAAGAGACAGTTGCTTAAATGGGTTTCAAGAAGAAAAGCGACATGGATGGCAATGTACATACCTTCAAAGCATAGCATTGTGATTCTTAATCTGTCTCTTATACACATCTAGATTGTCTTGTGGATCTTAACATAAATACCTGAACTAGTAGTCTCAATACTCATCTTATGTGATTAGAGCAAGCCAAATATGAGTTTGCAATCTTCATCAAAATGAACCAGTCCAACATTGGCAAAAGTGACAAACTCCTTCCTTTGGAGGCTTAGGCTTGTTCTGGTTCTGTCAGTTGTGTTTGGTTTTGTATGTTGATGACACCTTGCTCATTGGAAATGACATTCCTACCTTGCGAAAAGTCAAGTCTAGAGGTTAGGAAAGTGTCTTATAATGAGACAGCGAAGCAGCTTATATCCAAGGTATCAAGATCTATAGAGATAGATCTCAAAAGCTCATTGGCTGAAGTAGTAGTCTCACTACTCTTCTTCTTTCTTTAGATCTTCCAACTTCTTTTCAGATCCTTCACATTAACACAAATGTGAGCTCCACATCCAGTATCTAATATTCTTGACTCAGATATTCACCACCTCGATTAAGATGTATCTGTCTCTTATACACATCTAGATGTGTATAAGAGACAGATCCATAATCATCATATGATTATCAATCAAAATCATACTAGTCTTAAATCAACACATCTGGTGAGAGTCATCTCGGACAAGATCAAGAATACGGCTATACACATCTTATATGTGTATAAGAGACAGGGACAAGAGACATGGAGGACTGGAAAAGAGCTTGTTGTAAATGGTTACCGATGCAAGTTTCATCGGCGAGATGATTTTAGATCACAATGGTCGGGATATGTGTTTGTTTAAATGGAGGTCTTGTTATGGAAGAGTTCAAAGCAAGCGACCATAGCGATTCTACAACGGAGCGAATATATAGCATCGGATGCACTAAGGAAGCAGTTCTGGATTAGGAAATTTGTCACTGAATTAGGTGTTGTTCCTAGCATCACTAATCCAGTTGATATCTATTGTGACAATAATGGGGCTATTGCACAAGCCAAAGAGCCTAGATCGCATCAACGATCCAAACACATCCAAAGACGTTATCATCTCATTCGTGAGATCATTGAGACCACGGCAACCACGAAATATTTCTGGTAACAACACATGACCTTCAGCGCTGATGTAGAATTAACTTTCGCCCTAATAGGTAGTAACATAAACGCCTGTATAGAGTTTTAGGTCTTAGACATATCAATATGATTGGACCTAATTGTTTAACATGGGAGACTTGTCCAGATAAAAGGAGCTTTAGTCATCTCATCATGGAACCAACCATATCTAATGGAGATTTATTATTGCATGTTTTAATATTACATTTCTGAATGATCTAACTCAATTCTTCAAATGTTCTCTACCCATCTCTTATGGAGTTTCTATATGTGTCTCATTTATGTGACATAGAGATTGATAATCATGCCATGATTATAGTTTGATATGGATATAATAAAAATCATGGGTATTTGTTGGCGAACAAAGTACTGGACTGACCCGTTTCATGAGAATACAACATGGTTTTATGTCATTGGTAATTCTCATTATGAACATGTTGTTCATCCTTAGACCTGAGATCACCATAGTTTCCTACATAAGAACTTATGTGTTTTGACACAATCAAACGTTGTCTTTAACCGGATGATTATAAAGATTGTGATTGAACATGTAGAAATTATATTTGTCCAAGACATAGTTAAATGTCAGATCAATGATCTTCATTTAACTTGTCTGGTCATGATGCCTTGCTAGAGGCCAAGACAGATCTAAAATGATATACTGTTAATGATAAATTAAAGGTGTTTCATATATTCAATTCCAAAACTCCATGGCCAAATGTCTTTAGTCCAAGTGGGAGTATTGTTGGTTTATGTACTAAAGGCAACAGTGTTGGAATTAGAAATTATACTTATTGCCAACGTTAAATGAACCTAAAGGGTCACACACTAAGAGTAAGCATTGGGTTAAGTTAATTGTTGACTAAGTTCGTTGAATAAGAATTTGTGTCTATATTCAATGAACGAGAATTATTTACTAATTACATTGGATTCTTGGATTGTCCAGTTAAATAGTAATAAGAAATCCATATCTCTCAGGCATATAGCTGGCATACTTTCATACGCGTTTATAAATCTAATCGTGTGATATTAGAATTCTGATCAAACAAGAGTTCTTTGAATTTAGGTTAGCAACCGCTATATATAGAATATGATTCTTTAGGGTTTGGTAGTCTGACATGCGACTCATTAGTAACACACAGTCGAATGAAAAACCCTACGAAATAGTTCCGAAACACTGCTCTAGCAAGCAACACCCTAAAATCGGAAAAGCTACTCGTGTGGATACCTGTAGAGGGCGTTCGTTCAATCCAGAGCAGCGCCTAAGGTCTGACGTGTTCTACGAATAGTTCGTGGTTGCCGTGGTGTCCAAATCGTGGCCGTGGTGTCCAAATCGTGACCGTGGTGTTCAGATCGTGAAAGGTTCATATCGCAACTAGGGTTTTGCTTTCGGGCATCAAAGGTATATATATCTAAACCCTAAACGATTTAATCGGAACGCATGGATCCTCTTATAGGGATTTCCGGTGTTTTTCCGCTGCGTTATTTTGATATTTCTGCAAGGAAATCCCTACAAATAGCTACTGTGTCTGATATTACTATGGTAGTTATGATCCTTTATAGTACCCTCTATTATATTTCCTTTTGGTGAAACTGGTTGGCATTTGCATTTAGATACAAAGAATAAAATGAGCAGATCGAAAAGATGGCCAACACAAAATGCAAGAAGAAATTGCAGATGTAAATCCAAGAAATGCAAGAACAGCTTTTGAATTACTTCATATGGAAGAACAAAGTAAGAATCTTCAAACTTTCTTCATCAATAATATGTATCTTATGAATTTCCACATCTTTTCGCCATGCTTTGCTAATGAATACACTTTGATTCCACATATCTAAACCATCAAAGATCAAATGGAAGAAGAAGACAATTTCCATAAGAGAGTACTATACTTATAAATTTCAAATGAGGAAAAACAGTCATTCACTATTATTGCACATTGGAAGATTGTTGCAACAGTCATTCAATTGACATGTATGTGAAGCTTGAAAGTCAGAGGTTTGATTTTTATCGAAGCAAACAAAATACAGCTCCGAAGAGAACAGCTACAAGGCATCATGGATAGCGTTGTCCAAGGAAAAAATCATGCTGTCTCATCAAAAGTTGGACAACTAGTTATATTACCCACATCATTCATTGGTGGTCCACGAGATATGAAGAGGAGATACGTTGATGCAATGACTTTAGTTCAAAGGTTCGGAAAACCAGACATATTCTTGACAATGCATTGCAATCCATCATGACCAGAGATCAAAGAGAATATGTGTCTTACAGATGAAGTTGAAAATAGGCTAGCTCTTGTGGCTCGAGTTTTCCATGCCCAACTTCAGCAATTCAAAGAATAGCTATCCACAAAACAAATTTTCGGTGAAGTTGTAGCTTATACATACATGGTTGAATTCCAAAAGCATGGCTTGTCACATGCACATTTTCTACTCATCATGAAGCCAAATTCCAAAATATAAGCTTATGACAAAATAGTTTCAATTGAGCTACCCGATAAATAGCTATTACCTCATCTATACAACATGGTAGTCAAACACATGATGCATGGCCCATGTGACACTTTAAAGCCTCACAACGTGTGTATGAAAGACCACAAACTAGAAAATGCAGGAATGGACATCCAAAACAATGGGCCCTAGAAATAAGTCATGCAATCAATGGTTATCCAATTTACCAAAGACGTAATGATGGTTGACAAGTAGAGGTACGTGGAAAAATTCTTGATAATTGATGGGTGGTTCCATATAATCCCTACTTGTTAGCAAAATTTGACTGTTATATCAATGTAGAAATTTGCTCGACTGTCAAGGCTGTCAAGTACATCTACAAAGGTCATGGTCAAATTAATTTTCAACTAAACAGCGATGATATGCTGTCAAACATTGATGAATCAAGGATTTTCAATCGGGCAGATGGATCTCTTCTCTAGAAGCAATGTGCTGGATCTTTCGCTTTCCCTTAAATGAAATGAAGCCATTTGTTATTCATTTGCAACTTTACTTAGAAGTTTCCAAATCATGAGTTTTGATGCAGATGAAAACTTGCAAGATAATCTCAGGAATTCTTTTGCCAAGAAAACTATGTTGACTGAAATTTTTCACCATGAATAAACATGACGATAAAGTCAGAAAATTGAATTTGACCTATACAGCATTTCTAGAACAATTTTTTCTGCTACCAAGAGGAGTGCAGATTGAAACCAAGGCAACAAAGAGATGTGATCGGCAGAATTGTATTAGCCAATCCAACAGAAGGTGAAAGATACTTGTTGCGATTGCTACTACTAAATGTTAAGGCCCCTACCTTATTTGATGATCTGAAAATAGTGAATGGCAAATACGTAGAAACATTTTGAGAAGCCGCTATATTAAGAGGTTTATTTCAGAGCAATAATAGCCAAGAACAGTGTTTACAAGAAGCTTCCATGTTTTACATGCCGTATGGTTTGAGACACCTTTTTACAACAATCTTAGTCTACATATCTCCTGATGATCCTCATGCACTTTGGAACAAATTTAAGGTGCAATGATAGAAGGTTACAAGTGGTTAAATACATACTCTGATGAAGAAATTGAAAGAGAAACGTTGCTCCATATCAACAATTTTCCATCCATGGGCAAGGATATAAACTCATTTTCACTTGTGCCTCGCATATTAAAGTTCTCCAATGGCAATGTATCTAGGGATGTAGAAAGTGAGAAAAATGTTACCATTCCACCTGAAGACAAAACTTAATGAAGACCAAAAACATGCATTTCAGCACATCCTTGAAAAAGTGTATAATAACAAGCTTGGATTATTTTTCATTGATGGCCCAGGTGGAACTGGTAGGACCTTCCTATATCGTGCTTTACTGGCTAACATAAGATCAAATGGCCATATTGCCTTGGCTACTACAAGTTCTGGCGTAGCTGCATCAATTTTACCTAACAGCTGCACAGCACACTCGCATTCAAAATCCCCATAAACACTCGTGAGAATCAAATTTGCAATGTTAGCAAACAAACTGCACTTGCAAAATTGATTCAAGATGCAAAATTGATCATTTGGGATGAAGCTCCAATGGCGCACAAGGAAACTATAGAAGTTGTAGACCTATTGCCAAGAGATTTGATGGAATCTCCATTATACTTTGGTGGTTAAGTCATACTTCTCGCGGAGACTTCAGACAAGTTTTACCAATTGTAACAAAAGGTGCGAAACAAGATCTCATCAAAGCAAGTTTAATATCATCTGTTATTTGGTCTCTTTTGAAAAGATACAACTAACACACAATATGTGTGCAAGGTCACATCCTTCTTTTACTAATTACTTACTGCATATTGGAAATGGTATTGAATCCCATGCTGATACCAGTGATGTTAAAATCCCTGATTCATTGCTGTTACCTTTCATTTATGAAGAAAACTCATTGAGCCAGGTAATACAAATTGTATACCCCAATTTCGATTAGTTATTTGATCGCAACAAGAATGATACTTTGAATAGGGAAATCTTAACTACAAAGAATGGTTATGTTGATGATATCAACAATTTGATGATTGACAAATTCCCTGGAGAAGCTAAGGAATACATAAGTAGAGATAAAACAAATGATAATGAAGAACAAGGAATGTATGAAGACTTTCTCAATAGCTTAACTTCTAATGGCTTCCCATCACATGTGCTGACTTTGAAACCAAACTCTCTAGCTATACTGTTGCGCAACATAGACCCTCCTAAAGGTTTGTGCAATGGGACGAGGTTGATTTGTAGAAAATTAAGAGACCATGTGATAGATGCTGTGATTGCAAATGGGGAAAATGCAGGAAAACAAGAATTCATTCATAGAATTACATTTAAAGTGTCTAACGATGACATATGCCTGGTGCTTTTGAAAGAGTTCAATTCCCCTTGAGATTATGCTTCGCCATGACTATCAACAAAACTCAAGGACAAACATTAAATTTTGTTGGTATTTATTTGAGAGAACCAATTTTCTCACATGGAAAACTCTATGTTGCTCTTTCTACAGTAAAAAGCAGCAAATCTATAAAGGTCCTTATTCACCCACCCTTGCAACATTCTATACCAAATGGCTTCACAAAAACATTGTATATCATGAAGTATTGTCCCTCAGCAAAGCCAAACATTTCTGGTTCTCAAGTAATCACACCAAGTACTACCACTCCAGAAGAAGTATAAATCAAACCTCGTTTCCATCACTCCATGCATATATTTTAGAAGGAATGTGTTCAGGTATGTATTTTTTTCATATTTCCATATGTTTTTTCCTATTTAGATTTTCCTTAAACAAAATTTGAACTTTTACAACTCATATTCAAATACATTGATCAACCATTTAAACCATATGATATTGAATTCAAAAATGAATATTACGTGTTATTATTGATTTTACATACTTCTTTAGTAATTATAATCTTTAATCACGAACACTTCTTTTAATTCATTTGGCTATTTGCAGGGAGAACTGGTACTTGTAGTGAAGAGGCTAGAATTTCAGCTGATGATCTTGAAGGTACATGTTTTTTTTCTGAATTCCCCAATTGGAAGGTTGAAAAGAAAAAAACATGATCAACAATGTTGTTTTCCCCCTGCTTCATTCGGTTAAGCTAAGCTGCTGATTACATGTTACAGCTACATCTCACTGACAGGGCTGCTTTGCCATTGGTCCTAACTATTGCATATCCTTTAGGTATGTATGTATTAGAAGTATAGTGAAGAAATTCATGAAAGCCCTACCCAATTTCTAGTTCTGAGCTAAATAACTACTTAACTATAAAAATTGCTTTTGTTATTGTGCAGTGGGATTAATTCAATAAACTTCCAAGTTGAAAAAAGTGGATTTAAGACATAGCTAGATGAAGTCAATGTGGAAATTGATCCAAAGAATATTGAGCTCACAATTGCACTTTCTGGTGGTCCTGGAGGTATGGATCAGTGAAAAACATTGTCTTTCCTGTCTCTTCAAATTCTCAGTATTTGTAGATAGTGACATTTTCAATGTGCACTAATTCTTCATAATTTCTCGTGCATGATGTACGGTGTATAAGCTCTTCAAAGCATTCAACAGGAGATCGAGCATTGCCACTTGAAAGGGATGGATCTTCTTTGGTAATTCATGTTCACTTGCAAGTTCAATCTGCAGACTGCTCCCATTTGAGCTTTGGCAGCTTAGGATCTAGCGTTAGTGCTTCTTTTACTATGCCTTTGGCTTCTATACCTGTGAAAGCTAATTTAGAAGTGCTCCTACATAAACACATGATTCATCTATTGGACACTCAGATACTAGATAATACCCAATCCTAAGAGTATTCCTTTTCTGTAGTTTGTTAGTTGTATTAATTTTGAAGGAATATTCTTCTTTTGCAAATATCTTGCCACATTTCTGTGTAGAAATTCTGAGTATTATGCTGATGAGTCGCTCAAAAAATGCCTTAGATGGTAATTTATTCCATGGATCTAGTGCAAGCCCTGGGAATTACGATTCATCATCTCCTTCACAACCTCAGCCATTGAAAATGGAAAACCTTGAAGTTGAACGGGCAAATCATGATCAATGCCTTCCCTTCATCCACACTAGGTTATGCTTTTGAAAATTCTTAGAAGTTGAACATTGGATTCAGTGAATCTCAGACAAGTTCTCAGATGCAAAATCTTTCTACTTTCTCAAATATTATGGTAAATAATACTCTGCCCTTATATCAAAATTATGTTAAAGTTGCTTAACTTCTGAGGAATTATGACTTAGGAATGCCTTGCCTGAAGCAAATATTTCGTACATTACATTGATAAAAGAATCTTTTCTTAAGAAAAGTATGACAATTTTAGATTAGGTTTTTAAAACCTTTTAAACAACAGAATCGTACTGATCTTGTAAATTATGTAGAAGAGTCGAATCAATCTTGATTTGAACTTATGAATATATGGAGACATAAATTTCATTTTGGATTGGAGAGACAGTAAGAAGACTCCCTTCTTGGGAGGATAAAGATAGAATTAATGCAAAGAATATATTTAATTAAAGAAAGGGGAGAGGGTAGTACGGCTGAGAAATAATTTAGTTAAATTTTAAAGCATAATAATAGTTGTTGAAATAATTGGTGTTGGTAATATGTTTCATGGTCCTTTAATATGAATTCCTCTTATTTAAGTGTTCATTCTGGCTGCAATATGGCATTGTAGCAGTTGCCTGCTTTACCATGAATACGGGAATAGAAAATCTTGCTCTAGCATATGTAACTTATTAAGTTGAATTTTGGTCACTCTTGGATGCAAGAGATTTATTCATTGACTTTAGAAGCTTCTGTAATGTACATTTGAATGTTCTTAACAAAAAGTGAAATGGAGAAAGAGTATACTATCACATGATTATTGTAATATCGCCTTTGCCTTATATAAATGTCTAGCTTATGGCATTTCTGTAGCTTTGTTCTCTAAAGACAGTAAACTTCCAATTTCATACGTGTGACTAGCGATTTTCCATCTATTCTTCTACACTTGTGTATGAAGAGTCTTGTCTAAGTATCTGCAAATTGTTCTTGACATATTATTAGCATAAGAGGAATGAGATGATGTATATTGATCTTTGTGTTATCTTCAAACTTTATCCTTTTATAAGTTAACCGTATGCTGGCATCTGAGTTATTTGACATCTACAACCGTTCCAAACTTGTCTTAGTTATTTTCTTGTTACATAGCTAACAAATCAATGATAAGCAAGTTGTTAGACATTTAAAATTTCATCTGCATACTCCTCTATAAACTCATATTTTACTACACAATTTATATAGAGGTACCCAATCTCGATACATCGCGCGAGGTAGTAACTAGTATGTATGTGTGTGTGTATATATATATATATATATATATATATATATATATATATATAATAAAGTTAACTCATACATTCTCTCTCCAATTCTCTTTCCCACTTGATAGTTTCACATAATTTAATTGGGAGGTGACTTACACTTACTCTTTAAAGCCTCCTACAAATTTCACTTTCTCTCTCCTCTCTCCTCTGCCCTCCTAATCGATGTCTCCCTCATTAGTTTGTTGCTATACTAATGTCTTCAGAATAATTCAAGATTCGTCTTCCTTCTCTCTATGTCTTTTTTCAATTTAAAAAAAAAATCCCAATTCATGTCTCAAATTCATTTCACTCATCTCAAATTCAAAAGTCATCTTCCTAATGTCTATCTCTTTTTTCAATTCTCTTTTAAAAATCATCTAGATCATAAATGAATCTATCTATTTAAGACATTTATATGTTGGTGATTGTCACAATAAATTTTTACATCATCTCCTTTTTATTTCTGTTAGGACAAATGTCTTTATTTTTAATTTTTTGTACTATGCATGATAAATTGGAATCTATGGGATTTTATTATCAAGAGGGATTATTGGTAGGAGGAGGAGAGATCTGATTATTCTAATAAAAATTATATTCGTCTATCTCTATTTTCTCTTCATCTTCGTCCATTTAGGTAAAGTTTTTTTTTTTTTGTTATTTTTGTTAACTTTTTTTTCTTTTTTCGTTTCAGCGATTGTTTTTCTTAACTTTTTATTTTTTATTTTTTTTTGTAATTTTGTTTTCTATGTTTTTGTTTCGGCCATTTTTTTCTTAACTTTTTATTATTTTCTAATTTTTTGAGTTTGTTTTAGCCATTTTTTTAAAACTTTTTATTATTTTTTGATTTTTTTCTTCTTTTTTTTTTTTATTTGTTTGTTTAGGTTCAGATCATCTTCAACCATCCAAGTAAACATTTTTTTGGGGTATTTTCCAGATTTTCTTGTGTGTGTGTGTGTGTGTGTGTGTGTGTGTTTGTTCTAGACATTTTTTCCTAAACCTTATATTATTTTCCTTTTTTTTTTTTTTTTGGTTTAGATCAGAAATCAAAAAAATCAAGAAACAAACACACACCTGTAATTAAACACATTTTCTTTTTTTGGTGTTTGTTTCAATTTTTTTTTAAAAATTTTATTATTTTATGATTTTTTATTATATTTGTTTAGGCTTAGATCATCTTTAACCAGTAAGGTAAGGTTTTTTGGGGTATTTTTCTAATTTTTGTGTGTGTTTATTTCAGCCATTTTTTCTAAACTTTTTATTATTTTTTGACAATTTTTTTTCCTTTTTTGCTTGTTTGTTTGTTTGTTTAACACAGTTCAGATCATCTTCAGCCAACCAAGTAAACTTTTTTTGGGTATTTTTCTGATTTTTTTGTGTATTTGTTTCAGCCTTTTTTTTAAACTTTTTATTATTTTCTGATTCTTTTTTGTTGTGTGCATTTAGGTTCAGATCATCTTCAGCCAACCAGGCAAAGATTCTTTTTTGAGTATTTTTCGGATTTTTTTTTTTTATTGTGTGTTTGTTTCAGCCATTTTTTCTAAACTTTTTATTATTTTCTGATTATTTTCTTTTTTGTTTGTTCGTTTGGGTTTAGATCACATTCAGCCAATTAGGTAAAGTTTTTTTTTCAGTATTTTTCTTTTTCTTTTCGTGTTTGTTTCAGCCATTTTTTTCTTAATTTTTTTATTATTTCTGATTTTTTTTGGGTGCTTGTTTGGATTCAGATCATCTTTGAGTATTATTTCTGAATTTTTTGGATATTATTTATTATTCTTCTAAAGTTTTATTTTTTTAAGGTATATGAAAAAGAAAAAAAGATTATATGCATGTGTGTAATTTTCTTGATACTTTGTGATGTGTTTATATGCATGTTCAAATACAGGATCAAATGCACTAATAAGGTCATGCCTATTGGAAGTACATCTCATCCCAGTATTTGAAACGAGGACAACGAACTCAATTAAGACAAACAAAACACTAGACTTCAGCACATGGAAATCATTTCCAAAGAAAATTATCAAAACATATTAGTTGTTTATTGTGCTCTTAGATACGAAACTAAATTCAAAAAAACAGAGACTTAACATTATCAATTTGTTCGGTCATATTTAATCCTCCAGTTTGATTGATGCATTTGTTAGTTGCATGTTATTAATTTTTTGATTTTTTAAATGATTATTCTTGGAGGATTATTTCAACCAAGTCTATCAAACTTGTGTTAACATAACGACTAACTATCTCTAATTTACAATCAATGGCAAGAAGAGTATGATAAAAAACCTCCAGCTCCATCTTTGTGAAAGTCGTTTGTGAGTGTGTTCAAATTTCTAAATTTCTTTTTTTTTGCAGGATGCATGATAAATTGGAATCTATAAAAAATTTTTTATCAAGAGGGATTGATGGTGGGAGGAGGAGAGATTCAATTATTCTAAAAAAAAATATATTAGTATGTAATTACAAGATCCTCAATTTTTATATATTCAGTTTCAAATTATTTTGTTTCTGAAACACTGTGATGGTTGTTTATAATACTTTAGTTGGTTTTTTTTTTTTTAAGTTCCTAATGCTATCGTGTGCTTATGATTTGGTCAATAATTCCATATAAAGCAATCCCTTTGGTAAAGTAATTTGTTAATGCTGTCACAAAATGCTTGGACACTTGAAGTTAGGGATGCTAAATTTTACGTTCCATAGTATTCATTTTATTCAATCAATTGACTGTTGTTCACTATGAGCTGCCACATTATTTTTAGTTGTTATTTTAATTCTTCTATTGTCTGTTGGCGTGATTGGCAGTTCGTGGTCATATGGGGTGGTGCAACAACAGTTTCTAGTTTCCAGTTTCCAGCTCAAGTTGGACTAAAACATCTTCAGGTACTTTTTGGTTTTCTTGGTCCGTTAATGGCATTGTTGAGGTTGTTTTATGGCATTTTTGATTAAGTATGAAACATAAATTCTAATTATTTTGATTGACTATTATATTAGTAATATGATTGGTATTGGTTTTGTTGTGCAGATGTTAATTCCAGGGTCTTGAGAATGTATTTACTATTTAGTCAATTGAATTCAATATTAAAAATACACCTTTGTATGTATGGCCATTATGATAGTCATTATTAGAGAAATGTATTACCAAACTCATGGTTGGTCTATGTTATACAATTAGCTGGCGTATTCAATATCTATTATAAACAGCTATGTATTTAACCTAACAGTCAATGCTTTTTATTGAATTTTGTCTTTCTTTTTTCCTTTTTTTATTTTTATAATTAAGTGAGAATGGAATAATGCATGCATTGTCCATGTAATACATGGTGTGAAAATAACAGTGAAACAACTCCCCAGTTTCAAATATATCTTTCTTGATTTATAATTAAATATCTTCGCTGGACTTTTTCTTTTTCTTTTTTTTTATTCTCTTTGATATGTTGTAATTTAGCTACAAAATTTTCATATCAAAGTAGTTGTAGATAAACCACCGGGGGAGAAATAATAGGGTTATTTGTTGGAAGATTAGTTGAGCTTGAACCTCAATGTACCTCTATGTATATAAAAGAGTATACTAGACGTGATTTGGTAATGCCTAAAAGAGAAATAAAAGTGCAGATGATGTCCCTTTTTCCAATTTTATTTTCTGTGATCTTGATTGAGTAATGATCGTAAATACAATGAAATTTCATCCTGTTACTGTATATTGCTTTTCTTATGAGGTCGTGTACAACAACCTCAACCGCACAAGCCTGGGTTGGCCCGATCGTTCATTAGGGACGGTTCATAGATCATCAAATTCTTTACTGAAAGTGATGACTTTATGGAAACCTATAATCATTTCTCATAATCTATATGGATTCTTTAAATCAATTTTAGCTTTTTCAGTTTTAGACAAAATTTTACAAATTATTTACTATATATACTTACTAAGAATTTAGAAAGTTCAGTTTGAGACATATACAATTCATTTCATGCTATGTTCCTCAAATTTTAAGGATTACAAAATTATTCTTATTTGGAATATAGCAAAGTAATTTTTTTTTCCTAAATTTAATGGTGAAAGATATAAATGTTCCTTTGGAATTGGATCACAACTATATGTTTATTTTCTATCTTTCTCTATTGGAATTGACTTATTTAGATAAAACGCTATTATAACACAAATAAAATGTGTTTAACGAACAGGGTCACAACTAGTTTTAAAGAATAAAGTTAAGCATTTACAATCCTTATTTACTTTTTCAATGGAGGCAGTAAAAGTTTTATACTAGGAAAGTTTTTTTTATGATAATCTTGCATATCTAAAAAAATATACAAGTAAAATCAATAATTTTTGACAATAAAAAAGGAAAAATTTTATTGAAAAATAAATGAATAAGGAAAATCAAATGATTTATAGTGTTTGAGGAGTACTATTTTTTTCAAAGCTCAAAGTAGTTAATAATGAATTGTCATAATATCCTTTTACAACAATCTTAAAAGGTTGGCAGATTAAAAATATTAATAGCAATTAAAAAAGTTTTGGATTAAGAATGACCTTATGGGTTGGCAGATTAAAAACATTAATAGAAATAAAAAATTTGAATTTACAATTTGGGTTGACAGATTGACAATTTGGATTTTATTTATAGCAATTCATGAAGGAGGTTTTTTATTTAAAAAACTAATGAAAAATAAAAAAAGAAAAGTTGATGTACATGAATCAAGTAGAAAAGGATATACTTGATCATGTGTAATATATATAGGACAAACTAGGAATTTTCAAGATAATTTACTGTTACAAAGAATATGATTGTGCTTACAAGCACAATTTTATGTGTTAATATTAAAAAAACTCCTATTTATTTTTTATGGGTTAATATTGTGAAATTAATATGCATTTGTGATGTATTTTGTTACTTTAATTTTGTAGCTGACTATATTATGTTATATATTTTTTAGAATTTTTTGGACATTAAATCTAGCAAAATGTGTGTATCGCCCAATATGTGACCGATATTTTGAGATCGATATAGAACGATACTGCGACTTTCATTGCAACCGTGATTTTGAACCATGATACCCGAGCGTTCATAATTGTAACAAGAGGCATTTGGGATCGGATGGGGTAGGTAAATGTGTTACAACATTTTTATCATAATGCAGAGGTGGCAATTTCAGACACGACACGACACGACAACACAACACGAACACGATACGAAATTAATAAATATTAAACACTTAACAAATTTAATTGGGTTACTAACGGGTCGACCCGTTAATGACCTGAATTTATACGGGTCGTGTCGTGTCAACCCACGAGTTGACCCGATAACCCATTAGCTTAACAGGTAACCTGACACGACCCATTTAACCTGTTAAGATATGTTTTCGAATAACCCGAATGACCCGTTAATTGATTGAGGTATTTATGAAAATTTGGCACAATAATATACTCTTTAATGGCATATCGTGTCACTCAGGTTAATGGGTTAATTGCGGGTTATCGTGTCACCAGGTAAATTAAGTAACTTTTGTATTTGTGTAAAAAGTTTAACGGGTTAATGGGTTGTGTCGGGTCAGCCCGTTAAGTAATATTATTATAAAAAGCATAACAGGTTAACGGGTCGTGTCGGGTCAATCCTTTAATAAATGGGTCACGACACGACACACGACACGACACGAATGCTTAATGGGTCGTGTTTGGGTTGAGATTTTCTGACACGAACCCGATATGGACAGACACGACCCATTGACAATGCTTCGTCCTTATTTATTCATTATCTTTTATCTTTTTATTTTTTATTTTTTATTCTGTTTGATGTTTCATTGCAGGATGTGCTCAGGTTTGTGGCAGAGAGGAAAGAAAATCCGTCCTAGTACAAGGCCTCACGTATCAACACATTGATTGCAGTATCTGTAAGTTGAGCTAATCTTTTCAGAGGAACCGGATAATCCCTTTTAAGCAAGTGAATATTTTTGGACATTTAGATGTGAACACAAGATTTTATCCTCAAATTCATCATCCCTAGATTTGCAAACACACACAGAGAGAGACACACACATGAAGACTAAGAAAAAGTAGATATTATTGTGATCATTTTGGAGAACACTTTCGGAGATGATAAGGTGTTTACCTTTTAAGTAATTATAGATGTTGGGAACACAGTATAAATTGCTTTCACTAGCCAAATCTTCATGATTCGCCTTTGAGTCCTTGCGTTGGTTTCTTTGTTTCAATGGGATATTTCATAACTTCTATTCCGTTCATGCATATTCTCGCATTGAATGATTTGTGTTGATTGACTTTGATTTATGTAGACCAGACTCTTGTAATGAGCATCTATCAACTGTAATACTGTAATATTGGGAGAGCATAGAAAGTTTCCTTTTCCTTTTTCTCAAAAGCCCAATATTATTTCCTTCAAAAGTTGAAATATATTACGATGAATACTATCCTGACAACAATGTTTCTGATTTACAGATTTTGGATGATGTTTTTGCCTCACAGATGCAACAATTGCTTGGCAATGCACTACAACAGTTGTCAGCACTAAGCCACATATGTAGCCACGTCATCCGCAACCTCATCAACCACGTCACCAGTTCTGCCACATCAGCTTGCCACGTGTTCTAGTCGGTTCTCTTCATTAGGGGTTCGGCCCGGTTCACTATTCAACCTTTTCTTTGCACCACATCTGTCTCTTATACACATCTAGATGTGTATAAGATTATGAGAACCGACTAGAACACGTGGCAATACTGATGTTTCCAGAATTGGCTTCGATAGTTGAATTTCCTTTCAAAGGTGACTGGCTATGAATTTGGTTCTTGGTTTATTGTTCAGTTTTGTACTTCCATGGCACAATCGGATATTTCTCATCATATTTCCACTATCTTAGATGAATCTAATTATGTTTTGTGGGTTGAAGAAATGCAAAGTTTCCTTAAAGTTCGTAAATTATGGCAAATTATCGACGGTTCTGTTCTAACTCCAACTCAAACTGCTGAAAAGTCATCTGCGAAATTTGATGATCGCCTGGAAGATTGGGATAGTAAAAACCACCAAATCATTATTTGGATCCCTAATACTTCTATCCCTTCCTTACGTCGGCAATTTGGACATTTGAACTCTGCCAAAGATCTGTGGGATTTTGTTGCCCATCGATGCACTAGTGAGGACTTGGCTAATCAGTATCATCTTCTTACTACCTTGTATCATGTGAAACAAGAACCACACCAATCTATTCACTCTTTTGCTGCTCATATTAGCAATTTATGGGATCAGTTGGCACTTTCGGATCCTCAATGTGAAACTCCTGGAGATACAGCAAAATATTTTGCTCTTCGAGATCAACAGTATCCGATGCAGTTTCTTATGGCTCTACATGATGATTTTGAACCCATTCACGCATCATTACTTCATCGACGTCATCCATTACCTACACTTGAGTCTACTTTTCGGGAGGTTATTTTTTAGAAAACTCATCTTCATTCGTTTAATGCTTTGGGTCCCACTTCTGGTCTTCATATTCCTGACACTATTTTGGCTACAAGGACTCCTTAAACACCATCTCAACCACATGAATGCCATTATTGTCATGAACTTGGTTACATTCTTTTAAATTGCCCTACCCATGTCTGCTACATCTGTCAAAATAAATGCCCTCGCCATTTTCTTGCACAATGTCCCAAGAATCCATACAGATCTTCAAAACGACCAGGATATGTCCCAATTAAGTCTGGCCCAATCGTACTACTACTGCTACTACTAATATTGATGATGTTCCTCCATTATCTTCTCAAGGTCCTGCATCTTTACCTTGTAATGTTACTCTCAGTGACATCGAATCAATGCTTAAACAGGTTCTGCTTAACTCAACTCTATCTACTGTTCTTTTTGTCACTCTAGATACTTCCTTTCATTACTTTGATTCTACCGTGTAGCAAGCATATGACCTCTGACCTTAGCATTTTTAGTTCTAAGCATGAAAATTTGTCAACACCACCGATTCATACAATTGATGGTTCTACTATGTGTGTTAGTCATATAGGTAACATATCCACCTCTACAGTTTCCATTCCTAATACTTTTTCATTCCCAAACTCATGCTTAATCTAGTATCAGTTGGTCAGTTGTGTGACTTAGGCCTACATATATTGTTCACACCTTTTGGTTGTTCTGTGCAAGATTCTCGGATGGGGAAAATTCTTGGAACCGAGCGTAAAGTTGGTCGTCTTTTCGAGTTGGTGCATCTCCACCTTCCGTCTCACTTATTTTCTTCATCATTTTTCGCTGCTTCTCCTTCTTCCATTGATTTATGGCATTCACGCCTTGGTCGCATCTCTGTTAGTTGTTTAAAAACTTTAGTTGTTAAGGGTCATTTAGATTCTGTTAAGGACAATCATTTTGATTGTGCTTCATGTCAACTTGCAAAACATCATGTCTTTATCTTTCAATAAAAGTGATTATGTTTCTAGTGCAACATTTGATCTTGTTCATTCAGATATTTGGGAACCTTCTCCTATACCCACAATGAGTGGTTCCCGATATTTTGTTATTTTTCTTGATGATTTTTCTCGATATACTTGGATTTATCTGATGTATCGTAAATCTAATTTGTCTGCAATTTATCATGAGTTTGCTAGTATGATCAAAACTCAATTTTCTAGTACTATCAAAATACTTATGTAGAGACATATCAAAACTCAATGAAGAAATTACTATCAAAATGATTTGTTCTGATAATGCTATAGAGTATAAAGAACACTCATTTCTAGACTTTCTTCACCAAAATGGCACTGTGGTACATAGATCATGTCCAGGTTGTTCTCACAAAATGGTCATGCTGAACGCAAACACAGACATATCCTTGACACAATTCGTGCACTCCTCATTTCTTTTTCTTGCCCCGAATGGTTCTGGGGAGAAGCAGTACTTACTGCTATCTAGGTGCCATTAATCGGGTTCTATTTTCTGTCATTAATAATTAGACTCCCTATGAACATCTTTTTTTGATCTATTCCTGATTATACACAACTCAAAATTTTTGGTTGTGCCTGTTTTGTTCTGCTCCAACCACATGAGCACCATAAATTAGAACCTTGTGCAAGGTTGTGCTATTTCTTTGGCTATGGGATTGAATATAAAGGTTATCAATGTTGGGATCCGCAATCCAAAAGACTCCGTATATCTCGTCATGTTGTCTTCTGGGAACATAAAATGTTCTCTTCTATGTCAAAATTTCATCTCCCTGTCACTTCTTTTCCAATCTCTTTACTAATCCATCTAGTGATCTTTTTCATGATGAGCCTGCTGTTGAATCTTCTCATGATAGCCCGACTGATGACTCAATCCAAGATCATGCTCCAGTTGAGGATCCTGCTTCTACTGTCTCTCCGGAATTGCCTCCACTTTCTTTACATAGATCCAATCGTGTAAGAGAAGTTCCTACTCGTTTTCGTGATTTTCATTATTTTTCTACTGTCTTATCTTTCTAATAACCCACCTCTTATCGAGAGGCAAGTTCTAACCCTGTGTGGCAAAAAGTTATGAAAGATGAATTACAGGCCCTTGATAAGATGCATACTTGGGATCTTGTAGACCTACCACTTGGAAAATCTGTTGTTGGCTGTAAATGGGTTTATAAGATTAAAACTCACTCAAATGGCACAACTGAGAGATATAAAGCTCGCTTAGTTACCAAAGGTTTTGCTCAAGAACATGGCATTGATACGAAGAAACCTTTGCTCCTGTTGCCCGTTTTACTTCTGTTCGGAGTTTACTTGATGTTGCTTGTTGTTCGTCGCTGGCAACTTTTTTAGATGGATGTTAAGAATGCCTTCCTTAATGGAGCCCTTTGGGCTTGGTTTTCTAAGTTTAGCTCCACTATCTTACAACTTGGGTTCAACTCTAGTCCTTATGACTCGACTCTCTTTCGTCGAGTATTAAATGGTGATACTATCACATATTCTTTTACTTTATGTGGATGATTATTGAGGATGATCTTGATGGTATCACTGTGTTAAAACGTCATCTCCATCAACATTTCGTGATGAAGGACTTGGGATTTCTAAGTTATTTTCTTAGTTTTGAGGTCTCTTCTAATTTTGATGGATACTTTCTTACTCAGGCCAAGTATATCTCAGATCTTCTTGCTCGGGCTGGCTTAACTAATAGTACAACTGTTTCTACTCCCATTGAGACTAATGCTTGCTTCATTCCTCGTGATGGGTCCCCTCTCTCACATCCTACGTTATATCATTAGTGGTAGGCAGTCTTGCCTATTTTACAGTTACTAGATCTGATATTACTTATGCCGTTCATGTTGTCAGTCAATTTATGGCAGCTCCTAGGACGACTCATTTTACATCTATTTTTCACATTTTACGATACCTCAAAGGTACTCCGTTCCACGGTCTTCATTTTTTTTTTGCCATTCCACACTTAATTTATATGGTTATTTTGATGTTGATTAGACATAGTTCGATGATCCCACGGATAGACGCTGTATTACAGATTTTTGTTTTTTCTCTTGTTGCATCTCTTATCTCTTGAAAAAGCAAGAAGTAGACTGTTACATCTCGTTTTAGTACAGAAACTGAATATTGCGCAGCTGCGATACTACTCAAGAACTTATTTGGCTTTAGTGGTTACTCGAAGATATGGGCGCTTGTCACTCGTCTGCTACTCTTCTTCGTTGTAATAATCAGAATGCTATACAAATTGCTCACAGAGCATACTAAATATATCGAAAATGATTGTCATTTTGTTCACCAGCATCTAGATGTAATAACTCTTCGATTATAATCCGTTTCTTCACAGGATCAGACTACTGACATTTTGGATAAACCAATCCACCCAATTGAGTTCTCATCTTGTATTCCAAACTCAAGGTGGTTCCAGTTGGTATGCATTCAACCACCTTGAGTTTGAGGAGAAATGTTAACATTATTATATTACATTATCTAGATTTATTGTATAGCTATAGTTATTCATTAATGTCTAAATTTATGTAAAATTACCTTATTAGTTAGTGTTTAAGTTACAAAAATTGTACAGTTTAAATTCATTATACCTATAAGCTTATAAATATAAGCTATTGTATTAATTATCAATATTGACAATTTTGACAATTCTCATATTTCTTGTCAGAAATAATCTACAAGAGTTTTAAGCTTATAGGCTGACATATACACATCTAGATGATGGCTAAGGACATAGAGATTCTCGTAAGATCTGTAACCACAGAAGAATTGAAGAACAACTGCAAGCTTCTTTAGTAATATTAACTGGCAAGCAAAAGAACTGGAATCCTTGAAGACATTCGAAACATCAAAACAAAGGCCACCTTTTGATTGCAACCAAAGCAGGAAGGAAATTAATGGTGTTTACAAGCAGAAGCAAATGTTTTATCTTGCGAAGAATTTCATTTAGTTTCCACGAAGTTTCTGTGCAAAACTATCTAAGTCTTATTATACCAAGTTAGTGTAAGAAATGTCTGTAAATCAGATATAACGTAGCGGAATTTAAAATTTTTACTTCCTGTCAAGGATCTGTCTTGATAGTTACTTATAAATGATAGTACAAGAAAAGTACCTGATCTCTTGTACCTTAAATTGCAGTAAAATCTCCAATATGTTTGGGATCTCGATCCATAGCCGCACAGGTGCCCGGCCTCTAATGGTATCCACACAGATAATTAAATCAGGAATCTTCACAAGATTAATTGACCCAAACCACGGAGTGCTAGCTCCTAAATTATTTCTCCCTTATTTCTCAATCGTGACTCTCACGATTTAAAAAGGGATTTTGTTGACTTTTTCCCAAAAAAAAACGTAAGTACTAGTCCTTTTGTAGTTTTTCTTTTTCAGACAAGTACTAGTACTACTTGTGTTTTTATATATATTATAATATATCTTATATATAATAATATAAAATTCCAATCAAATTGGGTTTAGGCAATTACAAATTCTAATCAGTTTGGGTCATGGGTATATGAATAATTATAAAACCATTAGGACTCTTAATATGTCTTACATATTAACTCCTAATATTTATAACTTATTATAATTAAACTCAAAAGTCAATTTATCTCATAAATTAACCCATAAGTATCTCATACTTATCAAATCATTTTAATCCTGAATTAATTATCCTTAAGTGTGTGACCCTTTAGGTTTCCAATCACGTTGGTAATAAGTATAAATTATAATTCTAAATTAATTAGGATTAGATAAATTAAACACCTTTAATTTATCATTAATTCTCCAATTAATTAATTTACACTTATAGATCAAGATTGGCTTCTAGCAAAGCATCATGACCACCCAAGTGTTAAGATATGTCAAGTGGCTCGACATCACCCATCCGTGACTAGTTCTCCTGTAATTAATATCCTTCCACCAACCTATATCCCTATTAATTCAAGAATACAGATATAATGCCAATTCTTATCGAATTAATCAAATTTTACTTCTTTCCAAAATACAACTCACTTGAAATAGAATTTAAGACTAGTAGTCTGGGATATACTCTCCTATTATAAGGAGTGGTGAATCCTCTATTGGTCATATCTTATCTTCTCATGATTCATATTATACCCGAACTCTACAGTATGTGCGACTCACTAAAAGTAACGACTAATAGAGCCAAAGAATAATAATCCACAGTCAAGATAAACTCATGACCTCAAGTCAAAGGACCATCACACTACTATTACAAAGAGATTAATCCATTGGCATTTAAATAATAATCCGTGTGGAATACTCTTAGCGGGTCAATCCGATGCACTTATTCTTAATAAGCATCCACATACTCTTATGTGCTAATCTACTAGTGTCATAAACTACGATTAGGGATATACATGAATAAAATATAATTACATCATAACTCTTTATGATTTTACATATAAATATTTTATTCGTTAAATGCCATATTACAAAATATACATAAATATACTAGATGTAAAGCGTAATTTATCCCTAAAATTAATTGGCTTTAGGGCATACACTAACAGTTAGCAACTTGGTTGTTTCTGTTAGGCTGCCTCTTGATCTTTCACTGATCTCCATGAAGATTTTCATGGTTTACAATTTTGTTTTCCCAACTGTAACCACAGGGTTGTATTAGACCAATAGAAAAATTTTATTTCCTCAATTTCATTTGTTTTATATAATATGAAATTCCTCATTTGTATCTATGTATCCAGCTCTCTTATTCACATTTAGATGTGTATTATACACAGGTTTGGGTACCATGAGAAAGGTACTAATCAATCGGCTTCTTATACAAGAGCAAATTAATAGAAGCCTTGTACAGATTAATTTCATCCACTTCCCAGAGAGATAAAAGAAAAGAAATCAATCATTTGAACTACTATTATTATAAAAGTCCTTTCTTAAAATATAAAGTAATTAAGTGAATGGAGTTTGCAAGGTCCACGCAGTTACATGCACGAAACCCATGTATGACCTAACATTCTTCTATTAATAATTGCTCTAGAATCACAAGGCACCTTCATTTTGACCAGGTTTATGATAGTCATTAAACAATTAATGGTATTTTAATAATTAATTAATAATTAATCAAAAAAATCTATTTGAATTGAATGGCTCCCTTTATCAAAAATAGAAGACCATATCTCCCCAATTCTTGAACAACTACTAAAATATCTAACTAACATAAAATTTCCCCATTATGGGTGCCATTTCCTCCTGGAATTCTGCGGCTGTCATGCGCATAAAAGTTGCACAGAATAACATTTTAGGAAACTTCTACAATCACATAAAAGGGAACTGCTCGATGTGTTTTGAAAAATTTGTACCATATAAATTTTTAGAAAAATTTTATAGTCCATTTATTGTTTTTGAGGAAATCAGTTAGTCAATAATTATTCAATGAATGGTTGACACATAACTGAACTATGACAAGGTTTTATATAGCAATCTTGACGTGTACTTGTATAACCGGTTACATATATTTTTCAAATTTTTTACCTTTTCTACAAGAAAAAAAAATCTAAGTTTAAAACAAAACAAATGACAAATAGTTCAAAATTAAGTAAAATAAATAACCTCTGTTGAACTGTTAAATAATTTGATATTGTGAAGCAATCATAATCTCTTGAATAAGGTAGATTTACATTATTTAGGAAAAAATAATTAAAACAAATAACTTGACAATTTTATTAAGTCTAGAAAATTTTACTGAAAATAAATATACAACATATTAGCACTCTTAATACCACAAAATATTACAAATCGAAAAAAACCAGTAAATTTTTGTAACAAAAGGATATTAGGATAGTAATTTTTAGTGTTGAAACAAATAATGTAATACGATAGTACTATAGCATATGAAAGAAATTAAGTATACTCTTGCGTATAGTAAAAGGTACTATCATATCTATTTTATCAAATTAATGAATAAAATCGATGCATAATTAAACACGGTCGATATAAAAATAAAAAAAAAACATTATATAGTCACTAATCTTAAAACTATCAACTAAATAGTACTTACGATAATCAAATAAAACTATGTGAAATAAACAAATCTACAATAAAAATATTAATATATTACTATCTCCTTATCTAAATAGTATTACGAGAGATCCAGAGTATTATTTTTATAGTTACAAATAAATTTTTGCAATAAAATAGTTACTGGGATAGTAATTTTGTTGTTTGAAACAAATAATAATTTAGTATTATGAAATATAACAGAAAGTATTGCTGAGACCTCTAAACTGTATTATTTCGTAGAGTTCATTGTATCAACTTAATAAAGAAAGCTCGATGTATAATTGGACATAGATGATATAAAAAAAATGGGAAAAAAAATACATTGCAAGATACTAATTATAAAATTATCAAATAAAAAATAAAAAGAAATTATCAACTAAACAATACTAAAAGATAAAGAAATAGTACCATTGAAAAAGAAGCATACTACTATCCAAAATAACTACAATGTGCTCTTTCTTATCTAAATAATATTATGAGAGGCCAGCTCTAGTATTTTTCTGGATATTAAATTAATGCTATTATCGATTATTTGTATCATCACCAAATAAATATTTTTAATGAAACGCATATTAGGATACTAATTTTTGTGATGAAACAAATATCATGATATTATTATAAAATATGAAACGAAATATGAGTATGATACCTTAAAGATCATTAGGATTATCAGGTTTCTTATATTCATTGGAAAATTTGTGATTTGAAACCTTCAAAATAAGTTACTTGAATTCAAAAGTAATCCAACACCAAAATTATTTTATATATCTAACGGTGAATATTAAATTAAGAGTATGATACCTTAAAGATCTGCTTTTTTCATTGAATGATATAGAATTGGATAACTAATCCCATGTCATCTTATATTTAGTTGATTTTTTTTTTTTTGTTTAATATGGGATTGTTATCCTACTAACCGAATTAATCTCCTCTGGAAAGGATAAAATAATACCATAAGGGAAGGGATGCAGGATGTAGTTCTATTCGTTATGATGACTCTTATATGAGATAGCAAAAATTTTAGAACTCTATCATCCTGCATCATATAATGTCATATTGGATTATGGGGTATTCATAGATTGGACATTATGTCCATATGCCCAATGGGAGACTTGACCTGATTTTAATGGGTTAAGAGAAGATTAACTTGATACTTGATCCTTTTACATGGTACCCAAACACTACAAGAAAATAGAGTTTTAGTCACCATGCCAAGTCGTCACAAAAAGTTAAGAAGTCGTCACTAAAATACTTTAGAGACGACGATTCAGCTCGTCACTGTGCGAGGCTAAGGGCTCGATGCTAAAGCCTTATAGTGACGACAATTCAAAGTCGTCACTGAATAAGTGTTTTTAGAGACGACAAACATTCGTCACAAAATAGTGACGAGTATACGTAGACACAAAAGGCACTAAAAAATGGTAACTAAATAGTGGCACGTCGTCACTAAATGCTATATTTTTTGACGATATTTTGTGACGACCAAATGTTACGTCACTCAGTATGTACTCGGTCAACGCATTTAGTGACAATATTTTGTGACAACTTGTGACGACGGTGGAGTCACCAAATAAGCATTCGGTTAATATAATTAGTTACGACATTTGTGATGATGTGTATAAGTGACTAAATATGTATTCGGTCAATACATTTAGTGATGAATAAAAGTAGTCACTAAATATATGTTTGATCAACACATTTAGTGACGACTTTCTAAACTTCTTTGTGACAAGTGAAGTTGGTCACAAGTTTTTCAGACCTGTAAGAAATTTTCCTTGAAAATTTAATTGCTAACAATGCCAAAACCAAAAAAACACATTGACATTTTACTAAAATCCAAGTATAAAAAATAAACTTATAACCTGCAAAATAGGATATCATTGTCATAATCACAGTCCAACAACATAATGACAATCCAACAGCATAAAAGAGTGCCAAATAACTATAATAGTCAAGTATTTATAAGTTCCAACACCTACTAGATTACAATATCCAATACTATGTCTTCAAATATAAGTAACATAAATTCAGCAGTACAAAAGAGCCAAACAAGGCCTGCAACATCAAAAGCATGGGCAAGAAAAAAGTTACACTTCTTCCCAAATAAGCTTGCTTGTCGGTGAGCTTCACTTCAAGATGAATCACAAGGAAAAAAGAAAATACATTAATTAACAAATTTATTAGGTCGATTAACGTATGACAACTGGACTTATTAAACAAATACGAAATTCAATAAACATTTGTTGAATATGTCAAACATAAGGAAAACAAAAATTATAGGCAATCAAGATGTGATAAGGAACTTATTTTTATGAGACGGACAAAAATAAGCCTAATTTTTCTTCAATTGTCTTTATACACAAGCATAATAACAAGCGCATAATGCTGAAAAGATATGCTGAATTACGATTACTTTATCTAGGTATGGAAGAAAAGATGAAGGGATGAAACAAAAACCAAATAACAAGTAAGAATTCCAGTAAAGCTAATATATATACAGCACACATGTACACAGGAGTTGAGAGCATACAATAAAACATATCCTAGCCACTAAATTAAGCCAGATTTCTGACAACAAAAAGCACAAAAAAACCCCAAAAACCACAACCAAATAACAGGCACGAATTCTAGTAAGGTTAATATACACACACACAAACACATACATACATAAATACATATAGGAGTTGAGAGAACATAAATAAAGCACATCCGAGCTACTAAATTAAGCAAGACTCTTGGCAACACAAAAGCACAAAGAAACCACCCAATAGACTCTTGGCCTACGTAAAAGGTCGTCCACGGAGCTTGTCAACACGTAATGGATTAATCAGAATTAAATGTACTCCACGTCCTTCACGATTTTTTTTTTTTTTTGTATGCCAATGTTAGCATCAAATGAATTAAATGTACTCCACGTGATTGATCAGATTTTTGCTGTGATTCTGGAAAATCGAGTGGAATTAGAATTGGTCACCCAAATTAATAAATTCTCATTTCTCACAACTTAAAAATCAGAAATATCTTTGGAGAAAGTTAACAAAAACTGCTGCAGTGAAAGTGATAATTGAATGGCGAGAATTTGAAGTGGGGTCATGAAGAAGCTGAGGAAAATGGAATGATTGGAATGTAGTAGAGAAAAATTGATATTAATATTGAAGTTATTTCTTAAAGCAAGAAACAACTGATCATATTATACTCTCAACATCATATTATACTCTCATCATTAACAACTGATTCTCCTTCTTCTTTGACAAAGCTTTATGAACACCAAACAGAACACTTCATCCAGTGCAAAAGGCAAAATGGAAAAAGAAAAGAATAGTGATCTAGCAAGGAGGACGGGGGCGATTGTGCAGGCTGTCACCCATTATAGTGACCCGGAGGTGCTGACTGAAGTCAGCTGCGGGCTTGGTGAGGTCCATGGTCGGCATCTAATCTCAATGATGTTAAGGTGTAAAGGTATGCGAACCGCTGGGAATAAGTAATGTTTATGGTGGCTTTTGGAGCAAAGAAGTCATTGAAATCTTATACAATTTCAATTTTTTGATAGTTATAGTTCACTTCATAAACAAACCTCTTTTATGCTTTCGATAGAATAGTTCACTTCACTATTAAATATTACTGTTTGTAGTTTAAACTTCGTTTTACTACTTCAGTATTTTTTGTCGCTAGGATTTGACGAATGATTCATATGATTGGGAAAAAACAAATATGTGGGATGGTTATCTTAATTGAATTTTGTCTGTTTCGTTTACACTAATACAATACTATTCTTCATGAAAGGATCATTGACATGCTAAGCACAGCCTTGTACTACAATCTCAATCAGAAGAGTACCACTTCAATACTGATACAAGAAGATATAGGCATAATCCTATTGATCAACTAACTACTACTCGTAACAAAAACATAATGCAATAAAGCTCAAAGAAACAGAACTAAGTGCCACCCGCACAAGATTTAGACTAAAAGTTTTTAGTTTTTTTTTCCCTTTCCGCAAACCAACTGAAGATCAAAAAAGATTACACTAGTTATGCGACACTTTCAGATGGATATCAAGCAAAAAGTTGACCACTTTGTTTTCAAACTGTAATATGTCAAAGCATTAACAGACTTTAAACCATGATACTCTAGGTTTACTAGATACTAGTAATATCATAGGTTTAAAGTTTGTATTCAATTGTTTAAGTCTAATTATGGTTCTAATTAGCGGAGTAACATGAAAAACGTCACAAACATCAACTGCATTTTATCTGCAAGACTTGAAACCAAAGAATTAACTATATTATAGTAATCATAGCATACCAGTAGCAACTCAAATGATTTGAAATAACAATGAAGACAAGTACGAAAGCCATCCATAAATCAAAAACCCAAATCAAAACAGGAAGGCAACACAACAAGGGGAATCCTTAATTCCTTGAAAAGCCAGTCAAGCCCCAATCACCTTCATGCAAAGAATCAACTAACACAATTTACCCATTTTGGATAATCTATCACAGGGATTCAAATGAACCCCTTCTAATTCTCATAAAACAAGAAATCTTTAAACGTCACTTTGCTAAAAATTCAGTCTAATGAGAATTTGGGGCATGTATACCCAAAGGCCCCCAATCATACAAACATTCAGATTGCAAAATTTGGGATATGTATATCCAAAAGTCCCCAGTCATACAAACAACATTCAGATTGCAAACACAATACAAGCGAATTTAGTTGCATCAAACATGAGATGAAACTTTTAAACAATCATCACCACACACTTATACACATCTAGATGTGTACCCGAGCAATTTTTTTCTTAATTTTTAAATTTTATTCTCAACTAGACTCAAATAATTTAAAATTTGATTAAAAAAATGAAAAAAAAAATCCTTAAAAATTAGACATTCGGCAAAAAAAAAAATAAAAAAAAATAGCAATAATCAAATGTGTAAAATAATGGATAATAAACTAGTAACTCTAAAAAAGAAAAACTAGTAAATAGAAACAGAGATGGAGATGCAGGAGATGTCGGAGGTGCGAGATCGATCAATCATAAACAGTACAAATAGCAATTACTTCCAATATCTAATAGACCAGATCTTTTAAATTACCTGGAGATTTTTGAGGTAAAAATGCTGGAGACAGAGAAAGTAAAGCTGAGAGATAGAGGAAGATGATCGTCGGAGAATTTTGTCGGCGTTAGATCTGAGAATTTTGCCGGGTTAGATCGGAGATTTTTTTTTTTTAAACTGACGTGAAAGAGGTTTAAAAGACAACAAAAATAAGAAACTAATGGCAAGCGGAGAAACGCGTCCTTTTTTGGAAAATAACTTCAGTTGCCCTTTAACGGATGTTATTTTTAGCCTTTGGATGTAAAATGTTTTCCTCTTGTAAAATATTTTCCCAAATTAAAAAATATCCAAACATGGGAAAATGTTGAAAATATTTTCCAAAAATATTTTCAATCCAACCGAACACACCCTTAACGAGAATCATTTTTTATATTTTAAAAAATTATACAATATAATATTATATATTAACTTTCCGGGACCACTGCCCGGGGGACATCCCCGGGACCCCCCTCTGTAGTGGCAATATATCGTAGGGCAATACAGATGCTCTTAGTATTTTTTGTGGATGTAGCAATGGTGGTCTTCATTGCATCTGCAGTAGCCTACTTAGGCTACTTAAAAGATGCCAATGAGCATCATTCGGTTTGTGAGTTAATAAAACATAAGTATTAAGTTTATTGTACTACATACTTGCAAAAATAGTAAATAAGTAGTTATAAGTCAATTGAATACTTATTGTTTAATAAAAATATGTTTTTTTGAGTTAATAAAACAAAAAATTATAATAATAACAGTACTAATTGTTAATGAAGTACTAAAATTTTGTTGGTAAATCATGGTATATGTAAAAGTTTGTTTATGTGAAATAAGGAATAAAATACTTATTGTTATCTTTCTTAGAAAGTATCAAATTAACAAGCCAAAAAAGAAACACGTTGTTTTTAGATTAAACTGGGAACTTGCAATTATTTTAAATTAATAGTTATTACTCAAATTAGAACATGTTGTTAAATAATGATTTACTAACAAATTAATTAACAAACCAAAAAGAATTATGAAAATTATTCTAACATTAGTATAATTTATAATGCACTTCATACAAATAAATATCATGCATTAATTAAATTTTTAGGACAAAATTAGAATACTAGAGAGTCAAAGAAAATTGATTAAACTTAAGTATCACATTACAAATTTATGAACCACCAAATTAAGTTTATATGGAAACCATTTTAAGATAATAATATCTATAGGCTTTTAATTGGGCTACCAAGTACCAAACCCAATTAGTTACATTATGTATCCTAATTTGTTATTTAATGGGCCAATATATATATATATCTTAATGTGTTATCTACCCACTTGGGCTACAACATACTAACACAAGCCAACTAAATGACCTATTTGTCTCATACATGCATACATTGGCATGTTATGTGGCAACAAATTAATTGGGCTTTTTTATATATAGTTGGATTTTCGAATTATAATTAATTTCCTTGATGGGTAAGCATCCAATAAGGTAGTCTAATTAATTTTTTGCACCTCATCTGGGCCATCTGATTGTTACAAAATATTAATTAATTTCTTTAATATTTAGTTTATTTAATGGGGCCATTATATTAGGGAAAAGACAATTTTTTCCCCTTCAATTACAAATGTTGGATTAGATATTTATAAGTTACAGAATTTATAATATTGTACATATAACTTAAAAATATATATCATAAACAATATAATTTTTTTATTTTTCTTTAACTCAATATTTATTTTATTATTTTCATTTAAAATAACACATCTAAATTCTTTAATTCCTATAATCCAAAATTAATATCTAAAAAAATAATTACACAAACTAGCTAACTTTTTTCAACACAATCCAGCAAAACCCACATAGAAAAATTTTCAAACATTTACTTTCTATATGTAAAGTCAGTATTGATAACTAAAACCAATAACTAATACTAAAAATATCAATGATGAATAATCGTCACTAATCCTAGAATACTCTTAAAATATTAGAGACGATGAAACATCGTCACTAACACTGAAAATATTAGTGACAACAAAATATCGTAAATAATTCCTAGATATTTCTGCACAATTTTCAGCCTAGTCTTTAGTGATGACGTAATGACATTTTAGTGAGGACTTTTTGTATTTCGTCACTAAAAGGCAAATCCTTCCATTTTGTAGTGACCAAGTCAAAAGTCGTCACTAATAACACCCTTTATTGACGAGATTTCGTATTGTCACTGTACTTTTCGTCACTAAAGCCTCATTTTCCTGTAGTGAATCCAGTATATTTATGATAATTTTGTGTTTTAAAAATTTTAAAAATAAAAAATTTGACTTCATAATTACACAAATACCCTTATAAATGAGTTGGATAGAAGAAAAAGTCATTTAATATTAGGATAGGAGAATGGAAAATTACAAAATTGATTTAAAATAAAAAGACTCCTAATTGCAAATGTGCATTTTATATGAGTATAGGAGGAGTAAAAGTTCCTTATTATTAGATCATAACATGTAAAATTATATAATTGCAATTATATATGCATTAGGTCAGTTTATGTTGGCTCGCAAACTATTGGCCTACTAATCCTAGAAACCAAGCCAACAACATTAACAGATTCAAATTCTCAATTTTTTTATAGTTCGAAATGGATCAGGTTAACAAGTTTTTCAAGTTAGCGGGTTGAGATGAGCACCACTAATTATTATATGTAATAATAATTTATTTAATCCTCATATTTATTTTTAGCAAATTATAATTACAATAATATTACTTGTACATTATTTGTTGGATTAGTAGAAACAAAGTGCAAATTTAGGGATATTTTTGTCACATCCGATCCCCAACCAAATACAAGATTGTTAATGTTTTTAAGATATCCCATTCAACTCAATATCAACCAAATACTTTATAACAAGATTAATCATCCGAAAATGACTCATCCAGGATTAATTGTCTAATGATGAGACATTCTATCTACTGCACTTGCTGTATGAACCAAATTAGATGTAGTACAATAAACTTAATACTTATGTCTACCACTGCTTCTCTTATGTACATAGTATTATATTGTATAAATATTCAATGTACAAGGATAAGTTCGGATACGGGATTGTAGAATTTTAGAAAATTTTATTCCCTCCACCCATAATAATTCTAAAAAATAATTAGATAAACCTAATTTTTTATTCCACTTGTAGACTCTGTATTATGGATTAAATCATATAAATAAATTATATAAGTTGATGTAACCAAGGTTGTATAAAATTTAAACCTAACAACAAGATTTACAGGTAAGATTTAAAATCGGTTCTATTTAAATATTTTCCATAAATCTCACTTGCTCTCTCTCTCAATAATTCACCCTTGGTCAAACATTTTTATTTCTGGGTTGGCATTTCATATTACTTTTCTAGATTATTCTTAACAACACTATAAGTATAACATGCATTATTTACTAAATATTATTTGGTCAACAATAAACGTATAAGATATTAATCACCCAATAATAGATTGCAGTATATCTATACAAATTGACCAAATAACAAAAATCACTGATATATTACTAGATTCGAAAAAGAAGAAATAAAATTTGGCCTAGGATCTAAATTCAGGAGTTGGTGATTTAATAAGATTTTATCACGTGTACTGGTTTTACCAATTAGTCCTGAATTTATAATTTTATAAATCATTTTTATAATATTTCACACTATTCATATTTTGTGGCATTCATTATTTGCACTATTCATTATTTACATTCTCAAAATTCTTCACAAATTATTTTTTTCAATCTATCAAATTAAGCATTATTGACTTCTTTTTTTTTTTCCCAATTGATCCTTCTATTAAAATTGTTTAATCAAGAAATTGAATGATTTAACCACTTAATTTCCTCATATCTGCGTTGATTTAGTTGCTTATGTCAATGTCATGAAAGAACGTTTAAGCTGAAAAAAATTAATTGCCCCAAGTTGAACAATGGAACACAGGTGGTACTGTTAAGCTACTCAATACGGAAATCATATATATATATAGTTCACGCTTTCACTCTCTCCAATTCTCTTTAATATTTAACATCTTATTAGTACGTAAATTAACTACTAAAAAAAAGTTTTTGTAACGAATTCAAAACTGTGACAAAAAGGCTAAAAACCCGTAATATTGTATTTGACACGGATTTGTCATGATTTTGGAGGTATGGGTATTAAGAACATTACAAAAAGAATGGTCACGGACCTTTGATTGTGACAATAACTTTTTGTCTTGGATTTGACACAATTTTTATAGTGTGATGAAAAATCATGTTATATACATTTGAATTTTTTATCACAATTTTGTCACGGTTTAAAATAAATGACAAAACTTTATAATCAGAGATATTGAACCATTGCAATTAGCTGTTTGGGTCACGGAATTATATTCGTTATAAAAGCTTATAATATTATTAATGTCACCATTATGTCTATGTATAGATACACAAATAGCTTTGAGAATATAAAAGTGATGTAAAAAGAAGAACCTCTGACGGACATAAAAAACAACACAAATTCTCCAATTCCAACTATTTTACACAAATGTGTCCTCCATATGTTAATCACATCTCAAAATCTTAATATCCTTTCGAAATACATTTTCAATAATATTCATTCAAATGCCTCAGAGGTTGAATGAAATTGTCCTAAAAAATCTAAATTATTAAAAATAAGAAAATGAAGTTGCAGCAAAGCATCCCTAATATTCTATTTGACAACTAGATAAAACAATTTTCATTGTGTCAACTAAACATTCTGCTGGCCTCATTCAAATCTTCACCATCAACATTCTGAAAATGATGAAAATAAATGTCGGGGCAAATATTGTTTGACAATAGACAATCCAATGCAAAAATCAAACTCATAATAGAATTCTGTTGTAAAAGGTAGTCCTGAAGATTTAAAGTCATTGATGCAATATGACGCCTTAGATACACTGAACAAAAACAGAATTCACTGTTTAGTTTTATGAAACAGTAAACAAGCCTTTTCAAGAACATTAAAAAAAATAATTACTTAGATAAAAATAACCAGTTGGAGATTACTATATAGCATTGGTTTCCCTTAGAAACAATAGCATGTACATAGAACAATTTGATTAATCTGCAAAGAAAAACAACAATGTGAATAGAATATTAGTTAATTATATATTTGTAAACATCCTGATCATATGCATACTGATAAATTATCTAGTGAGGTAATAAATAGCACCAGATGCAAATGAGTTAAGAAACTGACAAAATCAATAAAGCAATCTACTACATCAACAATAGGATCATAATCCTTTAATGCAAGGTATGGCAGAATAGCTCCAAAATCAACTATAGTTCTCGGGTGTTCAAAATTGCAAATACAAATGGATAAATTTAGCAATGATTGGCCATTAATTGCAATCCTCCTAGAATCAGATTGCAATGTGGCCTGAAAGATAGGAGCAGAAGAAAACTGTAATACCACAATTCATTCTCAAACTCTAAAAGTCATAATATTTTTTTCAAACCACCCATCCTTCTATCCTTTAGAGATTCGAACCCGTCGAACTAATAAGTTATAAGGAAAAGGTTAAGATGTTTCCACAAATTGAGAAACTCCCACAAACTATTTTCCACTTTTTTTAGGTTTAGGAAGGAGTGAGAGGTCAGAAATATTAAGTACTAAAATAGTCTTACCTTAGTTCTAGTTCTTAGTTAAGAGAATAACTAACACAACAAATTCAATACGGGAAAAAACATATTTCAAAGGCAGAAAGGGGTGGGAACGTAGTAGGATGGGGTTATTTCTCTCAAAATATTTAGATTTAGTCTCAAAATTTATCCAATTAGTCTATATCTAGCTTAACCCTTGTTAATGTTAGCTACATTTTAACTTGTAGCCTAGAACGAGGACCTGGTAGATATAATTGTAGCTAGAGAACCTAGAACTCATGTAAAGTACAGCCCAGAAAAACATTACAAACACCAATAAATTTCTTTAATATCAAAATATAGAAGTCAAAATTAAGTGACTCAAATACTAAAATTGCTATATTCTATCAATATAACATTTAGACAAGGCAAAAGAACTCAGTTTACACAATGCATAAAAGGAATGTCAAGACCTCACTAATTGTTCAATAGAGATGGCCAACAACCTATTTGTTACAAAAGTCCAAATCGCCAAAGGCAGGCTAATCTGACAATACCTAATCCATTTAGACAACACATTAAAGAAGAAAAAGTTAATAAAATAAATGAAAAAGATGGTCTTATATCAAACAAGTGAACTCAGGGAATCATTAAAGAATACCATTCAAAACAAAATATATCTTGTTTTCTGGCTTGCTATGTAGCATCATGCAAAAAAGGAGGTTGAGTCGTTACCATTATCTTGGAACTCATTTATGATGTTGTATAGTACCAGTTATCTAACATTTTTCCACTTCATCAACCAATGTTTAACTTCCCTACGATATACATTTACATAATTAGTTCTCCAAGAGATGCAAAAAGTATGTAAGTGATGAAAATAATAATAAGTTAGGGCAAATATTAATTAAATTAAACCTCTGTCAGGGATGTATTAATGCAAAGCAAAGAAAAAGTTTTTAGTTTCTTAAGAAAAATTATAAAGCAAGAAATGCCTAAGGCCCAAAGTTCTGACGAACAATTTTATCACATCAAAACATCAGGCAAACAAACAAAGACAAAAATCAAAGATTATTAACACATTAGCACTGTATCTTTTACTTGTTTGCTGAGAATCCCAAAGAATTTGCATGATATATTGATTCAAGAACTTAACCCAAAAAAGGGAGGAAAAATCACAACTTTTGAGTAAAAAGAAGCAACACAAAGAACATACTTAAGTTATGTTATAAACTCTGAAATCAATAAAGACTTTTTGTATTTGTGAACCATGGCAACCTTAAGAATTTCTGAGGTGCAATAAGGAGAGATATTATCTTATTAATCTTTACTTCAAGAAATTAAATACTCACAATTGGGGATCACCGAAGGCAGAAACTTGAGACCATCAACACGTTGAGGGCGAGCTTGCCTCCATCCAACCTCACATTCTGCACATAAACTAAAAGTGCTATCACTGGAAGGCTTGCAAGTACCTTTCCCACATTCAGTGCCTTTGCATACACCATCACTTGCCATTACAGAAAATCAAATTCCTCAAAATCCCACATGAAGAATCCCAAAAATGCAAATTTAAACAAGTTGACAATAAGAAATGAGGAGACAGGAAGGAGAGGGATGATAATGGTAATGGGCAGCCGTGGGTCAACAAAGGAAAACAACAAATTATTTTAGGTATTTAGCAAAAGTTCAGCAAAGATTCAGTTATTGGAAAATAGACAATCTTTGTGTCAACCTAGAACATATTAATTTCAACTCTTACCCCAAAATCTATAATAGATCGGTAGAAAACTAATATAGCAAAGTAGGCCAAATGAAAAGAGGGAGAAGATATAACAGAAGAGAGAGCTTACCTTTTTTTCGTAGTCGTAGAAGAGAGAGGCGCAGCATCAAGCAAAAATCAATCAGTTATTATTGCGTAGAGAAGGTTGTGAAAAATAGTGTAAGCAACAAACGTTCAGGGCTTTTTTTATTTTGTTTTGCAAGGTTAGTGTTGTTTTTTTTTTTTTTTTTTTTTCTTTTTCAAAAATCTTGGTTTTTTTTTTCCCTGCAATATTGAGCGATATCACAAAATTTTTTCGGTTTTAATTTTAAATTTTTTTTGGAAATATTCTAGCTTTATTTTAGCACATAATTTAAGAAAATTTAATTCTATTTTTTAAAATCATTGATTGCAATTAAGGCAGGTCGGATCTCAGGCATCAATTAGTGTTAGCGAATGTAAATCTTGGTCCGAATTTGCATATTGACGGGTAATATATAACTAAAACTATATCTAGATCTGTTAGATATTGTCTGATCTCTCAAATATTTCTGGATCTAAATACATATATTAATTTTGTAACTTCAAAATTTATATATAGAAAATTTAATATTCGAATCCGAATGGAATTCGTGTAATCAAAATTATGCATGAATTTAGACCCATATAAATAACTTCGGAACAGTGACCGGGCTAACCCGATATATTGACATTCCTAATTGTAACAAAATGCCAAAAAAAAAAATTATGTCGACCAAACTAGTGACCACTTTTAATAATGATCACTATTATTTAATTTTTTTGGTGGAGAGGAAAAAAATGGGTGGGAGAAAATATATGGTGAAAATTGATGTATCATGATCATTAAATGTTTTTCTCATAAAAATTAGTTACAACAATATGGAAAATTGTCAATTCCTGTTTGTTAAGTGAATGGCTTTAGGTCGCATTCCAAATGTTGCCACGACTTATTTTCTTGTAGTGTACATTATAACGAAAATATGTGTGCGTCTATATATATATTATTTTGATTGTACAGTTATCTAAAACTTGATAATTCATCATGCATTTATCACACATTATGAATGCTTTATTCAATAGTAATTTTTTAATCACAATTTACTAGATGTGGTAAAAGAAAGTATTTTTTATTACGGTTATGATATAGTCGTTGCAAATAATGATTATTTGGACCACAGTTTTGGAGTCGTGACAATTAATGACGTAGAAAATACTAGTTTATTGTCATTAATCTAAAACTGCGACAAAAATTCATCTTTTTGTCACAATTTTAGAACTAGTGATAAAAAATTATGTAGTAAAAATGGATTTTTTAGAGACAGGATCTCTCAACACTTTCACAAATTTCTCTACAACATCTTCTCTTTCCTAGTTATTGCCTCTCATTTTCCCCAATCTATCTACATCTCCTTCTCTCTCCCCTAATTCACGCTAAATTCCCCCAATTTCTCATTACTTTAATCCTTCCCGTAATACTTTATATGCCTTTCAAATTCCTATATTCCAACTGATCCTTCCCTATCTCTTTTCAAATTCAATATCCAAATTTCAAAATCAACACCAAGAATAGATAAACGAATGAGTACAAAATTTTCAAAATATCAAGAATCACAAGAGTCTCTTACCCCATTGATTTTCTGAATCAATAAAGTTCATAACTTGGCCGGATTTTTTATTCTGATTTTTTTTTTGAACACATGGTATAGTTTCTATTTATTTTGTTTTATACTCCTTTCTCTATTTTGGTTTCTATTAAATTGAATGAAATTATGTTGTTGTAGTATGTTAAATATGCTAATTTGTTATGTGAGTTCAAAGGGTTTATGTTCTTGAAGTTGCTTCCAATCCTTTATCTCTTTGGATTTACATCTTACCAATTAAGGTAGATTTTGTTGGTATAATGTGTGTTATTTCTTTTTGCTAATCTTTGACAATTATCCCCTTTATTTCTATTATCGGTTTTTGCTATCTCCATATTATAGGCAATACATATATACAACTGGACTTCACACATTATACCAACAAAATCTATCACTTACATATTTTTTAGCAAAAAGAGAAAACACATTGGTGGCAACTTATTGGTGTTGCCAGTAACCACAAGACTACCATCTTGAGTATAATGGTCAGGATGCCTCTGATTTTTTTTGACTAATCTTCGTTATGTTATTGCCGCAAAAATTTGAACTTGAAAGCTGTTGTAAGGTGCCAAGTTTTTTTAGTTAAATCTCATCAAAAGCAATAAAATTTAGTTATTTGACTTCATTTTAGTCACTTCAGTAGTGAACCAAAATTTTAATGATAAAAGATATCAAAGAACTAACTTTAGTTATTTTCTAAATTGGTAAACTGAATGTTTCATTTTCTTTGTTGAATTATGTGAAGCAACTATTGGAAGATAGAATATTGGCCTCGAGGGTAAGTTCTTCATGGAGATAATTCTTGAATTGCAGTGGTAATTTTAATCTTTCTTGGACTTCTTGTAGCTTTTGTGTATCACATGATGATTTTTTTAATTTTATTTTAATGGTGACTTTAATCATTTTTGGACAACTTGAAAGTTTGTTTATTGATTTCTGATTGTGACTTAAAAATTTGCCTAGATATGTGCTTCATGTACTATCAAATACATCCTTGGTTGGATTTTTTTTTTCTTATGTGAATGGTTCGTGAAATCTTGGTTTTTTTTTCATGCCCACAATTTGTATTTGTATAAATGCCTAACTAAAATCAATGAGAAAAGATAAGTCAAAGAGTTGTTTTTTTATTCTAGAAAATTATTTTGCACATTTTTCTGGACGTTCCATTTCTTTCCAGTTCATTTCTTCCATAATTCATAGAAAATTGCTTCCTCACTTCTCAATAGATAATTGCATGCAATAGGGACCATGCAAGAAGCCTCATTTTAGGATGAAGCAATATAACATAAGGTGACAAATACCTTGAAATGCACTTGATTTTTTGTCAAATTGTATCTTTGGACGGATGTAACTGCATTGATTTTGATTTTCCAGAAATAGAAAAAAAAATTGTTTGTTAAAATGAATTATCTTTTATGTTATTATTTTTTTAGTGGAACTAAATTTCTATGTTTTCAGTTAATATGAGGAATTCTTTTACTATAGAGGCATTGCAACTGATATTTTCTGTATGCTAGCCAAGATTAGAGATTATTAACTTATGTGAAAAAGGAGATGCATTTATCAATAATTATGGAGGGAAAATTTTTTTTTATGTGTATAGATTTTTTTAGTTTCCTTTTCTTAGTGGTGTTTAAGGAAGTTTTATGATTCATTATATAGTTATATGGTGCAGGCAACACTGAGAATGGACATAAGAATGTGAAGAAGAAGATTGACAAGGGTGTTGCCTTTCCAAATTATACATTTTAGAAAAAATATTGTTTGACATGTTTCTTACGGGCTGTTTTATATTTTTGTTAAATTAATACGTTTGGACCTGTTAAGTAATATATCTTCCTCTAGATGTTTTAAATTTCAGAACCAAAATAATCTCATCCTATTTCAAAATCTGTATGCATTTTTTTGGATTCAGGTTGCTTGTTGAGGTAAAATTTATTATTCATGCTCTATTTATCTCTATTTATTTCATTATTTTTTTGATCATTTTTTGGATTCATGTTGCTTGCCGAAGGTAAAATCTTTTATTCATGCTCTATTTATTTCGTTGTTTTTTAATATTCTAAATACTTTATTTTTTTCTAATCATTTTTTGGGTTCAAGTTTCTTTTTCCTTTTTTTTTTCGCGAATGTAAAATTTATTATTCTTGCTGTTTATATTTCGTTACTTGTTTGGTATTCTTCTTATATATCATGTTTTTTTCAGAATTTTTTTTTCATTTTTTGTTTTCATGTTGCTTCCCAAAGGTAAAATTTTTTATAAATACTCTATTTGTTGTTTTCTTAATTATTATTATTATTAATTTTTTTGGTAAAGGTAAAATTTATTATTGTTTCTTTTTTTTTCGTTTTTTGTTTCGTATTTTTCTTATATTTAATTTTTTTCTATTTTTTTTTTTTTTGCTTTTTTGGTTTTTAGGTTACTTGCTGAAGGTAAAAATTTTTTATTCGTACTCTATTTATTTAGTTGTTTTTCTAATTATTATTATTTTTAAGTCATGTTGGGTTCAAGTTTCTTTTTTTTTTTCTTTGCGAAGGTAAAATTTATTATTCTTGATATTTTTATTTCGTTGTTTGTTTGGTATTTTTCTTATATTTTGTTATTTTGCTGATTATTTTTATTATTATTGTTTTGCGTTATATTGGGTAGATAGGTTATCAATTTTTTCACCTATAAAATGCCCATTCAACAAAATAATTATTTTTTTCATGATTTTATGTGAAAATTGTTGGCCTCAAAAGCAACCTAAGGGGGAGGGTGAATTAGGTTGTTTCTGAAACAAACCTTTTTAATGTGCTTAATAGAAATGCAACAAATAAACACTTAAGTACAAATGAATATAATTAATATTCAACAATTAAAGCTTAAAGAACAATTATAAAGATAGAGATAGAGATTATCAAACCAAACTCCCAAATTTCTCAAGTTTGGAGTATATTCCACTAGTAGTGCATCTTCAAAGAAGGTGAGGCAATAATCTTCTTGTATACAAAGTAGGCTTACTCTTGCACCAACTAAGTCCCTCTAGTTGAGCCAAAGGGTTTTACACAACAACCTCACTTTTGTACACTGTTATCCCTCCACTCTTACACTTGAAGATCACTCACTAGTCTACTCTGACTACTCATACTAATTCCCTCTAGTTGAGCCAAGAGAACTACACTACCCAAACAAAAACAACACACAATATTTTAGCATATTTCTTCCCAAATAGCTCTTACAAGTGTTTGTATTGAATGCAGTAGTTCTACTCTTTATTTTTCACATTTAAAGACTTGGAGGTATTTATAGAAGCCCAAAAATTGCTTCCAACAGCTCTCTAACGGCTATTTTCTGTTTCCTGAGAAACTAGTCGTTTGGTCTTTTGGACGGCCGATGCTATGAGTGTATGTCCAAACGAACTAGCCGTTGGACCTTTCAGACGTCCGATGCTGTGAGTGTACATCCAAACGAACTAGCCGTTGGACCTTTCGAACGTCCGGTGCATGGCCTCTTCATCCGGTCTCTAAGGGTATTCGTTCGGACGTTCGAGAATGCGTCCGAACCTGCGTCCGGTTAATGCAATGTATTTTGGAAGTATGATCGGGTGCTATTCTTCGTCCGAGGCTTCAAGTCCTTTGTGTCGTCGGACGATTATCATCGTCCGAATTGTCTTCCTTTCAGACAATCATCAACGCCCGTAGAGTTTTACTGGTTGTTTTCTTGATTGTGTTCGGACAATCATTTACGTCCGAAACTCCCTATTTTTTTGCACACTTGTTATCAAACAGTTAGTGCGATTTGGTCATCATCAAAACATGATTATCATAACTGGGGTTCAACAGTCTCCCCCTTTTTGATGACAAATCAATTGGACGTTCAAAAAATAACCACAAAATATGAAGTACAAGACAACAGAATTTGTCCATTATTTCTTCCCCTTTTGGCATCATGAAAACATAATAAAATTAATGCAATTTAAGCTCTCCCTGAGTTTATTCTCCCCTCTTAAAAGGCGAATAAAATTAAAGTGAGTACAAAGAGAATGCTCCCCCTTACTTTTGCAGATAGTGACTTATTATAAACAAAAAATTGGGGATACTTGTACCCAAGCATTCTAGGCAAATTTAAACACATAGTTGAAAATCATTCAAAAGATCATAGTTCACATTAGCAAGTGAAAGCATAATTTTAATAAAAAATTTTAAATGTTACCCATTTCAATGTCATCTTAGCTCATATGCTTTGAACACCCTCCATTGATAATCTATCTTCAATTCCATGGTGCTCTCTAAGCATACCTACGTGCAAAGTTAGGCAACAATTTTTGGTACCCAAACTTTCTTGGGTCCAATTGGATTAGTAACATACTTAATCAGCCAAATAGAATTTATTCCCAATTTTTCATTTCTTTTAACATAACAATTTTTCTTTATATAGCCATGTTGATGACAATAATTACAAATAATATTCTTGTTGCCATAAAAAAAAGATTTAGATTTAACAAAGTACAAATCATTTTTTCTAAAGGTGATAAAATTTTTGTTCAAAAACAAATGTCTATAAGAGACATTTTCAAAAACATTTTCTTTCTTCTTTTTCAAAATATCATCAAGATCATCTAATCTCTTCTTCAATGAAGCTTGTTCTTCCATGATCTTGAAAAAGTGTTTTTCCAACAAAATTTTCCTTCAAAACATCATTTTCTTTTGTCAAAGAATTATTTTCATGCACAAGTTTGAGTTGGCACTCAATAAAGCATTAACTTTAATTTTTATACTCTTTGTTCTTAGCATATGATTCTTTCAAACATTCATGCATTTTAAAAATAAATGATTCAACATCATCATCATCATTATCACATGAATCATAACAAGAATGATAACTAGAGTATACCTCATTATTGCCAAGTGCCACAAAAGCCATTTGGACCACCTCATATTCTTCTTCAACTTCTCCATCCGAATTACAATCATCCCAAGTGATTTGGAAGTTGTTGAAGTGAGGCTTCCTTGAGTCTTTTCTCCTTGAAGCTTTAAATGCTATGCTTATTTTTCCCTTTGAGATCATCATCTTGTACCTTGAATTTCATCTTCAATTCAAAGGAGGTTAGAGAATTAATCAAAGACTCAATAGGCATAGAATTTAAATTTTTAGACTCCTCTATGGCAATGGATTTAGGTTTCCATTCCTTAGGTAAAATATTCAAAATCTTACTATTTTTTTCACCTACGGAATATTCTTTACCCAACCCTTCCAAATCCTTTACAATATCATTGAACCTACAATACATCTTGTCAATATTCTCATGAGGTTCCATTTTGAAGGATTCATGTAAAGCCACAAGAAGTGACTTATACACATCTAATATCTTCATTTCCTTCATGGATTTCTTTCAATTTATCCCATATCTCCTTGGCCGATTTGCAACCTTTTACTTTAGAAAATTCATTTGCATCCAAAGCATTATACAAAATATTTATGGCTTTAGCATTTAAAGATAAATTTACTTTATATTGTGCATTTAATTCAAATCTAGTCTTAGGCCTTAATCTATGAGTATTTTCATCAAGAATATTGGCCTCAAAAGGACCTTCATAAATAATATACCACAAATCAATGTCAATAGATTGAACAAAAATTTTCATTCTATCTCTCCAATAAACAAGAATTAATTCCATTAAACATTGGAGGTCCAGAAATATAATGCCCCCCTAAAAACAAAGCATTATTGGTTGCCATGATCTTTACTCTAATGCAATTTAAGCAAAATAAATAGATCAATGCTCTGATACCAATTGTTGGCCCCAAAAGCAACCTAAGAAGGGAGGTGAATTAGGTTGTTTCTAAAACAAACCTTTTTAATGTGTTTAATGGAAATGCAACAAATAAACACTTAAACATGAATGAATATAATAAATATTCAACAATTAAAAGTTAAAGAACAATTATAAAGATAGAGATAGAGAGTATCAAACCAAACTCCCAAGCTTCTCAAGCTTGGAGTATTTCCACTAGTAGTGCCTCTTCAAAGAATGTGAGGCACTAACCTTCTTGTACACAAAGTAGGCTCACCCTTGCACCAACTAAGTCCCTCTAGTTGAGCCAAAGGGTTTTACACAACAACCTCACTTTTGCACATTGTTATCCCTCTACTCCTACACTTGAAGATCAGAGACTCACTAGTCTACTCTTGCTCACATTAATTCCCTTTAGTTGACCCAAGAGAACTACACTACCCAAACCAATACAACACAATATTTTAACCTATTTCTTCCCAAATAACTCTTACAAGTGTTTGTATTGAATGCAGTAGTTCTACTTTCTATTTTTTACATTTACAGACTTGGGGGTATTTATAGAAGCCCAAAAATTACTTCCAACAGCTCTCTAACGGCTATTTTCTGTTTCCTGAGAAACTAGCCGTTTGGTCTTTCGGACGACTGATGCTGTGAGTGTACATTCGAACGAACTAGCTGTTGGACCTTTCGGACATCCGATGCATGGCCTCTGCATCCGGTCTCTGAGGGTATTCGTTCAGACGTCCAAGGATGTGTCTGAACCTGCGTCCGGTCATTGCAATGTCTTCCGAAAGTATGATCGGACGCTATTCTTCGTCCTAGACTTCAGGTCCTTTGTGTCGAACGATTATCATCGTCCGAATAGTCTTCCTTTCGGACAATCATCAACGTCCTTAAGTTTTACTGGCTATTTTCTTGATCGTGTTCGGACAATCATTTACGTCCGAAACTCCTTGTTTTTCTGCACACTTGTTTTCAAACTGTTAGTGTGTTTTGGTCATTATCAAAACATGATTATCATAATTGGGGTTCAAGAAATATGATATTTAATTTTTCAGAATTTTATTTTTTTCGGTTAGATTATGGTAGGTATTCTAAAAAAATAGGGTTTATCTAATTGAAAATCTTGGTTGATGAATTAGCAACTTATGAAGTTAAACATAGTAGTTATTTCAATTGAAACTTCGTCAGTTGCCAAGTTTTTTTTTTGTTTTTTTAATTTCTCACCAAAAACATTGCTTTTAGTTGTTTGACTGTGTTTTTACTTTTTCATTTTTTCCCACTTTCAGGTTGGTTCTTTATTTTTATCAGTCGAAATAGTAGTGTGCAGTGTAAATATCTTTTTTAATTTTATTTTTGTCCGTATAAATAGTGGTACGCAATGTACAATATGCAAAAAAGTATTAATTTTATTTTAGTTCATTTTTTTACATTGATAAAAGTTTGTTGCCTTAATTTAAATGGCCAATCATATAATGTTATATGTAAATATAATAAAGTTGACGCATACATCTTCTTTTCAATCCGTCTCTTTCCACCTGGTACAATATGATTGGTACTTGACTTTTACTACTTTCCCAAAAATTCTCTCTCACGTTCTCATCTAATCTCCAACTATTCTCATCCTCAACACCTGACAGCTATCTAATTTTTTTTTTCAAATCAAAACTTAAAGAGAAAATTATCCTCATCATCCAATATCTCTTTATATCTTTATATGTATATATACATGTCCTTTCCCCTCGTTCGATCATCTCCTTTCACTTCTTTTTGTTTTATTTTCCTATTGTAAAAAAATTAGGAAATTTCCAAGTTTTTCTATTTGATGCGAATTTTTTTAAATGATTTTTGAGAAATTTATTTTTTCATGGTTTACTAATTCATTAATGATTGTGTTTATATGACAGGTATGTATGATAATAAGGATGCCTTTGTTGCCCAAAGTGTTTTGTATCATTTGTGATATTTAAATTGGCTGAAGGTTCTTTGATTTAGTATGGATGTGTTCTAGAGGTTATTTCTATACCATGAGTTGTTAATTGTTCTGCGGTTTAATGTTTTTTTTTCCAGATGTTGTACAGTTTTTCAACAATGTAAACTTGGTATAATCCTACTTCTTATTTTTTTTTTTACAAGAAATATTTTCTTATTTCGGAAGATTTTCATTTATTTGGCTAAGTTTGTTCTGGGATTTTGTAACTGTTTGTAAATTCTAATCTTATTTTTCTTTCGGTGGACTAAATAATTTTTATTATTTATACCAATTCCTTTTTTCTTTTGTTTTTTGTAGGATACATTGAAGCATATGTAATATGCATGCATGGTCCATGAATGTATATTTGACAAAATTTATCTTGCGTTTTGCCACTATTTGGAGATTATGATTTTTTTTTATAATGTTTTTTTAGGGATATTTGCAACTTCGTCATTTGAGTTTTGTGTATGCATGAATGTCACTTAGTTAATATGTTGATGCATCTATATTCACAAAGTCATTGCTTCCTTATTCCATTTTGGCTATGTTTATAAGCAATAGAGTTCTTTGCATAATATACTTAGCTTTTCATGACTATATGTAGGATGTAAATAACTAATCTTATGTTTCGATTTTTCCTTTTTTTTTTGGTCTAAAAGCTTTAGACTACTTTTTTTAATAGGTAACAACCTCAGTGCTTCTACATAGGACAAATTCTTTCATGCACCAAGATGTATGATACACCAAAGATCAAAGAACATGAAATCTACACAGATCCCACCATAAAAATTGGATATTTACCAAGTAAATTTGGATCACGAACTCATAGCAGAGCCTTATGTTGTATTCTCGCCCCATGCATTATAAATTTTCTTTATTACCATTTGCTTTTGTTAACAAATTTTGTTCAAATGCCAACTTGAAATAAAATGTTCATCATGCATGCTCTTTATCCCACCCAATTAAGTAAAATGCCCTTTTCTCGCGCAGTAAGTTTCATGTGTTCAATCAATATTCCATGGTTGATCAAACATACATTACTTTTTGATGATATGAAAATAATAGGCTAATTAAAAATATTACACGTGACTCCGAATCTGGGATGCTCAGGGGTATTTTAGTAATTTTATCCTTATGGTTCAAATATACTTAAATGGGTCAAGTTATTAGTGTTTGGCCCATGGATCAGTCCAACCCATCAACCACAGGTATAAATATCAAAACGATAAGTTAGATTCGGAGTTCACTTTTTTTTTAATTTTCACAAGCTCAAATTTTCTCTAAAATTTATTCTCTAGTCAGAAAAGTACTGACTTGAGTTTCGAAGTCTACCCCGGAGGATAAAGCCCAGCCCTTTTTTTTTTTAGGTGATCCAGACGTGGGTACAACGTGTAGTGTTTAATCTAAGCTTGAACTACTTTGCACTTGGTGAATTGTCTAACCTAATTTTCTAGCATCAACATTTTGATTAATGCTGTCTGTGGAAAGACTGAACTAAAAGTCATTACAAAGATATGGCACCTAACACCGAAACACTCACAGGAGCAACAGTAGCAAAGAAAAAGAAATTTCAACTCAACATTATTCCGGTCGATCCCGTAGAGAGATGGAATGGCAAGAGAAGCATGAAAGAGATTCTGGTCCCCGAGTTATGGACAAGGATGAAGAGATTCACAAGTTGAGGCAGCAAAGTGCTCACTTGAAGGAAATGCTCATTAGGCAGCAATTGGAGCAATGCCTCTATCAAGGCGAACAACATTCTCACCATTCAAGTGACAATTCCTAGATTGGCCACCCCCAACTTCGCTCTGACGAGGAAGAAAGGAGAACTCAAGGAGAGAAGGACAGAGAAGAACAGAGGACCAGGAACTAACTCCTGTAGGGTCCACCCGACGGAGCACCCACATCAGTCTGCTAGGCAAGAGCAAACTGGTAGAATTGCTAGGCCAGAATCCAGAAAGCGGCCTCATCAAGGCCGAGTGGTACTAGGAAAAGGAACCTAGGTGAAGCAACATCTGTAACTCATGAGAGAAGACGACACCAAGAGAAGGACCGTACGGTGTTGGTAGTCCCAGAAAGAGAAAAGGACTTAAGGAAGAGGTTGGAAGAGTTGCAGGCTAGAATGGACAGAATGGATGATAGAGAAGGAATGAGTACTAGATATAAGTATTCCCTTCCCTTCACTGACGATATCATGTAAGAATCTCTTCCTAAAAGATGGCAGACTCCCAACTTTGACTCTTACGATGGGAGTATGGATCCATAGGAGCACCTGGATGCCTACTACTCCAAAATGTGTCTCCAAGGAGCCTCTGATGCTCTCCTCTACCAAGGGTTTCCCGGAGCCCTTAAGGGCGCTGCCTTAGACTGGTTTAAAGGATATAAGAAGGGCGACATCAAAAATTTTGATCAACTGGTAGACTTTTTGAATAAGTTTGTGAATCAGAGAGGATTCCAAAGATGAGAACACACTTGCTTACACTTAAGCATGAAAGCCAGATGAATCGCTCATGGATTATGTGCATAGGTTCAAAAATGAGACTATTAGAATCTAAGGAGCTACAGAAGATATGCAGATAATGGCCTTCAAATTGGAGTGAGGCCAGTAAAATTCTCATTCGACCTCAACTTCAAACCTCCTACTACTCTTAGTGATCTTTTTTGTAGAACTAAAAAGTTTGCCCAAGCAGATGAAGGTGAGAAGAAAAAGAGAGAGACTGGAGCAAGTTAGCTAATGGCAAGAAGAGAAAGGCTAAAGGTGTGAGTAATGCAGCAGGGCCTTCAAAAAAGAGTAATGTGACGGACAGTCTATCCATAGCCGTGCCCCATAGGATAAGTCCCGAATCTCCTCAGGCCTACACTCCACTTAATACCACACCTTCACGAATTCTAGTAATGATTGAGAAAGAGGCCTATGTGAAGTGGCCAGGAGCAATAAGGAGCGACCTGGAGCGTCGCAACAAAAACAAGTTGTGCAACTTCCACAAAGACCACGACGTTCATGATATTAATTATTGCATCTCCTTAAAAAATGTAATTGAGGACTAGATCCGAAGAGGATATTTGAGACAATTCATTCGAGGAATAGATAGAAGAAGGTCACCCCAACGACAAGCCAAGAGCCTAGACAGGAGAGACCGAGTTCCGCCTCAAGGAGATGGAGTGGCTGGGGTAGAGAATCAAGGAAGAACAGTTATCAACGCCATCTCTGGTAGAGCGGCAAGTGGTGACTCAGCGTCATCTCGCAAGGCTTATGCTCGTCAGGTGAACTTAGTCCAATCTGACTTGAAGCGACCCAAATTGTGTCAAGACATTATCTTTACAGCGGAAGAGGCACAACAAGTACTTCGTCCTCACACTAACCCGTTAGTGGTAACTTTACCGGTGGAAAACTATGATGTGAGGAGGACACTTATTGGCAATGGCAGCTCTACTGATTTACTATTCCATTCTGCTTTCAAGGAAATGAAGTTGGAGGAAAAAAATCTCAAGCCTGTGACCACACCCCTTGGTAAGCTTTGCTGGAGAAACTATCTTTCCGTTTGGGTACATCACTCTTCCTGTGATGTTTCGTACAGCTCCATGGAACACCTAAGTGATGGTGGATTTTGTAGTGACTATAGCATCATCTCTTTATAATGCCATAATTGACCGGCCAACCATATGGAACTTGGTAAAATTCCATCTTCCCACCATATGAAAATGAAGTTCCTTACAGAAAATGGAATAGGGGAGATTAAAGGAGATCAAGCAGCAGCCAAGCAATGCTGCATCTCCCCATTGAAATTAGAGGGGAAAGACAGTTACTCCTACGTACAACATCAATATCGTGGACGAGGTGTAGGAGTATTTGCACAAAGGATAACCGGTCGAAGAGTTAGAAGACGTTATCTTAGATGAACTTAAATCCAATAAAGTGGTAAAGATTGGAAAGACCCTCCCGACGGAATTGAAGGAAAAAATCATGTCTCTACTTAGGAAATTTGAAAACCTCTTTTCTTAGAATCCATCAGACAAATGCCAGGAATTGACCCCAAGGTGGCCATGCATTCCTTAGATGTGGAACCAAGATACAAGCCAATAATTCAAAAGAAAAAGAACTTTGGCAGGGAGATGGGCCAAGCAGTAGAGGTAGAAGTAAAGAAATTGCTGAAACCGAGGTCATAGAAAAAATCTAATGTTGTAATGGTGCCCAAGCCTGGGGCCAAGCGGAGAATGTGTGTTGACCTCACTAGCCTGAATAAGGTTTGTCCAAAGGATTGTTACCCTATCCCCCGTATTGACCAAGTAGTAGATTCAACCTCCAGGTTTGAGATCTTCTCTTTCTTAGATGCTTATAAGGGGTATTATCAAATTTGGCTAAATCCTAAGGACTGGGCCAAGACAACTTTTGTCAATGACTTTGGTACTTACTGTTTCAAGGTGATGCCCTTTGGACTTAAGAATGCTGGAGCGACTTATCAACGAATGGTAGATAAAATGTTTTCCAATCAGTTGGGTCATAACATGGATTCTTATATTGATGACATATTTGTCAAGAGAAAAAGGACATTGATCATGTAGAGGACCTTCAGGAAACTTTCACCACTATGAGAAATTCAAGATGAGACTTAATCTGGAGAAGTGTGCTTTCGGAGTGATAGGGGCAAGTTCTTGGGATTCATTGTGACTCAACGAGGAATTGAGGCAAACCCAAATAAAATAAAAGCAATTCAAGATATGGAACCTCCTAAAAGAGTAAAGGACGTGCAAAGATTGACCGGCCGTCTTGCAACCTTAAGTCGATTCTTGTCCAAATCTGGGGATAGGAATTACTATTTTTCAAGGCTTTGAGGAGTGCTAAGCACTTTCAACGGACTGAAAAATGCCAAAGAACCTTTGAGAAATTGAAGGTTTACTTAGCCTCAGCTCCTCTCCTTACTAAACCTGAGCTGGGAGAAATGATATACTTGTACTTCGCTTGCTCAGCCGCGGCAGGGATTGTAGTCCTTATCAAGGAGGAAAATAAAGTTCAGAAGTTGGTGTATTGTTTTGTCAGCAAGGTGCTAAGTGACCCAAAGACTCGATATCCCACTATTAAAAGGTTGGCTTTGGCCCTGGTAATAGCGGCAAGAAAACGCAGGCCATATTTCTTAAGTCATCCTATAGTGGTATTGACTAATCATCACTGGTTAAGTGGTTCATTGAACTAAGTGAGTATGACATCCACTTCTAACCGAGGACAGCAATTAAGGCTCAAGCCTTAGTAGAATTCATCATTGAAGGAGTAGAGGAAGAAGAACAACAATGGAAGACTGCCTCCCAAGAGGAGCAAGTCAGGGAATCCCGTCAGTGGATTATACATGTAGACGGGGCAAGCAATACTGAGGTTGTGGTGCAGGCATAATTCTTACCTCTCCGAAGGGACTTAAGACAAGCTATGCCCTATGATTTGAGTTTCATACAAGTAATAATGAAGTAGAATATGAGGCCTTCATCTCCGGGCTTAGACTAGACAAAGAGTTAGGAGTGAAGAACTTAGTAGTAAACATGGACTCCATATAAGTTGGTAGTGCAGCAAGTTAAAAGAGAATCATCATTGCAATTCTACTTGACTAAATTGAAGAGTTTGATCTCACACTTTGACAAATTTGAGATAACTCACATAACTAGGGAAGAAAACAGGGAGACACATGCTCTATCTAAAATAGCCAACTCAGTACACTCCAATATCTTAAAGGAATTTTTTCTTGAATTGCTGAAGGAGAAGAGTATTGAACAAGCAGAAGTCATAGACATGGACACAATTCCGAAATGGATGACCCCGATCATTAAGTATCTTAAGGAAGGCAAACTACCGGAGGACAAGGTAGAAGCCCAAAAGGTTGAGAGGAGGTCAACAAAATATTTGAACATTGGAGAGACTTTGTACCAAAGATCTTATTTAATGCCTTATCTCCAGTGCCCAAGTCCAAGTGAGGCCAAGTATGACTTGGAGGAAATGCATGAAGGAGTTTGCGAACACCACATTGGCGGCAGAGCGCTTGCATAGAAAGTGCAAAGGCAAAAGGGCTGCTACTGGCCAAAGATGCTAGAAGATGCCATGGACTATGTGCGATGTGTTGTGAACATGTCAACTTTATTCTAACCAACCCCGAGTCCCAACTGAACAGCTTGTCTCTATCCTCACCCCTTGGCCTTTTGCCCAGTGGGGCATTGATATTTTAGGACCTTTTCCACTAGCTTTAGCCAAGAAAAAATTTGTGGTGCTCACAATTGATTATTTCACAAAATGGGTTGAAGCAAAAGTCTTAGCAACAATCACTCCTCAGCAAATCATTAACTTCTTCTGGAAAAATGTGATATGCGCTTTGGCACTCCCAATGCCCTTACCTTAGACAATGGACTGCAATTTCAGGCAAAACTTTCAAAGAGTTCTGTAGAGGTTTTGGGATAGAACTGTCACGCCCCAAAAACGGGACCGTAACACGCCGCGCTAATGGTACACCGGACCAAAGCGCAAGGCACAAACGAACAGAGCAACAAACTTAACCGCAATGTAATAGAACCATCAAACCTTATGGAGAGTCCAAAAACGAGCACCTAATCTGAAAAATTATAAATCACGTGGGGTGAGCATAACTAGCTCAGTGGATATCATAAAAGCTCTTCAAATGGGGCCAAGCATTGCGATAAAAATAAAACATAAAGATAATAACATTTGTGAAAACCATAGTCATGAAGCAGTTTCTAAAATATCTCATGCCGTTTAAACGTCAATAAACCATAATCATAAGTAGTTTCTAAAATGTCTCATGCCATTTAAACGTCAGGCATGTCCAAAACATAGCCAAAAAGATCCAATCATTTCAAGTACTGGTCCTGTTCTTATACACAACGTGATGTGTATAGTCACTGTCAGGTGTAGGTGCTGTCTCTTATATACCTCGGTCACCCTATGATTTGAATTTTGTCTAAAATATTTGGCATATGAGCAAAAGAGTTTACAAACATATTAATTGATTAACATAAAATAGCTTGGTCCCGATTTCATATATAATAATTCCAAAACTTGGTAAAAGTGCAATTTCAAACATCATACACATTCAAAAATCCATCCAAACATATTTCGAAAGTCGTTAAACAAAATACAAGTGGAAGAGGGTCTATTTCCCAGGGGGTCACCCATCCTAGAACTACTCTCGCCCAAGCACTGTCTCTTATCTTAGAAGAGAGTTATGCTCACCCCACGTGATTAGGAAAGCGAAAACGACGCAAAACGATAGAAAACGACACGAACAACTCTTTGGTCAAAAATGACCTTTTCACAAATTCTGACCAACTTCGACAAGCTAAAACCCCAGTCAAAACACTTAGTTAACCCCTCAAATTCGTATTACAGCTAGATTAGGAGATAATAAGCTTCTAGCCGGGACTATATCAATAGCATTCCACAACAATCCATACCCCAAAACCACTACAATTAACTCTATTACAACATTAGAGCAACAACCTATGGTTGGAATTTTCTACTACCAAACTCAAATTTTTACCGATCGCGACACACGCATGATTCAAGACATGCTTCCTAACCATCCCACTACCAAGGAAACACTTAAAACCATCAAAAGATCATTAAAGATCCTTCAAACATAACCATTTATCCAAATTAACCTAGTTGCGCCAAACTTCCGCTTACTTACAAAATGAAGGAAAATCTATTCCACTTGGTTTCAAGTCTCAATTCCTATCCAAGTGGACTAACCTTAAAACACTCTTAAAACATCATTATGTGCATAGACATAAGCATTCATAGCATAACACTCTAGGCCACATATGGAAGACAAACCCTAAATCATAATCTTAAAATTTGTAATCTAACCATGGAAAGTTGTTAGAAATCAACCCCAATCACTTCCCAACCTCCAGAACACTAAAAACAACCCATAACATACATAAATCATAACATATAAGGCTGCAAAGAGGGTTTTCTTCAGCCATAAATAATCCTACAAAACTTGAAATTAAAGCTTGGATCATAAAGCCTATAAGCCATAAATGCTAAAATACATAAAATCTTACCTTCCAAGTGATTTCTACTTGAAATCCAAGAAAATTTTGGGGAAAATGGAGGAAGAATTTTCGGCCAGCTGCTGGAGAAAATGAGGAAGAAAAACAACAACAAGAAGACTTAAAAAGAATTCCAAAGTTGACCCAAATAGTACCCATTTGACCAAATAGTCTCCAAGTTGACTATTTGACCCAAAAACTAATTTTTGCTACTAAATTATCATTTTCTGAATAATTCTAGATGTGTATAAGAGACAATGCACTAATTATACTTAGTCCAACTTTTGACCCGTTTACCCGCCGTAGAATGAAATCGCGTAAACCGCTTTGTTTGCCGAATTGAAAAACGAATAAGTTGAAGTACTTTATGACTAAAAATAATATGAAAAACATTTTAAACCAGTTAAAAATCAAAGGAAAAAGCTTGTAAAATACTGGGTTTCACATTCTACCCCCCTTAAACAAAGTTTCGTCCTCGAAACTTACGAAATCACGAAGCAAACAAAGCTGGATACTTCGATCTCATGAGGCTCTCAAGCTCCCAGGTAGCTTCTCACTCAGAATGATTAGACCATAAAACCTTCACGTAGGGGATAACTTTGTTCCTCAATTGATAATATCCGGACCGCAAATCAATCTTAGAGAAGTACCCCGCACCCTTAAGCTGATCAAACAAGTCATCAATCCGATGGCAAAGGGTATTTATTCTTCACAGTTACCCTATTAAGCTCACGGTAGTCAATGCAAAGTCTCAAACTACCATCTTTCTTCCGAACAAATAAGACCGGTGCTCCCCAAGGTGAAACACGTCCGGAAACTCCCTAACCACTAGGATATCCTCAATGCCTGGCTCTACTTTATCAGAGTCTATCACATAAGCCAAATAGCTCTCACAACCCCTATCTAAGGCCTTAAACGCCTTCACTACTGATATAATCGGAATCCTACTCTTGGGCTTCTTTTCATTCCCACGAAAAATCACCGTATCTAAACCAGGCATCTGAAACATCACATACCTTTCTTTACAATCAATCGTCGCACCATTAGCCGCCAACCAATCCATACGCAAAATTAAATCAAAGTCGGTCATCGGTAACTGAATAAGGTCAGCCTCAAACTTCCTATCACAAAACTCTAACCGACAACCTTCCAAAACAAACCTAGACTCCATAACCTTCCCGTCCTAGGCGGAGCATACTAGCTGATAAGAGTCAAAGATATGAATCATGGTTTTAGAGGTTCTTCAAGATTCTGTAGGAAGTTATACAACAAAGATTACATAATCAAGGACCTCTCAAAACCCCCCAAAACAAGTCAATCAATAACTCCAGGTCAAAGAATTCCACAGATCCTGTAATGTCGCGAGCAAAACAGAATCTTATACAATTCTAAGCCCGAGCACATCGATTTAAACCTCGAAAGACTCATCGAATACCTATTACTGGACTTAGGATTCAAACCTATGCTCATTCAAATCTATGCTCATTCAAACCTATGCTCTGATACCACTAAATGTCACGCCCCAAAAACGGGACCGTAACACGCCGCGCTAATGGTACAGCGGACCAAAGCGCAAGGCACAAACGAACAGAGCAACAAACTTAACCGCAATGTAATAGAAATTTCAAACCATTTCTTGACTATAAAACCAAATATTTCATTTTACACAAAAAATGCGAATTACAAAATTCCTTCTTAGTGGGAGAGGGCACTTCAAATGGGGATAAGCATTGCGATAAAAATAAAACATAAAGATAATAACATTTGTGAAAACCATAGTCATGAAGCAGTTTCTAAAATATCTCATGCCGTTTAAACGTCAATAAACCATAATCATAAGTAGTTTCTAAAATGTCTCATGCCATTTAAACGTCAGGCATGTCCAAAACATAGCCAAAAAGATCCAATCATTTCAAAACATAGTATGCTAAAGCATAGCGAACAAATCCAAGTACAGTTTCAATCCGGAATATAAGTATTTAATCTATTCTAAAATAGCATGAGTATCTTTTAGGCTCGAAGGTATGACTTACAGTACTAGCCAGATCTAGTAATCTACCACACCTACTAGTCTGACCGGGAGGTCAAGTTATCCCATCACAAGACCCCGTATCAAATTGTTCAAAACATTCACAGAAGTCACCATGGCGTCCCATGGATGACTATAGAACCGGTTCTCCACAAATCAAACATTAACACATCCAGAATTATATACCTCGGTCACCTATGAGCCAAAACAGTCATAAAATGCTTTCATTTCAAAAGAGTTTACAAACATATTAATTGATTAACATAAAATAGCTTGGTCCCGATTTCATATATAATAATTCCAAAACTTGGTAAAAGTGCAATTTCAAACATCATACACATTCAAAAATCCATCCAAACATATTTCGAAAGTCGTTAAACAAAATACAAGTGGAAGAGGGTCTATGTTACCCACAAAATCCATTCAAACATATTTCGAAAGTCGTTAAACAAAATACAAGTGGAGTCTAGAGGATTTATGTTACCCACAAAATCCATTCAAACATATTTCGAAAGTCGTTAAACAAAATACAAGTGGATGAGGATTTATGTTACCCACAAAATCCATTCAAACATATTTCGAAAGTCGTTAAACAAAATACAAGTGGATGAGGATTTATGTTACCCACCTATCAAAGCAAAAGCTGCACAAAAGATCATCAACGCGATCGCCGTCGGTAGGTGGCGTGGTTGTTTAACGACTTTCGAAATATGTTTGAATGGATTTTGTGGAGACAGGTAGACCCTCACCCCACGTTGTATTTTGTTTAACGACTTTCGGATTTTGTGGGTAACATAATCCTTTGAACTTGTATTTTGTTTGAACGACTTTCGAAATATGTTTGAATGGATTTTGTGGGTAACATAGACCCTCTTCCACTTGTATCTAAATTCGTATTACGAAGCTAGATCAGGAGATAATAAGTGTCATCTTTTCCATCTGTGGTGTTATACACTGTCCCTAGGCTATATCTAGGCTATCCTCCCTGTTGGTTCCAATAAAAATCCAATTCCAAGGTATTCAAGGGACCTTGGTCACAACCCAACTCAAAACAACATATTCAACCAACCAACAAAAATCCATAAACGGAAAGATTCACCGGAGCAATAGCCGGGACTATATCAATAGCATTCCACAACAATCCATACCCCAAAACCACTACAATTAACTCTATTACAACATTAGAGCAACAACCTATGGTTGGAATTCCTCTTACTACCAAAAAGATACTCATATTATTTTATCAGATGAATGATTCGTTTTGCTTCTTGACCATGTATACCAATCAGCTGATACTGGATTAAAACCATCAAAAGATCATTAAAGATCCTTCAAACATAACCATTTATCCAAATTAACCTAGTTGCGCCAAACTTCCGCTTACTTACAAAATGAAGGAAAATCTATTCCACTTGGTTTCAAGTCTCAATTCCTATCCAAACTAACCTTAAAACACTCTTAAAACATCATTATGTGCATAGACATAAGCATTCATAGCGATAAATAACACTCTAGGCCACATATGGAAGACAAACCCTAAATCATAATCTTAAAATTTGTAATCTAACCATGGAAAGTTGTTAGAAATCAACCCCAATCACTTCCCAACCTCCAAAACACTAAAAACAACCCATAACATACATAAATCATAACATATAAGGCTGCAAAGAGGGTTTTCTTCAGCCATAAATAATCCTACAAAACTTGAAATTAAAGCTTGGATCATAAAGCCTATAAGCCATAAATGCTAAAATACATAAAATCTTACCTTCCAAGTGATTTCTACTTGAAATCCAAGAAAATTTTTGGGGAAAATGGAGGAAGAATTTTCGGCCAGCTGCTGGAGAAAATGAGGAAGAAAAACAACAAGAAGAAGACTTAAAAAGAATTCCAAAGTTGACCCAAATAGTACCCATTTGACCAAATAGTCTCCAAGTTGACTATTTGACCCAAAAACTAATTTTTTTGCTACTAAATTATCATTTTCTGAATAATTCAGCCAAGCAACAACACTCACACCACAATGCACTAATTACACTTAGTCCAACTTTTGACCCGTTTACCCGCCGGAACCGAAATCGCGTAAACCGAAAAATTTTCGAATTGAAAAACGAATAAGTTGAAGTACTTTATGACTAAAAATAATATGAAAAACATTTTAAACCAGTTAAAAATCAAAGAACAAAGCTAGTAAAATACTGGGTTTCACATTCTACCCCCCTTAAACAAAGTTTCGTCCTCGAAACTTACGAAATCACGAAGCAAACAAAGCTGGATACTTCGATCTCATGAGGCTCTCAAGCTCCCAGGTAGCTTCTCACTCAGAATGATTAGACCATAAAACCTTCACGTAGGGGATAACTTTATTCCTCAATTGATAATATCCGGACCGCAAATCAATCTTAGAGAAGTACCCCGCACCCTTAAGCTGATCAAACAAGTCATCAATCCGTGGCAAAGGGTATTTATTCTTCACAGTTACCCTATTAAGCTCACGGTAGTCAATGCAAAGATTAGTAGAGGTTTATCTTTGTCTCTTGGCTGTCATCTAGATGTGTATATTGATATAGTATCTTCCCCAAGGTGAAACACGTCCGAAAACTCCCTAACCACTAGGATATCCTCAATGCCTGGCTCTACTTTATCAGAGTCTATCACATAAGCCAAATAGCTCTCACAACCCCTATCTAAGGCCTTAAACGCCTTCACTACTGATATAATCGGAATCCTACTCTTGGGCTTCTTTTCATTCCCACGAAAAATCACCGTATCTAAACCAGGCATCTGAAACATCACATACCTTTCTTTACAATCAATCGTCGCACCATTAGCCGCCAACCAATCCATACGCAAAATTAAATCAAAGTCGGTCATCGGTAACTGAATAAGGTCAGCCTCAAACTTCCTATGTTTGGACTCTTTTTGACATCTGAATACAAACCTAGAGTCCATAACCTTCCCGTCCTAGGCGGCAGTACTAGCTGATAAGAGTCAAAGACGAAATCATGAGCAAAGAATAACTCTTCAAGATTTCAACAAAAGAGGTACAACAAAGATTACATAATCAAGGACCTCTCAAAACCTCCCAAAACAAGTCAATCAATAACTCCAGGTCAAAGAATTCCACAGATCCTGTAATGTCGCGAGCAAAACAGAATCTTATACAATTCTAAGCCCGAGCACATCGATTTAAACCTCGAAAGACTCATCGAATACCTATTACTGGACTTAGGATTCAAACCTATGCTCATTCAAATCTATGCTCATTCAAACCTATGCTCTGATACCACTAAATGTCACGCCCCAAAAACGGGACCGTAACACGCCGCGCTAATGGTACACCGGACCAAAGCGCAAGGCACAAACGAACAGAGCAACAAACTTAACCGCAATGTAATAGAACCATCAAACCATTTCTTGACTATAAAACCAAATATTTCATTTTACACAAAAAATGCGAATTACAAAATTCCTTCTTAGTACAAAAGATGCTACAACAAAAACATAAAGTTCATCAATACAAAACCTATCTAATACGGATAGGTTGTTGGTCTAGATGCCGTTTAAACGTCAATAAACCATAATCATAAGTAGTTTCTAAAATGTCTCATGCCATTTAAACGTCAGGCATGTCCAAAACATAGCCAAAAAGATCCAATCATTTCAAAACATAGTATGCTAAAGCATAGCGAACAAATCCAAGTACAGTTTCAATCCGAAATATAATAAAATAGCATGAGTATCTTTTAGGCTCGAAGGTATGACTTACAGTCCTAGCCAGTTACACCTACTAGTCTGACCGGGAGGTCAAGTTATCCCATCACAAGACCCCGTATCAAATTGTTCAAAACATTCACAGAAGTCACCATGGCGTCCCATGGATGACTATAGAACCTTCTCCACAAATCAAACATTAACACATCTAATTATATACCTCGATCACCTATGGGATGTTAAGCGGAAGTCATAAAATGCTTTCATTTCAAAAGAGTTTACAAACATATTAATTGATTAACATAAAATAGCTTGGTCCCGATTTCATATATAATAATTCCAAAACTTGGTAAAAGTGCAATTTCAAACATCATACACATTCAAAAATCCATCCAAACATATTTCGAAAGTCGTTAAACAAAATACAAGTGGAAGAGGGTCTATGTTACCCACAAAATCCATTCAAACATATTTCGAAAGTCGTTAAACAAAATACAAGTGGAAATTTTAAGTTACCCACAAAATCCATTCTTCCATATTGGCCGAAAGTGTTAAACAAAAAATGTGTACAAGTGGACAGGATTTATGTTACCCACAAAATCCATTGCGTTAATATTTCGCTTTCGTTAAACAAAATACAAGTGGATGAGGATTATAATGTTACCCACCTATCAAAGCAAAAACTGCACAAAAGATCACTGAACGCGATCGCCGTCGGTAGGTGGCGTGGTACCTAAAACAGGTATAAGAGGACTCTTAGAAGAGATGTAGAAGTTAAAGATTGACTAGGAAAGCGAAAACGACGCAAAACGATAGAAAACGACACGAACAACTCTTTGGTCAAAAATGACCTTTTCACAAATTCTGACCAACTTCGACAAGCTAAAACGTTTTTCAATTCGACAAATTTTACGATTTACGCGTTTTCGGCTCACACTGGGTTTTAACATATTCAACCAACCAACAAAAATCCATAAACGGAAAGATTCACCGGAGCAATAGCCGGGACTATATCAATAGCATTCCACAACAATCCATACCCCAAAACCACTACAATTAACTCTATTACAACATTAGAGCAACAACCTATGGTTGGAATTCCTCTTACTACCAAACTGAAATTTTTACCGATTAGCCACACGCATGATTCAAACATGCTTCCTAACCATCCCACTACCAAGGAAACACTTAAAACCATCAAAATGATCATTAGAGATCCTTGGAAACATAACCATTTATCCAAATTAACCTAGTTGCGCCAAACTTCCGCTTACTTACAAAATGAAGGAAAATCTATTCCACTTGGTTTCAAGTCTCAATTCCTATCCAAACTAACCTTAAAACACTCTTAAAACATCATTATGTGCATAGACATAAGCATTCATAGCATAACACTCTAGGCCACATATGGAAGACAAACCCTAAATCATAATCTTAAAATTTGTAAGTAGAAATCACATAAATGCTAAAATACATAAAATCTTACCTTCCAAGTGATTTCTACTTGAAATCCAAGAAAATTCCTGGGGAAAATGGAGGAAGAATTTTCGGCCAGCTGCTGGAGAAAATGAGGAAGAAAAACAACAACAAGAAGACTTAAAAAGAATTCCAAAGTTGACCCAAATAGTACCCATTTGACCAAATAGTCTCCAAGTTATATTTGACCCAAAATCTAATTTTTTTGCTACTAAATTATCATTTTCTGAATATTTCACATTACTGGTAACACTCACACACCACAATGCACTAATTACACTGTGTATAACTTTTGACCCGTTTAGATAGGTTTTGTATTGATGAACTTTGAATTTGCCGAATTGAAAAACGAATAAGTTGAAGTACTTTATGACTAAAAATAATATGAAAAACATTTTAAACCAGTTAAAAATCAAAGGAAAAAGCTTGTAAAATACTGGGTTTCACATTCTACCCCCCTTAAACAAAGTTTCGTCCTCGAAACTTACGAAATCACGAAGCAAACAAAGCTGGATACTTCGATCTCATGAGGCTCTCAAGCTCCTGTAGCTTCTCACTCGAATGATTAGACCATAAAACCTTCACGTAGGGGATAACTTTGTTCCTCAATTGATAATATCCGGACCGCAAATCAATCTTAGAGAAGTACCCCGCACCCTTAAGCTGATCAAACAAGTCATCAATCCGTGGCAAAGGGTATTTATTCTTCACAGTTACCCTATTAAGCTCACGGTAGTCAATGCAAAGTCTCAAACTACCATCTTTCTTCCGAACAAATAAGACCGGTGCTCCCCAAGGTGAAACAACGTCCGGAAACTCCCTAACCACTAGGATATCCTCAATGCCTGGCTCTACTTTATCAGAGTCTATCACATAAGCCAAATAGCTCTCACAACCCCTATCTAAGGCCTTAAACGCCTTCACTACTGATATAATCGGAATCCTATTATGTGGGTTTCTTTAACGACTTTAGAAATATGTTTGAATGGATTTTGTGGGTAACATAAATACCTTTCTTTACAATCAATCGTCGCACCATTAGCCGCCAACCAATCCATACGCAAAATTAAATCAAAGTCGGTCATCGGTAACTGAATAAGGTCAGCCTCAAACTTCCTATCACAAAACTCTAACCGACAACCTTCCAAAACAAACCTAGACTCCATAACCTTCCCGTCCTAGGCGGCATACTAGCTGATAAGAGTCAAAGACGAAATCATGAGCAAAGAATAACTCTTCAAGATTCAACAAAAGAGGTACAACAAAGATTACATAATCAAGGACCTCTCAAAACCTCCCAAAACCCTGTTGTCGCGAGCAAAACAGAATCTTATACAATTCTAAGCCCGAGCACATCGATTTAAACCTCGAAAGACTCATCGAATACCTATTACTGGACTTAGGATTCAAACCTATGCTCATTCAAACCTATGCTCATTCAAACCTATGCTCTGATACCACTAAATGTCACGCCCCAAAAACGGGACCGTAACACGCCGCGCTAATGGTACACGGACCAAAGCGCAAGGCACAAACGAACAGAGCAACAAACTTAACCGCAATGTAATAGAACCATCAAACCATTTCTTGACTATAAAACCAAATATTTCATTTTACACAAAAAATGCGAATTACAAAATTCCTTCTTAGTACAAAAGATGCTACAACAAAAACATAAAGTTCATCAATACAAAACCTATCTAATACACTACCCCTCTCCAAACAAAAGAGAAGCTTGGAAGATTATCCGCAGAGTCCTACCAGTAATAATGTGGAATCTGGAGAAAATCTAAAAGCTGCTAACGCGATGGAGAGTCCAAAAACGAGCACTTAATCTGAAAAATTATAAATCACGTGGGGTGAGCATAACTAGCTCAGTGGATATCATAAAAGCTCTTCAAATGGGGCCAAGCATTGCGATAAAAATAAAACATAAAGATAATAACATTTGTGAAAACCATAGTCATGAAGCAGTTTCTAAAATATCTCATGCCGTTTAAACGTCAATAAACCATAATCATAAGTAGTTTCTAAAATGTCTCATGCCATTTAAACGTCGCATGTCCAAAACATAGCCAAAAAGATCCAATCATTTCAAAACATAGTATGCTAAAGCATAGCGAACAAATCCAAGTACGTTTCAATCCGGAATATAATAAAATAGCATGAGTATCTTTTAGGCTCAAGGTATGACTTACAAGTACTAGCCAGATCTAGTAATCTACCACACCTACTAGTCTGACCGGGAGGTCAAGTTATCCCATCACAAGACCCCGTATCAAATTGTTCAAAACATTCACAGAAGTCACCATGGCGTCCCATGGATGACTATAGAACCGGTTCTCCACAAATCAAACATTAACACAAGAATTATATACCTCGGTCACCTATGAGCCAAAACAGTCATAAAATGCTTTCATTTCAAAAGAGTTTACAAACATATTAATTGATTAACATAAAATAGCTTGGTCCCGATTTCATATATAATAATTCCAAAACTTGGTAAAAGTGCAATTTCAAACATCATACACATTCAAAAATCCATCCAAACATATTTCGAAAGTCGTTAAACAAAATACAAGTGGAAGAGGGTCTATGTTACCCACAAAATCCATTCAAACATATTTCGAAAGTCGTTAAACAAAATACAAGTGGAAGAGGATTTATGTTACCCACAAAATCCATTCAAACATATTTCGAAAGTCGTTAAACAAAATACAAGTGGATGAGGATTTATGTTACCCACAAAATCCATTCAAACATATTTCGAAATGACGAATTTGAGGGGTTAACTAAGTGTTAAAAATCCAATTCCAAGGTATTCAAGGGACCTTGGTCACAACCCAACTCAAAACAACATATTCAACCAACCAACAAAAATCCATAAACGGAAAGATTCACCGGAGCATGCGGGTGTTGATGCTATAGCCGGGACTATATCAATAGCATTCCACAACAATCCATACCCCAAAACCACTACAATTAACTCTATTACAACATTAGAGCAACAACCTATGGTTGGAATTCCTCTTTACTACCAAACTGAAATTTTTACCGATTAGCCACACGCATGATTCAAACATGCTTCCTAACCATCCCACTACCAAGGAAACACTTAAAACCATCAAAAGATCATTAAAGATCCTTCAAACATAACCATTTATCCAAATTAACCTAGTTGCGCCAAACTTCCGCTTACTTACAAAATGAAGGAAAATCTATTCCACTTGGTTTCAAGTCTCAATTCCTATCCAAACTAACCTTAAAACACTCTTAAAACATCATTATGTGCATAGACATAAGCATTCATAGCATAACACTCTAGGCCACATATGGAAGACAAACCCTAAATCATAATCTTAAAATTTGTAATCTAACCATGGAAAGTTGTTAGAAATCAACCCCAATCACTTCCCAACCTCCATTTGTTTAACGACTTAGGAAGAATTTTCGGCCAGGTTGCTGGAGAAAATGAGGAAGAAAAACAACAACAAGAAGACTTAAAAAGAATTCCAAAGTTGACCCAAATAGTACCCATTTGACCAAATAGTCTCCAAGTTGACTATTTGACCCAAAAACTAATTTTTTTGCTACTAAATTATCATTTTCTGAATAATTCAGCCAACAACAACACTCACACACCACAATGCACTAATTACACTTAGTCCAACTTTTGACCCGTTTATATGGAATCGAAATCGCGTAAACCGAAAAATTTGCCGAATTGAAAAACGAATACAGTTAGAAGTACTTTATGACTAAAAATAATATGAGTCAACATTTTAGACCAGTTAAAAATCAAAGGGGTACTTGTAAAATACTCTTATACACATTCTACCCCCCTTATAAGAGACGTCCTCGAAACTTACGAAATTTGAGAAGTTAACTAAGCCGGATACTTCGATCTCATGAGGCTCTCAAGCTCCCGGTAGCTTCTCACCGAATGATTAGACCATAAAACCTTCACGTAGGGATAACTTTGTTGCTCAATTGATAATACTGAGCTAGTTATGCTCTGTCTTTTAGAAACTGCTTCATGACTATAAGCCGATCAAACAAGTCATCAATCCGTGGCAAAGGGTATTTATTCTTCACATTACCCTATTAAGCTCACGGTAGTCAATGCAAAGTTTGAGACCTGTCTCTTATACACATCTAGATGTGTATAAGAGACAGGTGTAATTAGTGCATTGTGGTGTGTGATTGTTCTAAGATGGATATCCTCAATGCCCGGCTCTACTTAATCTAGATTTTAATGGTAACTGAATAAGTTCAGCCTCAAACTTCCTATCACACCTGTGTCTAACCGACAACCTTCCAAAACAAACCTAGACTCCATAACCTTCCCGTCCTAGGCGGCATACTAGCTGATAAGAGTCAAAGACGAAATCATGAGCAAAGAATAACTCTTCAAGATTCAACAAAAGAGGTACAACAAAGATTACATAATCAAGGACCTCTCAAAACCTCCCAAAACAAGTCAATCAATAACTCCAGGTCAAAGAATTCCACAGATCCTGTAATGTCGCGAGCATGCTGAAACCTTGGAATTGAACCTATGCTCTTTCAAAGTTATGCTCATTCAAACCTATGCTCTGATACCATTAATCTCATGGTTAAAAACGGGACCGTAACACGCCGCGCTAATGGTACACCGGACCAAAGCGCAAGGCACAAACGAACAGAGCAACAAACTTAACCGCAATGTAATAGAACCATCAAACCATTTCTTGACTATAAAACCAAATATTTCATTTTACACAAAAAATGCGAATTACAAAATTCCTTCTTAGTACAAAAGATGCTACAACAAAAACATAAAGTTCATCAATACAAAACCTATCTAATACACTACCCCTCTCCAAACAAAAGAGAAGCTTGGAAGATTATCCGCAGAGTCCTACCAGTAATGTGGAATCGGAGAAAATCTAAAAGTCGCTAACGCGATGGAGAGTCCAAAACGAGCACCTAATCTGAAAAATTATAAATCACGTGGGGTGAGCATAACTAGCTCAGTGGATATCATAAAAGCTCTTCAAATGGGGCCAAGCATTGCGATAAAAATAAAACATAAAGATAATAACATTTGTGAAAACCATAGTCATGAAGCAGTTTCTAAAATATCTCATGCCGTTTAAACGTCAATAAACCATAATCATAAGTAGTTTCTAAAATGTCTCATGCCATTTAAACGTCAGGCATGTCCAAAACATAGCCAAAAAGATCCAATCATTTCAAAACATAGTATGCTAAAGCATAGCGAATGCTCCTGTCTCTTATACACATCTAGATGTGTATAAGAGACAGACTTTTAGGCTCGAAGGTATGACTTACAGTACTAGCCAGATCTAGTAATCTACCACACCTACTAGTCTGACCGGGAGGTCAAGTTATCCCATCACAAGACCCCGTATCAAATTGTTCAAAACATTCACAGAAGTCACCATATGCGTCCCATGGATGTTTACTATAGAAGTTGTATTCTCCACAAATCAAACATTAACACATCCAGAATTATATACCTCGGTCACCTATGAGCCAAAACAGTCATAAAATGCTTTCATTTCAAAAGAGTTTACAAACATATTAATTGATTAACATAAAATAGCTTGGTCCCGATTTCATATATAATAATTCCAAAACTTGGTAAAAGTGCAATTTCAAACATCATACACATTCAAAAATCCATCCAAACATATTTCGAAAGTCGTTAAACAAAATACAAGTGGAAGAGGGTCTATGTTACCCACAAAATCCATTCAAACATTGAGGTTCAAAGTCGTTAAACAAAATACAAGTGGAAGAGGATTTATGTTACCCACAAAATCCTGTCTCTTATACACATCTTTAGCTTGTCGAAGTTGGTCAGAATTTGTGAAAAGGTCATTTTTGACCAAAGAGTTGTTCGTGTCGTTTTCTATCGTTTTGCGTCGTTTTCGCTTTCCTAGTCAATCTTTAACTTCTACATCTCTTCTTGAGGCTGACCTCTTATGGTCTTATACAAATCTAGAGTGACCAAGCTGTCTTTTATGTTCTAATGTGTATAAGAGGACTCTTAGAAGAGATGTAGAAGTTAAAGATTGACTAGGAAAGCGAAAACGTGCAAAACGATAGAAAACGACGTGTTAACAACTCTTTGGTCAAAAATGACCTTTTCACAAATTCTGACCAACTTCGACAAGCTAAAACCCCAGTCAAAACACTTAGTTAACCCCTCAAATTCGTATTACAGCTAGATTAGGAGATAATAAGCTCAGTTTTCCGAAAAACCGAAAACTTCGCCTCCCTAGGCTATAAGTAGGCTATCCTCCTGCCAATAAAAATCCAATTCCAAGGTATTCAAGGGACCTTGGTCACAACCCAACTCAAAACAACATATTCAACCAACCAACAAAAATCCATAAACGGAAAGATTCACCGGAGCAATAGCCGGGACTATATCAATAGCATTCCACAACAATCCATACCCCAAAACCACTACAAGAATTAACTCTATTACAACATTAGAGCAACAACCTATGGTTGGAATTTTGTCTTACTTTATTGACGTTTAAACGGATTAGCCACACGCATGATTCAAACATGCTTCCTAACCATCCCACTACCAAGGAAACACTTAAAACCATCAAAAGATCATTAAAGATCCTTCAAACATAACCATTTATCCAAATTAACCTAGTTGCGCCAAACTTCCGCTTACTTACAAAATGAAGGAAAATCTATTCCACTTGGTTTCAAGTCTCAATTCCTATCCATACTAACCTTAAAACACTCTTAAAACATCATTATGTGCATAGACATAAGCATTCATAGCATAACACTCTAGGCCACATATGGAAGACAAACCCTAAATCATAATCTTAAAATTTGTAATCTAACCATGGAAAGTTGTTAGAAATCAACCCCAATCACTTCCCAACCTCCAAAACACTAAAAACAACCCATAACATACATAAATCATAACATATAAGGCTGCAAAGAGAATGGTTTTCTTCAGCCATAAATAATCCTACAAAACTTGAAATTAAAGCTTGGATCATAAAGCCTATAAGCCATAAATGCTAAAATACATAAAATCTTACCTTCCAAGTGATTTCTACTTGAAATCCAAGCGGGTTAGCGGGTCTAACAAATTGGATCTTTTCGGTTCCGGCGGGTAAACGGGTCAAAAGTAGGGCTGTCTCTTATAGTGCATCTGATGTGTATAAGTGTTGTAAAATAGTACCCATTTGACCAAATAGTCTCCAAGTTGACTATTTGACCCAAAATCTAATTTTTTTGCTACTAAATTATCATTTTCTGAATAATTCAGCCAACAACAACACTCACACACCACAATGCACTAATTACACTTAGTCCAACTTTTGACCCGTTTACCCGCCGGAACCGAAATCGCGTAAACCGAAAAATTTGCCGAATTGAAAAACGAATAAGTTGAAGTACTTTATGACTAAAAATAATATGAAAAACATTTTAAACCAGTTAAAAAGATATTATCAAAGGAAAAAGCTTGTAAAATACTGGGTTTCACATTCTACCCCCCTTAAACAAAGTTTCGTCCTCGAAACTTACGAAATCACGAAGCAAACAAAGCTGGATATACACATCTAGATGTCATGACAGGCTTAAGGCTCCCAGGTAGCTTCTCACTCAGAATGATTAGACCATAAAACCTTCACGTAGGGGATAACTTTGTTCCTCAATTGATAATATCCGGACCGCAAATCAATCTTAGAGAAGTACCCCGCACCCTTAAGCTGATCAAACAAGTCATCAATCCGTGGCAAAGGGTATTTATTCTTCACAGTTACCCTATTAAGCTGTCTCTTATACACATGCAAAGTCTCAAAAGACCATCTTTCCTACAAATAGGCAAGACCGGTGGTCCCCAAGGTGAAACACGTCCGAAACTCCTAACCACTAGGATATCCTCAATGCCCGGCTCTACTTTATCAGAGTCTATCACATAAGCCAAATAGCTCTCACAACCCCTATCTAAGGCCTTAAACGTTCGCTATCTGTCTCTTATACACATGTTAGATGTGTATAAGAGACAGTTCCAGACGGGATCCATATGTTTTATTTTTATCGCAATGCTGGCCCCATTTGAATGCTTTTATGACTGTCTCTTATACACATCTAGATGTGTATAAGAGACAGGTGTAGTTTGATTCTGTTTTGAGCTTGAAAGATTACAGGATCTGTCAATTCCCCCCAAAACAAGCGGAATCAATAACTCCAGGTCAAAGAATTCCACAGATCCTGTAATGTCGCGAGCAAAACAGAATCTTATACAATTCTAAGCCCGAGCACATCGATTTAAACCTCGAAAGACTCATCGAATACCTATTACTTGGACTTAGGATTCAAACCTATGCTCATTCAAATCTATGCTCATTCAAACCTATGCTCGATACCACTAAATGTCACGCCCAAAAGCGGGACCGTAACACGCCGCGCTAATGGTACACGGACCAAAGCGCAAGGCACAAACGAACAGAGCAACAAACTTAACCGCAATGTAATAGAACCATCAAACCATTTCTTGACTATAAAACCAAATATTTCATTTTACACAAAAAATGCGAATTACAAAATTCCTTCTTAGTACAAAAGATGCTACAACAAAAACATAAAGTTCATCAATACAAAACCTATCTAATACACTACCCTCTCCAAACAAAAGAGAAGCTTGGAAGATTATCCGCAGAGTCCTACCAAGGTAATGTGGAATGGAGAAAATCTAAAAGCGCTAACGATGGAGAGTCCAAAAACGAGCACCTAATCGAAAAATTATAAATCACGTAGGGTGAGCATAACTAGCTCAGTGGATATCAGAAAAGCTCTTCAAATGGGGCCAAGCATTGCGATAAAAAGAAAACATAAAGATAATAACATTTGTGAAAACCATAGTCATGAAGCAGTTTCTAAAATGTCTCATGCCATTTAAACGTCAATAAACCATAATCATAAGTAGTTTCTAAAATGTCTCATGCCATTTAAACGTCAGTCATGTCCAAAACATAGCCAAAAAGATCCAATCATTTCAAAACATAGTATGCTAAAGCATAGCGAACAAATCCAGTACAGTTTCAATACAGAATATGCATATCTATTGCATAAGTCTCTTTTAGTGCATCTAGTGGTATGACTTTCAGTACTAGCTGTAAGTCATACTTTTGAGCCTAAAAGATACACCGGCTAGGTCAAGTTATCCCATCACAAGACCCCGTATCAAATTGTTCAAAACATTCACAGAAGTCACCATGGCGTCCCATGGATGACTATAGAACCGGTTCTCCACAAATCAAACATTAACACATCCAGATTATATACCTCGGTCACACCTATGAGCCAAAACAGTCATAAAATGCTTTCATTTCAAAAGAGTTTACAAACATATTAATTGATTAACATAAAATAGCTTGGTCCCGATTTCATATATAATAATTCCAAAACTTGGTAAAAGTGCAATTTCAAACATCATACACATTCAAAAATCCATCCAAACATATTTCGAAAGTCGTTAAACAAAATACAAGTGGAAGAGGGTCTATGTTACCCACAAAATCCATTCAAACATATTTCGAAAGTCGTTAAACAAAATACAAGTGGAAGAGGATTTATGTTACCCACAAAATCCATTCAAACATATTTCGAAAGTCGTTAAACAAAATACAAGTGGATGAGGATTTATGTTACCCACAAAATCCATTCAAACATATTTCGAAAGTCGTTAAACAAAATACAAGTGGATGAGGATTTATGTTACCCACCTATCAAAGCAAAACTGCACAAAAGATCACGAACGCGATCGCCGTCGGTAGGTGGCGTGGTACTCTTATACTGTAAATTTGAGGGGTTAACTAAGGGCTGTCTCTTATACACATCTAGATGTGTATAAGAGACAGGTTGTGAGCTATTTCAAAGTTTTTGGTTTTAAATGCTTTAGGTCCCTATCACACCTTGGAATTGGATTTGTATACCAAGGGATTGGATACCCTGTAATTATACACCCTGTCTCTTATAGACATCTAGAACCTACTTATAGTTATGACTCTTTATGACGTTACTAAACGGCATGAGATAATAGCGGGACTTATCAATAGCATTCCACAACAATCCATACCCCAAAACCACTACAATTAACTCTATTACAACATTAGAGCAACAACCTACGGTTGGAATTCCTCTTTACTACCAAACTGAATTATTTTTACCGATTAGCCACACGCATGATTCAAACATGCTTCCTAACCATCCCACTACCAAGGAAACACTTAAAACCATCAAAAGATCATTAAAGATCCTTCAAACATAACCATTTATCCAAATTAACCTAGTTGCGCCAAACTTCCGCTTACTTACAAAATGAAGGAAAATCTATTCCACTTGGTTTCAAGTCTCAATTCCTATCCAAACTAACCTTAAAACACTCTTAAAACATCATTATGTGCATAGACATAAGCATTCATAGCATAACACTCTAGGCCACATATGGAAGACAAACCCTAAATCATAATCTTAAAATTTGTAATCTAACCATGGAAAGTTGTTAGAAATCAACCCCAATCACTTCCCAACCTCCAAAACACTAAAAACAACCCATAACATACATAAATCATAACATATAAGGCTGCAAAGAGGGTTTTCTTCAGCCATAAATAATCCTACAAAACTTGAAATTAAAGCTTGGATATAAAGCCTATAAAGCCATAAATGCTAAAAGTCATAAAATCTTACGGTCCCTGTTTTGGCAATTTGATATTTAGTGGTATCAGAGCATAGGCTGTCTCTTATACACATCTAGATGTGTATAAGAGACAGTCATAAGAGTACAGTCTCTTCTTCGTTTTTCTCTTCGGCAAATGTTTTAGGTACCACGCCACCTACCGACGGCGAAATAGTCTCCAAGTTGACTATTTGACCCAAAACTAATTTTTGCTACTAAATTATCACAAATGTTATAGTTATGCTCCTGTCTCTTATACACATCTAGCATGTGTATAAGAGACTAATTACAGATATCCAACATTTGCGACTACCCGCCGCAACCGAAATCGCGTAAACCGAAAAATTTGCCGAATTGAAAAACGAATAAGTTGAAGTACTTTATGACTAAAAATAATATGAAAAACATTTTAAACCAGTTAAAAATCAAAGGAAAAAGCTTGTAAAATACTGGGTTTCACATTCTACCCCTTAAACAAAGTTTGTCCTCGATCTGTCTCTTATGACACATCTAGAAGTGTATCCCGGTCAGTACTAGGGTAGCTGTAGACCATAAATACCTTCACGTAGGGGATAACTTTGTTGATCAATTGATAATATCCGGACCGCAAATCAATCTTAGAGAAGTACCCCGCACCCTTAAGCTGATCAAACAAGTCATCAATCCGTGGCAAAGGGTATTTATTCTTCACAGTTACCCTATTAAGCTCACGGTAGTCAATGCAAAGTCTCAAACTACCATCTTTCTTCCGAACAAATAAGACCGGTGGTCCCCAAGGTGAAACACGTCCGAAAACTCCCTAACCACTAGGATATCCTCAATGCCTGGCTCTACTTTATCAGAGTCTATCACATAAGCCAAATAGCTCTCACAACCCCTATCTAAGGCCTTAAACGCCTTCACTACTGATATAATCGGAATCCTACTCGGGGCTTCTTTTCATTCCCACGAAAATCACCGTATCTATTTGTAATGTCGCGAGCAAAACAGAATCTTATACAATTCTAAGCCCGAGCACATCGATTTAAACCTCGAAAGACTCATCGAATACCTATTACTGGACTTAGGATTCAAACCTATGCTCTGATTCAAACCTATGCTCTGATTCAAACCTATTCTAGTTTGCTCTGATACCACTAAATGTCACGCCCCAAAAACGGGACCGTAACACGCCGCGCTAATGGTACCCGGACCAAAGCGCAAGGCACAAACGAACAGAGCAACAAACTTAACCGCAATGTAATAGAACCATCAAACCATTTCTTGACTATAAAACCAAATATTTCATTTTACACAAAAAATGCGAATTACAAAATTCCTTCTTAGTACAAAAGATGCTACAACAAAAACATAAAGTTCATCAATACAAAACCTATCTAATACTGGATGTGTTAATGTTTGATTTGTGGAGAACCGGTTCTATAGTCATCCATGGGACGCCATGGTGACTTTGGTGTGTATGTGTTTTTGGCCTATGAAAGTGTTGGTTTATATGAACGTTTATGGTCTATGACATCTAATTATAAATCTCTTATGAGCATAACTAGCTCAGTGGATATCATAAAAGCTCTTCAAATGGGGCCAAGCATTGCGATAAAAATAAAACATAAAGATAATAACATTTGTGAAAATTTACCATAGTCATGAAGCAGTTTCTAAAATATCTCATGCCGTTTAAACGTCAATAAACCATAATCATAAGTAGTTTCTAAAATGTATAAGATGCCATTTAAACGTCGGCATGTCCAAAACATAGCCAAAAAGATCCAATCATTTCAAAACATAGTATGCTAAAGCATAGCGAACAAATCCAAGTACGCTTTCAATCCGGAATATAATAAAATAGCATGAGTATCTTTTAGGCTCGAAGGTATGACTTACGCACTAGCCGAGATCTAGTAATCTACCACACCTACTAGTCTGACCGGGAGGTCAAGTTATCCCGGTCACAAGACCCCGTATCAAATCTGTTCTTAAACATTCACAGAAGTCACCATGGCGTCCCATGGATGACTATAGAAAAATTCTCCACAAATCAAACATTAACACATCCAATTATATACCTCGGTCACCTATGAGCCAAAACAGTCATAAAATGCTTTCATTTCAAAAGAGTTTACAAACATATTAATTGATTAACACGGGTCAAAAGTCGTTAAACAAAATACAAGTGGATGAGGATTTATGTTACCCACAAAATCCATTCAAACATATTTCGAAAGTCGTTAAACAAAATACAAGTGGATGAGGATTTATGTTACCCACCTATCAAAGCAAAAACTGCACAAAAGATCACTGAACGCGATCGCCGTCGGTAGGTGGCGTGGTACCTAAAACAGGTATAAGAGGACTCTTAGAAGAGATGTAGAAGTTAAAGATTGACTAGGAAAGCGAAAACGACGCAAAACGATAGCAAACGACACCAACATGTCTTTGGTCAAAGTTGGTCACTTCTACAATTTTTGAGTTCTAATCTTGGTAAAACCTGTCTCTTATAGTCAAAACACTTAGTACACATCTAGATGTGTATAAGAGACAGCTCTGATACGGGGATAATAAGCTCGTTTTCCAGAAAAACCGAAAACTTCGCCTCTCCTAGCTTGTTAAGTAGGCTATCCTCCCTGCCAATAAAAATCCAATTCCAAGGTATTCAAGGGACCTTGGTCACAACCCAACTCAAAACAACATATTCAACCAACCAACAAAAATCCATAAACGGAAAGATTCACCGGAGCAATAGCCGGGACTATATCAATAGCATTCCACAACAATCCATACCCCAAAACCACTACAATTAACTCTATTACAACATTAGAGCAACAACCTATGATACCTTTCAATTTCTTAATCTTAGATGCCTTTTTACCGATTAGCCACACGCATGATTCAAACATGCTTCCTAACCATCCCACTACCAAGGAAACATTCTTAAAACCATCAAAAGATCATTAAAGATCCTTCAAACATAACCATTTATCCAAATTAACCTAGTTGCGCCAAACTTCCGCTTACTTACAAAATGAAGGAAAATCTATTCCACTTGGTTTCAAGTCTCAATTCCTATCCAAACTAACCTTAAAACACTCTTAAAACATCATTATGTGCATAGACATAAGCATTCATAGCATAACACTCTAGGCCACATATGGAAGACAAACCCTAAATCATAATCTTAAAATTTGTAATCTAACCATGGAAAGTTGTTAGAAATCAACCCCAATCACTTCCCAACCTCCAAAACACTAAAAACAACCCATAACATACATAAATCATAACATATAAGGCTGCAAAGAGGGTTTTCTTCAGCCATAAATAATCCTACAAAACTTGAAATTAAAGCTTGGATCATAAAGCCTATAAGCCATAAATGCTAAAATACATAAAATCTTACCTTCCAAGTGATTTCTACTTGAAATCCAAGAAAATTGATTTGGGGAAAATGGAGGAAGAATTTTCGGCCAGCTGCTGGAGAAAATGAGGAAGAAAAACAACAACAAGAAGACTTAAAAAGAATTCCAAAGTTGACCCAAATAGTACCCATTTGACCAAATAGTCTCCAAGTTGACTATTTGACCCAAAATCTAATTTTTTTGCTACTAAATTATCATTTTCTGAATAATTCAGCCAACAACAACACTCACACACCACAATGCACTAATTACACTTAGTCCAACTTTTGACCCGTTTACCCGCCGGAACCGAAATTGCGTAAACCGAAAAATTTGCCGAATTGAAAAACGAATAAGTTGAAGTACTTTATGAGTACAAATAATATGAAAAACATTTTAAACCAGTTAAAAATCAAAGAACAAAGCTAGTAAAATACTGGGTTTCACAAGAACAGTGCTTCACCTAAGTAAGTCATGCCCAAAGTAATGGCTTGGCAGAAGTCACTAACCGCTCTATCTTAGAAGGGTTCAAGAAAAGGTTAGTGGACGGTGCTAAAGGAAACTGGGTAAAGGAACTCCCCAATGTACTTTAGTCACACCGCACCACATACAAGAATGCAATTGGAGAGACCCCTTTCAATCTTACATATGGTACTAAGGCGCTTATTCCAGTGAAGTCGGAATGCCAGGATTCCGAGTCTACAACTTTAATTCGAAAAATAATGACAAAGGTTTGAATCTAACCTCGATCTACTTGAGGGGGAAAGGGATAAGGCATTCTTTAGAATGCAGGTAGACAAGCAGTGAATAGCTCGGTATTATAACTGGCAAGTTCGGGGTAGAATATTCAAAGTAGGTGATTGGGTTACCAAGAAAGCGGAGATAAGTAGCCTCAATCTCGAGGAAAGCTCTCACCAAATTGGGAAGAACCCTATGAAATCATTGAAGCATCTACTCATGGGGCTTACAAACTCAAAACTAAGGACGGAAAAATCCTTCCCCGCACTTGGAATGCTAAAAATCTTTAAAAAATTTATTTTTAAGTTCACTAAATATTTTGTTTAAATTCTTCAGTTGTAATTCTTCAAGCCAAGTATCATCTTCCGCAGTGAAGTAAAACTTGAGCAGTCTGTAAGTTTTTCAATTTCATTGGATAAAGTATCCTAAGGGTTGGGAACATACAGTCAAATATTTAATTTATTGCAAAAAAGACACCTTCTAGCCAAGCTTAGACTACACCAAAGTCCTCCGGGATTCTACTACCCTCCGGGGTCAACTATACTCTTTCGGGAAAAAGCACTAATGCCTACTCTTCGGAGTAGGGATAACCTTTCCGAGGGTAGAGAAAAATAATAATAAGTCTTCCAACACCAAGACTTATCCCTCCGGAGGCAATACTAAGGTCTTCCAAAGGTGAAGTACCTAGACTTTACCTACTCCCCGGAGTAGGACTTATCCCTCCGTAGGCAATACTAAGGTCTTCCAAATGTGAAGTACCTAGACTATACCAACTCTTCGGAGTAGGACTTACCCCTCCGAGGGCAATTCCAAGGTCTTCCAAAAGCTTGAACTACCTACGTCATGCCTACTCCCAGAGTAGGATTTACCCTTTTGGGGACAATCCCAAAGTTTTTTCAATGTGAAGTACCTATGTCATGCCTACTCTCCGAAGTAGGACTTACCTCTCTAGCGATGACGTCAAGTATAGTCATTTCAGCTGAAGCTAAATGACTAAAGGGGGGCTGGAAGACTATGCAGTTCTAAACCCAATACACCATGAACAAGTGGCAAAAGAAATGCATACTACCATAAATGAATGAAAAGCATGACATAAGTGGAGTTGGTACATAAAGAGGCACCAACTCAAAGCCTAGCCAAGCATAGCAATGGCCATTATTGGAGAAAAGCAAGCTAAAAGAATAATGCATAATAAGGTTTAGGAGCTCCTACAAAAGGAAAGCCCTGAGCTCTAAAGTTTTCAAAATAAATAAATAAATAAAACTAGCTAAACACTAAGCTAAGCTAGGAGGAGTGACCGAAGTGTCTCGATGAGCTCTTTTCCTTTCCTCAACCACTTATAAAGTAATATCCTTTGTGTTAGCTCTGTCGGACGCAGCTTCATTCTCAGTCGGAGTCCCTTTTTGTGGTAGAAGGAATAGGGTTTGGAGGACTAATTCCTTGGAATAAATCACCTAGATCCAAGTCAGGATACACCTTTTTCACATAAGACTAGGCTTGGTCATACACTTGGTCGAAGAACTTTATGCTACGCTCTTCCACTAGGGCATTAAACTCACTGCTGGCATGATACTCTACTAAGTGTTTATCTAAACTATCCTAGTTGTTCTTCTTCATAGGTTTAAGCTCCTCCTTGTGAGATTCTTTAAGTTTCTTCATCTCGGCCATCAGCCAAGTATTCTCTTCAGCCACTATTTTAGTTTCCTTGGAAGATGCTTGGAAGGCCTCGAAATGTTTATCCTTAGCTTTCACTGCTTCATTGAGCTCACGTGAATGAGGGGGTAAATACTAAGTGTATGTTGTCTTGAGATCTTAGGCTGACATCTTTATACCAAGGCTTAGGGAAAAACGAGAAGAACATTGTTAGTCTTAAGCATAAGTTAAAAAACTTCAGAAAATTTTACGAGGGATAAAGAAGTGCTTTACTTGAGCAATGTGCTTGTACATCTCATTTGCATCAGTAACACAAGTGGAACCCAAAGGCTTTCCAACTCTTTTCTGTCTCTCCTTAGGAAGAGCTAAGGCCTCCACTCAGGGACAACTCACATCTTGTAAAATGGAGTTGTTGTACACCTTCCACTGGTGAGCATAAACCTTAGGAATGGAAGAAGAATTTCCTGGTCGAGTCGTGGCTTGGACTTGAGATGGACGAGTAATAGGTGCTATCAAAGCTGGAGTAACTTGTGCAGAAACCTCAACTGGAGGTAGTAGCGGCAAGGTAGAGTACGAAGGGAGCTTGATCTTCTTTCCTCCCGTGGGTTGTGGGAGAGCAACTTGAGATGACCTCTTCGAACCCTCTATTCCAATAGTAGAACTCTCGGTTTCCTTGAATGAACTCTGGTGCTTAGCTCTCCTCTTCTTTAGAGCACGGTCACAAATGGCGGCATCCACATAATCCATTACAAAGGCGAAATAACAAATAAATTCCATGGCAAAATATCTATCAGAATTATTCTCAAGAGAATATGCATATACAGAATAAACTATAGAGTAAAAATCTGCATGTATATCAGCCTAAAGGGATGGTGGGATCAAAAGGAATAGGACTCAATCCCGCAAACACTAAAACTTGTTCATTCATAACTATTCGCCACGGTATTTTCTCTGCTCCTCGAAGTTTCTTTAGCCCATTATACTCGTGCTTACTATACGGTATTGGTTTGTTAAGACTGGTTGTGTCCACTTGAAAGTTCCAAGCAGGGAACTTTCATTTTTTTGGGCCCTTGTGTAAGAAATATTTGCTCTGCCGTTTCACTTGTTTTGGCTTCACTTCCTCAAGTACACTCATCTTTTATTAAAAGAGGAAGTGTACCCCACTCCATTAGATGTTATTCAGAAATACTTCTTAAATACTGCAATTGAAGGATTATGATACGTTTCAATTCACAAGTGATGATATAGGCATTGATACAACTAAAAGACCTGGGGTAAATCTGACCAAGTCCCAGCTTGTAGTTTACCAAGATATCTTGTATGAAAGGATGAAGAGGAAATCGTAATCCTACCTCAAGTTGTGCTAAGTAAACTGGGGTACAATCTTCAATCTCCTTGCAAGGCCTGTGGTTTCTTCTTGGATACGTAACTTCCCAATCTAGAATGTAGAATTTCTGGAACCAAGGGCCAATCATTTTCCAATTAACTATTGGAATTGGCAATTCGGAAAGCACAAACTTCATCGTCAACGGCGAAGGTGTTTTCTAATTGCTCCATTTTTTATAAGGAATTGGAATGACATCCTCACTCTCATGCTCTACATCTTCCTCAGTCTCCCCCTCAACCTCTTCCTCTGTCTCATCTTCTACTTCATCATCTGTCTCGGCTTCCAACCTATTCTCCGACTTATCCTCATTCTTACTCCCTGTCTCATGGACTACCTTTGGTGGAAACATGGCCTATCTTTAATTGGTGGGGCTGAGGATGTAAGGGGGGCATCCCTGTCAAACGAGTAGAGGATCTCGATAGGTGGAACTGAAGTTTAGAAGTAGGAGCCCAAGCTGGAGGTGGTCTATCGGGAAACGTACTCTTCCAAAGAATATCCAACGGAGGGCACCCCTTCTGTGGGGTGTTTCATTCAATTGGGCAGTGAAAGACTCATCCGAAGGTTCATGGGGGTTAATTGGTAAATTACTATTTAAAGGGCCCCCACTTAGTAGAAGTAGGATCTCGATAGGTGGAACTGAAGTTTAGAAGTAGGAGCCCCAGCTGGAGGTGGTCTATCGGGAAACGTACTGTTCCAAAGAATATCCAACGGAGGGCACCCCTTCTGTGGGTTGTTTCATTCAATTGGGCAGTGAAAGACTCATCCGAAGGTTCATGGGGGTTAATTGGTAAATTACTATTTAAAGGGCCCCCACTTAGTAGACTTCCTCGTATAATATCTAGGGAAAATTTTATGCCTTCCTGTTTGACTAAGTTATTCCCCTCTTCACTTACTCCACCTATGCCTACTCCACGTACCCCCTCTTTACTTACTCCACATATACTTACTCTATGTACCCCCTCTTCACTTGCTCTGCTCGAGCCCCACTTTTTTACTCCACATATCCCTACTTCACCTACTCTACATTTACCTAATATTTTTACTCCACTTATCTCTACTAACCAATTCTCGCAATCATAGACTCCCCCTTCGCAACCTATCTCCGTGTTACTCGTCTCATTCAAGTCGTCACTCACCATTAGATGGGATTATTGATGTCAGATTCTCTCTATTTTCGTGACAATAAACGAACCACAGTCACAAGGCTTAGTATTTCAAATAGGATTTTTACCATACATTTATGAGTTCACGGCGGTTGGGGAACAAGACCCCACATGATTGAATCAATTCAATCATAAGAGACAATATGTTACTGCAAAGTCCCCACATGATTGGAATTATTCATAAGTCAACAGTTCTAAGGGTGGAGCAGGATTCTTACTTGAATTATGCAAGTAGAGGTGTGGTGTGACTTGGTATGAGGAGTTTGATTTCGAAGTTTTTGACGAACACTTTATCTGCTGTTTAGCAATGATTTTTTGGATGGACTCTTAAAACACTCGTTCTGACAATATAAAAAAATAATTTCTTCATGTAAATAATTTTGAAATATTGAAATTGATTCCAGTCAATTTTACGTTTCCGGCCAAAATATGGTTACCACATCTAATACATGTAAATCTCAACCCAAAAATTTCGATTTGAGATTGGGGGCAAATGATGATACGAAATAATACGCTCATTAAAAATATTACACGTGACTCCGAATCTGGGATGCTCAGGGGTATTTTAGTAATTTTATCCTTACGGTTCAAATATACTTAAATGGGTCAAGTTAATAGTGTTCGGCCGTGGATCAGTTCAACCCATCAACCACAGGTATAAATATCAAAACGACAGGTCAGATTGGGAGTTCACTTTTTTAATTTTCATAAGCTCAAATTGATTCTCTAAAATTTATTCTCTAGTCGAAGTACTAACTTGAGCGTCGGAGTCTACCCCGGGGATAAAGCCCTGCCCTTTTCTTTTCAGGTGATCCAGACGTGGGTATTGCGTGTAGTGCTTAATCTAAGTTTGGACTACTTTGCACTTGGTGAATTGTCTAACCTAATTTTCTAGCATCAACACTTTTGTTACCCCTTCCCTACTTAACTATTAACTATAAACAAAGCATGAAGAATCTATTAAAATTAATTTTGCAATTTTAACATGAATATAATAATATAATATTTTTTATATCTAAAAATTTACAATTTTTTTTTAAAAAGAGGGCAATAAAGAAGTCTAACAGTTTCTCTTGACATCTATCTTTTAAGTCATTGATCTATAAGCAGGGGTGGTCTGCGTTAACTATTAAGCCTATGGCTATGTCATTGAATTGCCAAAGTGATTTCTGCAGTGAAATACATGCGCAATGATCCCCAAGTAACCACATACGAAACCCAAAAAAAAAAATGTGTTAAAAAAAAACTTTCATTATTTATTTAATTCCTAAAAATGTGGCACTTGGGAAAAAAAAAAAAAAACTCTCCCCAAGTTTATCTAATTGCAGAAAGTGTAGTGCACTTCAAGTTTTCTTACGCAGTGATAATTATCACTTAATCACTACAAGAAAATGAGGCTTTAGTGACGAAAATCCCAGTGACGACACAAAATCTCGTCAATAAAGGGTGTTATTAGTGACGACTTTTGACTTGGTCACTTCAAAATGGAAGGATTTGCCTTTTAGTGACGAAATACAAAAGGTCGACACTAAATAGTCATTACGTCATCACTAAAGACTAGGCGGAAAATTGCGCGAAAATATCTAGAATTTAGTTACGATATTTTGTTGTCACTAATATTTTCAGTTTTAGTGACGATGTTTCATCGTCGCTAATATTGTAAGTATTCTAGGATTTAGTGAGGATTATTCATCATTGATATTTTTAGTATTAGTCATTGGTTTAAGTTATCAGTATTGACTTTATCACATAAGAGACAGCTCCTGTATATTTGTACAAGATTATAAATTTTATTAATGTAAATTCTAATCCAACATTTGTAATTGAAGGGGAAAATTTTTTGTCTTTTCCCTAATATGATGGCCCCATTAAATAAACTAAATATTAAAGAAATTAATTAATATTTTGTAACAATCAGTATGATGGCCCAAATGATGTGAAAAAAATTAATTAGACTACCTTATTAGATGCTTACCCAACAAGTAAATTAATTATAATTCGAAAGTCCAACTATATATAAAAAAACCCAAACAATTTGTTGCCCCCTAACAGGCCAATGTCATGTTATGCATGTATGAGACAAATAGGGCATTTAGTTGGCTTGTGTTAGTATGTTGTAGCCCAAGTGGGTAGATAACACATTAAGATATATATATTGACCCATTAGATAACAAATTAGGAAACATAATGTAACTAACTGGGCTTGGTACTTGGTAGCCCAATTAGAAGTCTATAGATAGTGTTATCTTAAGATGGTTTCCATTTAAGCTTAATTTGGTGGTTCATAATTTTATTATGTGATACTTACGTTTAATCAATTTTCTTTGACTCTCTAGTATTCTAATTGTGTCCTAAAAATTTAATTAATGCATAATAGTTATACATGTGAAGTACATTATAAATTATACTAATGTTTGAATGATTTTCATAATTCTTTTTGGTTTGTTAATTAATTTGTTAGTAAATCATTATTTAACAACATGTTCGAATTTGAGTCATAACTATTAATTTAAAATAATTTCAAGTTCCCAGTTTAATCTAAAAAGTAGCCTACTGCAGATGCAATACCTTGGAAGACCACCATTGCTACATCCACAAAAAATACTAAGAGCATTTGTATTGCCCTACGATATATTGCCACTATGGAGGGGGGTCCTGTCTCTGTCTCTCATGGCGGTGAGGTTTAACATCAAATTTCAAATTAATAACTTTACTATTAAAAGAATCTATCCAAGTTAACTATTATTGATCTTTTGGCCAAAGTAATGTACCACACATTAACCCGATTGCGGGGTAACCTAAAATAAATGCATACACTTTTATTGACCTTCATTTTACATATATATTTAATGAAACAAAATTTAATTTCAAATTAAAATATTTTATCAAAATATAATTTTGAAATTAATCACATTCGATACCATTCAGGATGAATAGAAGAGTCTAGAATATCAATATTATCATAAGGTTAAGAAACATGAAAAATATCAATATATTCTCTCTCTATATAACTAATTAATTTACACAATAACATGAAAAATGCGAGGTTTAACATCAAATTTCAAAGTTACACATTAACCATCGCAAGCGGTTAATGTATTGACTTTTTTACACATTAACCCGAACCCGAACTATAACCCGGTCCTTGACCCGAATCAGAATTCCGCATAATATACGCTGCAGAGGGAAAACGACGTCGTCGAGACTCAGAAAGTGAAGATCTAGTCGGAGTCTCGATTTCTTCGACGAATCTACCTTTTCCCCTTCCTCCTTCACCCTCTTAACAAAAAAACCCCTAACTTTCTTCTCGGCCCACCATCTTCCCTGAAAACACCGCCATCCCACACTGCTTCAGGACCATAAACCGTTGCAACCAAATGGGTTACCATTACTGCCTCATACACCCTGTTTTCTTCAAATGTGTATAAGAGACACCACCCACTCAAACCTCTACCCCGATTCACACCACCCACTCAAACCTCTACCCCGATTCACACCATCCCTTGAAGCCGCACCACCAATTACAAACTCTTTAACTCCTCAATAATCCGCTTCTGCCACAACATACACATCTAATTTCTATTAAGCCAAGTTCATGGTATTTACTTCACTAATACAGTTCCTTTTTGGATACTTGTGTATCTTATATGGAATTTATTGGTATAAGACTTGTATGCATTAGACCTTGCTTCCGTGATCACTTCATGCATGACTAAGGTAGTATATGTATAAGTTCCTGTTTATGTGAAATTAAGGAATACAATACTTATTGTTATCTTTCTTACAAAGTATCTGTCTCTTATCCACATCTGATGTCCAATAGTAGTTAAAATGTCAAAACAAGATATCTAAAAGTGTTATCTAGCAAGTGTTGTGGTAGTTGTATTTCCTGAACCTCCTGGTGAATATTTACTAATTACAGATAATGATGCCCATTATTGGAGGAACTCTTTGTGACTGCTAGAGCTTGTGAATTATTGACAAGTAGCTTCTACCCAAAATAACATTGTAAGTGCTATTTAGTACCTTTATAAATATACGTCATGTTTAGCAAGTAATTGATTATTTTACTATAAAACATGAGTTGATGATAGGAATTTAGTTAAGTTTTTTGTGTTATATTATGATCACATGTCTCTTGGACACATCTAGATGTGTATAAGAGACAGATCAGACATCTAAATGTAAAAAGTGACAACTAATTGTCAAATTATAAAATTGAAATGTTTGACTTCATTACGAATATATGTAGATTTCATGTCCTTGCAAATCTTGCAATAACTTTCGTAATCAATCAAAAGAAATTGTGGAGCATCATTTGATGGTGCATGGAATTAGTAAAGATTATGTTACATGGGTATATCATGGTGAGTCATATCAAGATGATTCAGATGAGGAACATGTACTGCATGAAGGGTTCCATGATGAAGATGAGGATGATAGGATCACATTGATCATTGGTTGTCTCTTATACACATCTGTATTGCAAAGAAGATGCATATTTAAGATTGTTAGATGATGCTAAACAACATCTTTACCCGGGGTGCAAGTCATTCTCTAAATTGTCATTCATCGTCTCTCTACTTCACCTAAAGACCATGAGTGGTTGGACTATCAAATCATTTGATGGTTTGCTTGAAATTTTCATAAAAGCTCTTCCAAATAGTGCTTCTGTGCCTAAATCTTTCTATGAATGCAAAAAGATCATTCGAGATTTGGGGTTCAAATCTCATAGCATTTGCTACCTCATCATTGACAAACAATCTCTGCAACCTTGGTTTTAGAGGAAAGTAGCGAAACATCTGTAATTTGATAAAATGCACAGAGCCACGTTTTAAGGAAGAAGGTCACAAGGTTCTTAGAAAAGTTCTTCGCTACTTTCCTCTAAAACCAAGGTTGCAGAGATTGTTTGTCAATGATGAGGTAGCAAATGCTATGAGATGGCACAAGGAGAAGCGTGTTGTATGAAATCGGTAGCCATTTACCATGCAACCAGTAGGGCATACAAACTCTATTATAGAGTTCATCCTTCCTTTGCTCAGGACCCAAGAAGTGTTAGGTTAGGCCTTGCAACTGATGGATTCAACCCATTTGGTAATCTTAGTAATGCTTATAGTATATGGCCTGTTTTTCTTGTCCCTTACAACCTGCTCTGTTGAGTCAAGCTGAAATGCTCTCTTGATATCCTTGAGACATGTCTGGATGTGTGGCCATATGCATTTTTCAGTGTTTTAGTTTCCCTTCCCTAAACTGTGTATAAGAGATTTGATCTCTCTTACTTTAAGTCCAAAAGTGTTCATTGAGCTTTTAGTTTAGAAAACTTAAATCTTTTGACGGTGTTTGCTAATTTCCATCTTCTTATGACCTACTCTTTTATTTTGCTTGCTTCATAACATGGCTTGTCAAAATTGATTTTTGGGTGATTTCTTTGTGCTTTTGTGTTGTCAAAGAGTCTTGCTTAATTTAGTCCATAGCTAGGATGTGTTTTATTTATGCTATCTCAACTCCTGTATATATTTATGTATGTATGTGTTTGTGTGTGTTTATATTAACCTTACTCAAGACAATAACAACATGGTTTGACTTTTTGGCATTTTTTTGTGCTTTTTGTTGTCAGGAATCACTTCTTAATTTAGTTGTTCAAATATGTTTTATTTACTAGGATCAACTCCTGTGTATATGTGTGTGTATATATATTAGCTTTCTGGAATTCTTACTTGTTATTTGGTTTTTGTTTCATCCCTTCATCTTTCCTGGAATTCTTACTTGTTATTTGGTTTTTGTTTCATCCCTTCATCTTTTCTTCCATAGCTAGATAAAGTAACCGTAATTCAGCATATCTTTTCAGCATATCTGTTCAGCATTATGTGCTTGTCATTATGCTTGTGTATCCTAGACAATTGAAGAAAAATTAGGCTTATTTTTTCCCTCTCATAAAAACAAGTTTTCGTTATCTGTCTTGGTTGCCTATCGTTTTTGTTTTCCTTATGTTTAACATATTCAACAAATGTTTGCTGTCTTTGGTATTTGTTTAATAAGTCCAGTTGTCATACTTTAATGGACCTAATAAATTTGTTAATTAACGTATTTTATCTTGCAGTGAAGCTCACCGACAAGCAAGCTTATTTGGGAAGAAGTGTAACTTTTTTCTTGCCCATGCTTTTGATGTTGCAGGCCTTGTTTGGCTCTTTTGTACTGTTGAATTAATGTTAGTTATATTTGAAGACATGGATATTGTAATCTAGTAGGTGTTGACTATTATAGTTATTTGGCACTCTTTTATGCTGTTGGACTGTCATTATGACAATGAAATCCTATTTTGCAGGTTATAAGTTTAGTTTTATAATTGGATTTCAGTAAAATGTCAATGTGTTTTTTGGTTTTGGCATTGTTAGTAATTACATTTCCAAGGAAAATTGCTTACAGGTTTGGAAAACTTGTGACCAACATCACTTGTCACACAAAAGTTTAGAAAGTCGTCACTAAACTAAATGTGCTGACCGAACACACATGTTATTAGTGACTACTTTTATTCGTCACTAAATGTAGTGACCGAACACATATTTAGTAACTCCTCTCCCATCATCACAAATGTCGTAACTAATTATATTAACCGAATGCTTATTTAGTGACACCACCGTCGTCACAAAATATTGACACTAAATGCGTTGACCGAATACATACTTTAGTTGCGTCATTTGGTCGTCACAAAAATGTCTTCACAAAATATAGCATTTAGTGACGACGTGCCATATTTAGTTACCATTTTTTAGTGCCTTTTGTGTCTACGTATACTCGTCACTATTTTGTGACGAATGTTTGTCGTCTCTAAAAACACTCATTCAGTGACGACTTTGAATTGTCGTCACTATAAGGCTTTAGCATCGGGCCTTTAGCCACGCACAGTGACGAGCTGAATCGTCGTCTCTAAAGTATTTTAGTGACGACTTCTTAACTTTTTCTGACGACTTGACATGGTGACTAAAACTCATATACTATTTTCTTGTAGTGAATTCATCAAACACTTCTTATACGGATACTTGATACACCTTGAAGACATGATCTCTCTTTTTGGGAGGCCTTTCCTTCTTTGTTTCAAACTCTTTTTTTCGTTGTATATGACTTCATCAAATTATTCTTATCAAAATCTCATTTATTTATTTGACTTGAAATAAGCCAAACACCTGCCTATAAGTAAGTGATTAACTTAATTTATCATTATCACAATCTCATAGGTTTTTTTTTTTTTTTTTTCAATTGACATTAAATTTCATCCTTATTACAATCAATATTCCACTCACATTAGAAGTTTTGATGATTAGGGTTTTGGGGTTTGCTATTGCGCTATTGTTGAATGAGAAAATTTCTCATGACTTCTGTGAAAACTTACCTCGGTTATTTTTTAAGGTTACGAGACAGTCCCACAACGGGTGATGGAAGCTGAATGGACAATTAATTAAAAATTACTTATTTGTTAATTATAGATCGATAAATAAAATAGTCCGCTTTATTTATTTTTATTTCAAAAATACCAAATTATTTTATCATTCTATATATATTCTTTCCAAAGAACAGAGTCTGTATAAGAGACAAATAAATTCGTCTCTCTGAACGCTTGCAATCCATTCAAAAATTTGAAATAAATTCGTCTCTCTTAACGCTTGCAATCCGACAACAGAACACAGCCACAATTGAATACATATTACTGTCTTCTTACTATATTTTAAACAAATTCAATCTTTGGTGATTTAAAATATTATGAATATTATTTTATCTTCAAATGATGACTCTATGTGATAATTATTCGTTATTTTTTTATTTAAATGATTAACTCGAAATATTATTTTAAACTCAAATAAATATTCCACTACTCCAAAGTTTAACACTATTTTTCAAAAATCACAAAAAAAAATTTGAATCTATATTATTCATCAAATAATGATCTATTATTTTCAATCCAAATGAATCCATAATTTCTATGAAGAACCACTAAATAAAATTTTGGTCTTTTAAAAAATTTAAAAATATATAGAAGACGAGATGCTTAAAATGAGTTCATCAATTTAATAGAAGTAACCATAGCGACCCCAGAACTCAACAGTAACTATCTCGTAAAAATGTCAACTCATTAACAAAAATTTTGACCAAGGCATATATGTTTTAAACCTTGATGCACAAGAAGTAATTGGGTTCGCCTCATTTTGACTTAGAACCATGCATTTTTTTTTTTCTTTTGAATTAGAATCAAATACTTTTTTTTTAGAGGGAAAAAGACATTTATAGTCTCTCACATTTCGTGTTTGTACTTTTTTAATCATTCACATTTAAAATGTTATTTTTTCGTCCCTAACAAATGTAAAACGCACCATTTTACTCCTTTAACCCACATTCCAGTTATTTTTTACCTGATAATATGCACGTGAACGTCCACATGATTTTTCTAAGAGGCAAAATTGTCCACTAACCTAATTTACCCATTTAACAACTGAAAAAAAAAAAAGAATGGGTCAGTAGTCAGCTCTCCAAATAAAATCGTCCACTAGGGTTTACTCCTCCCCTAAAAATTCTCAAATTCTAATAGAAAATCCAGACCTCTTCTGCCGTTGCTGGGAAGCCAAAAAAGTTGTTATTGTCTTGGATCGAAGACAACCTCAAAGCCGGCAAAGTTGTAGTTTTCGTTGACAGAAAACAACCTTAAGAAGAAAAGTCAATGGTAGAATAAATGAACTTATAACCTTTTCTTATTAGTTAAACATTGTGAATTGTGTTTGCTTTTCATCGTAAGAACTAAGTTTTCTGATTTGCCTTCATTGTCCATTTTGCTGTTTAGAGTAATGGTGGATGTGGATTTTTTAGGTGATACAATGTTGAAATGTGTAAACGTGCGGGATGTTATCTCGATTAACTCAAAACTGTTCGAAAAATTTACAAAAAATAGAGGCTGAAAATGAAAAAAGAAATTGTAAAGAGAAAGTTCTGATGTTCTATTTGATTCAGGCGGTCTTGATCATTTTGAGTCAGTTGTTGTTTTCCAAATGAATGAATTGCAAGTGAAGCTTATGAATAAAAAAGCAAGAGTTCTCCAAATGAATTAGTTGCAGGTGCACTTTATGAAGAATAAAGCAAGAAAAGGCAATGGAAATTCAAGAAAAGTATTAGCTGGATTAGTGTTGCAATCTTTCATATTTAGCTTAGAATTTGACTTTGTTTTCCAAAGTCTACTGGATCCTTGAACTTTTGTTTTCGTGTTTTCACGTTGTACAAGTGCAAAGGATCCTAAAGGACATTTGTTGTTGTTGCAACTAAGAATGAATGTTATGAATATTTAAACTTTGCAGAAGAATTTTATAAACTTATTTGTTTGAAGAGTTTAAAATAAGTTAAATAAGTGCATAGACTTGTTTTATGTTACAGGGTTGCAGGTTTATCGTGGATTTATCGAGTTAGTAGATTATTTATAAATTTATCGTATCGTTCAGGTTTGTGTCATTCAAGTTAAACTTACTATAATTTGTTACGCAATAATTAATTTAAAACATTAACTTCTCAATTATGCATAATGATGTGTCAACTCATTAACAAATAACCTGTCTCTTATAACATGATATGTTATACACAAATAGATCGTGTATGGGTTTAGATATTTTTACACAAATCTGATAATGACACGATAAAATAATAACACGATACAACATGACCCATTGCTACACCTACCTAAGCACCAAAACAGAAATGATGAAGTGTCTCATTTTTACTATTATACTCACTAACTAATTAGAGATATTCTTTTATTTTATTAATTTCCAATCCTGGACTTCCAAACTAGAATTACTATTTTGAAGTAGTTTCAGCAACAAAAAAATGTTCTCCACATTTTTTGAAAATGTTGTTAATGATTACACGTGATGTTTTACATTCATGAAATAGAAATTGTTGCATTACAAGTTGCTTACGACTTAGAAGTATAAATTAGAAAGGGATAATTTCACATACTTTCCTAGAGATTTATTATAATTACAGTTAGCTCTCATCAAATTTAGATAATTACACTGACCTCCCTTGGTGGTGTTAATTTCCTATCATAACCCTAACCAATTACCTAAACAAGGTTTTTTTTAAAAATAAAAATAAAAAGAAAAATTAGAAAAACATCAGCAATATCTTTCTTTTTTAATAAAATAATAAAGCATTATTAACTATGTTGCAAAGTCATGAGCTCAAAAATTGTTGCTTAGAATCAGGCAAGTTTGGCTTGGCAACTCATGGCTTGGCACTGAAGGCAAGTCGGGCAGTAGCATTGCAGACGAGAGATGATCGAAAAATGGATCTGGCCATCGTAAAAGCAGAAAAAAATTGCCATCAGCAATATCTTTCAACTCGAGCCAATCTTTCAAACCCTTTTCCCCTCATCTTTTCCTTCAACCTTTTCTTAGATTTAATCTCAATCTTGCATCCACTTCTAAATCAAAAATTCACCTTCAACACCTTCCCTACTTCTTTCCATCCTTAACAAAAATAGACAAATCAGTTTGAGATTCCAAACCCTGTGAATGTTAATGCTGTATCATCCAAAGTTTTACCCAAATTTGAAATTTCATGTCATCCAACACTACTCAAAAATGATCTGATTTCCATTAAGCGTTATTGATTTTTTAAGAGTTATGAGAAGAAGATTAAAGAGAATCGAGATAATTAGGTGGAGTGGATTTAAGAAAAGTAATCGGGATATGGGTTATTAAGTTTTCATGATTTGGAATGGTAGTTATTATGGTCTGAGACCACTTAAAGACATAGCAGTGAAAGATGATGGTTTTGGCATGATGAAAACGACAAGAAGAAGGTGGGGATGGTGCTGGCAGCAGGAGCAGACAGCTAGTTGACTAGTTGATTGGAAGTAACTTTATTTTTCTTAATTACTAGAGGATATTTTTGGGTATTCATAGGAAAATTTGGCTTACATCAGCAATTTAGGTCTACTTTGATATATATAAAAAGTTAAAATAGGGAATATAGGTGTAATTTTTGAAACTTAAAGAGAGTTAACTGTCACTTAATTATGATAAACTTCAGGAGAGGTCTGTGAAATTATCCCAATTAGAAATTGTTGCATTGCAAGTTGCTTACGACTTAGAAGTATTAATACTACATACCATACAGCCGCAATATGACTAAAAGTCCTAGCGCGTCCTTTTTATGGAACTTGGTCAAGAAAAAGAAAAATAAATCAAATCCGAGCGATAGAGTCCAGTCCAAGGCATAATTAATTCTCTCCTTCCCCAAATGGTCTAAGCATTCTTGCATATAATATGATTATTTGCAGAATCAAAAGGGACTTCTGGCATAATATTGGATTCCCATTTTGGCTCGATCAATCGGAAAATACTTAATTAAATTTGATCTAAAATCTTACCCTTATAGTAATCAATAAAAGCACACAAGAGCAACGTCATATAATATTATACGTTCCGATAATTTTATTAATAATTATAAAATTTACAAGTAGATCCATAAATAAAATATACTCAACTATTTTTTCCAATCAAAATAGAAAAGCCAACATCGGAATATATTCATCTGCCAAAAACTGGCCCTACCAGCACATAGCAGTAAAAGAAACCAGAAACAATTTTAATAAACAATTTCTTTTCTTAAAAAATGCTATGAAAGAAAATTTTTATATGGCTCTGGTATACGGTAGGTGGGATGATTCCTTGATCCATATTCATCCATATCACTCTAATTCATTAAAACTAAACTTCTTCAAAGTGATGTGGATGAATATGGACCAAAATATCTATCTCACCTACCGTGGACCGAATCCATATAAAAATTTCCCTTTGAACTATTGAAAGTATTTGACTCTGAATCAATACTTTGTACACGGTGCTTTTGAGAAAGAAAATGTGGCCGAAATTAGACAATATAGGTTATTGGGTTAAATTCACTTTGCCCCTCTTACTTTTAACAATTTACCACTTTGCATTTTGAACTTTTATTTTTTTTATCACTTTGCCCCTTACAATTTTTGTTTTTTATCACTTCAGACCAAATTTTAATAAAAATTAGAGAAGTATGACGGAATTTTGGCGAGTTTGTTACACATGGATGAGTTGTTTTCCCTTTAATTTACCCGTTTATCCTTGTTAAAGAAGTGCATGCAACAAACTCACCAACATTCTGTTATTTTTCTAACTGTTATTAAAATTTAGTTTGAAATAACAAGGAACAAAAATTAGAGACAAAGTGATAAGGAAAAATGTTCAGAATACAATCTGCAAATCGTGAAAAGTTTGGAAAGTGAATTTAACCCTAGGTTATCTAATTATCACTAGTATTTGACACGAAGGGAATAGGTGCTTAGTTTAGGGAAAACAAGGGTGAAAGAAATTATACACATCTAAGGCAAACAAGGGATTTTTTTTTTTTTTGGGAAAAGAAAAAATAAAGATTAATTACATTTACCTCCTCTGATATTTGACTAAATTACTAAATAAACCTCGAGATTTGGCAAAACTATAAAGAATCCCCTATCCTTAATTGTGGTTAACAACCTAGCCAAAGGACTCAATTACCGTTGACATATGCTGTGAGCAGGACATCTAATTGTATATGTAGTCAACAAAATATTTATGGACCCCATAATAGCCCCTAATGCCTCTCACTCTGATATTCCCAAAGTCCTCCACTCTTCTTCCGCCTACACAACACAAATGACAGAACGAATGTCATACTTCAACATAAGAGATTAGTTCAAGGATCAAAGTGTATGAACGATTGGTAAGAGGATAAATCACATAAGAGATTCCTACTGTCCTACCGTTAAAAAAAATGGAAATTGATTTTCTGAATTAAAAAATAATAATAATGCCTTCATCCCTGGCTATTCAACTCATTTCCTAACCCATTACCACCAGTATAAATATTGAAATCTTTATTCAACATCATTATCCAAATCGATTCTTTACTAATTGGTATAACCATGATGTTCTATTTCAATTGAATAAAGATTTGATTCTTTATTCCTAAACCATGTTTCCAACCAATTACCACTGGTACAGCTCATATTTTAACGAATCAGCCTTTATCCTCCATTGTGTATCAAGTAGCTCCAAGTCCGATCTGCGGCACAATGAGCTTCACCCCAGTGACACGGTCCGCTCGAAGAGTGAGCCCATGACACCAGCATCAATCTACCCTCCAAATCTCGAAATACTACAACCAAAATGAAATCTTTCCCATCTCCAAAAATTTATCCTATGTCAAAGTGTAGCTAGAATTCTCTCAAAAACTTAAAAATATATGGAATGGACAATTAGAGGATTGGGGGTTTGGAATTATGGTGTTTCTTCATACATTTTGGTAGGATAATTTTGGTGTTTCCTGTGCTAATTAGTGTTTGGCTTCAATGCTTGAGGAAGGGAGAGGGTTGTCCAAGACAGTTAAAATGGGGGGGTTTTGGGGCAGGGAAAAGGGTGGGTTGCGGGCTTGGAGGAAGTGTTGGGGTAGAGAAGGGAGGGGAAGTAGAGGGCTACGCAGAAAGGGGGGGTTGAGACCGGGTGGAAGTGGGTTGGAGGTGGACTACAGCTTGTGGGTTTAGGAGACGGTAGCTTGGGAAGCCCTTAAAAAGAAAAGATATTTGAATGGAGTGGTGTTGTAATTAATTTGGGTAGAAAAAGGTATTTATAGAAGTTCAATACTAATACACGATATTAAGGGTATTTTGGGATAATCATACAAATTCTTTTGCTAACATTATCAATATTATTAACGTTTTTAAACGATTGGGTATTTGTTGTTAAACATTTAGTCACATCAGCGAGGTATTCGTAATTTAATCAAACCTCAGAGTTGATTCGGTAATTTGGCTAAACCTGGGGGGAAGTAAATGTAATTAGCCCAAAAGACAAAGTAGGAAACAATCAATTCCAAAAAATATATATAATAATAACACTATTTTGTCAAAAATAAAAATAAAATAAAATAATAATTAAACGCCTTCTTGTACTGCAACACCTTGAGAAAATCATCCAAGTCTTGGTCTTTTGTCTTGATGATTTTCTTTTGAACTGTAACTTAAAAAGGAAACATCGTGACAGTTCCTCTCCTCGCATCTTCAAGAGAGGGTTAACAATAAAAAGTTAAAATTTTTTCTGGATCCTTGCTTAATTCCTCCTTAAATATTTTGTCCTTGAAACAATATAATTCTTCCAAACATTTCAAATCCTTCTCCTTCAAGTGCTTATCAATGTACGCTAGTGATTTTCGACCTGTTTCTGGACCAAGTAAACTTTATCCAGAAACTTTCTTTCTTCAATTACTTTCAACAATAGCTTTTGGACTTTACTCAAGTGATCTTCCTTTGTCCAAATCTTAATTTCTTCAATTTTTTCACGTGTATTATCGTCCAAATCACTTAAAAAGTAGTTAAATTCTTTGACCAAATCCTCTTGGTCCAGAAACAGGTCGAAAATTTTACGATAAACTCCAACCACATTGTCTTCTCCTTTGCCATAGTCATCCAATATTGTTAAGAATGAGTAGTAAACATCGGGATCATTCTCGAATCGAGTCTTGACTGTTTCAATATATTCCTTGCATGCTTGATTTTTCGATTCAGATTGTGAATAAATATTCCTATTGTGTGCAATATACTATCGAAGTTGTAGTTTCTTGAGGCAAGAATTTCTGGAACCTTGAAAACAACATTGGATGGCCTTCAAATATTTTGTGCACAATTTCTATTAAATCTTCGACATGAATTTTTAGCATATTGTAGTCTTCCAAAGCCGTGGCCAATTCTTCAAACTTGTATTCATCATCTTTGACAGATAAGAAGTTTTTTGCGTATGTGATAAATCCCATGGCATCCTCTTCAGTTGGCTGCTGCTTTAAACTCTCCACACGTGAATCGATGAATTTCTCCATTTGATGAAATCAAAAAGTTTTGGTTATCCCTGCCAAGATAGGTCAAAAGAATTAGGTGTGCTTGCAAAACTACCACTGCACTAATGCATTATAACTAGATTCAAATACCTACAAGGCTACAACGATGCAAAGAAGGAAAATTTGCTTGCAACTAAATCCGCATTACACACGATCGCATTATAGATAATTAGACAATTAAAAGTAATAAAAATTAAATTTTTTACAATTACATAGATTAATATAGGATGTTTGCACGTTTCCTTTATCTGTGTTGCCAAGGATTTCTTTCAAATTATTATCGCAATAAATTCGAAAACTAAATAATATTTCTATATGTATAAATTACTACGAATTATTGACGATGTTTAAAAATTGATTGATAAATCAATTTGGGAATATATAGAAAAATCCTTATTCTTCCAGGAATCGGACTATACGCATATGCATTCTCACCTGTTATTCGGGGTTAGAAGTTACTTTTTCTCTTCTTTTGTTTTCAGCTTCCAAAAGTAAGTAGCATGCTCTAGGTTGAAACATCCAAAACATGGTAAAGTACATAGGAAGAAGAAAAGACAGAAAACTACAAGCCGTTAATGAGCCTTTACAAGTTATCAAAATTTTATGTTAATCTAATTGCTTAACAGATGAAGGGTAAAGAAATTCATGATAATTTGGATGTTTCTCTTTCTTTTTTTAATCCTAATTTCGAAATAATGGAAAACCAATTCATGCTTTCTCTCCTAAAAGCCAAAACAAAAGAGGAGGGCTCTCACCTTATTTATTTATTTATTTATTTTTGATTCCCTCTACTTTATTTTTTATTTTCTTAATCTCCAATTATAGACTTGAAAGAAATTGACGTGAAAAATACAAATATTTACACAATGAAAAAAATAAATTTTCAATTTTTTTTTTAAAAGAATCAACTCTGTAATATACACAAAATCATAAAATTATTACAAGGATAGTTAAGAATATATTTACCTTGCAACGTGCTTTAGCCTTTAAGATATCTTCTAGCAGACCACCAAAACCAAACACATTATCTACTCGAGATAAGAAACTTGAGAACCTTTTAACTCTTAAATACTATGTATGTGGAAAAGAAGACAAAAGAAGGTTAATTAGAATATATCTTACTAACCTTACTGCATTATTTATACAAAAGTGACTCTTTATTCTCCTAATAAGAAGTAAATATAAAACTCAATATGATTTTCTATTCCCTATAGTTATTTGTGATTTTTCCTATTTTAACTAGGATATACTACTAATTATTAGTTTTATCACATGAAACGGATGCAGTAATAGATTAGTTAAAATAACCAAAATTTAATAGATTATAAGATTAATTAAAATAACCAAATTTTAATGACCTGGCCGGAAGCTACCCCTAAAAAACTAGAAACAATTTTAATAACAACATTTTTTCTAATAAGCGTGTTGAACTTTGAGAGTATTTGCATGGACACTAGCCAATTTTTTGGTTTCTGAATCTATATTTTAGATGTAACAAATATACTTTGTATATGTATATGGTACTGTCTATTACATTATTTTCTTGTTTGCTTAAACTTAGTTACTCGCTATTTCTTTTTAAGTATTAAACCTTTTCTAGAAAAAAGCTTTTATAACTTATCCTTTAATATATACTTTAAATCAAAACTACATAGAATAACGTTCTTAAAAAGTTATTATTATACTTTAAATCAAAACGAAACTAAATAAAGACTCTGTTTGAATAGTTATTATTTAAAATATTTTCCTGAATATATTTAGAATAATACTCCTGACTCTAATTATTTTTTGAAATGTGATATATGCTAGATAAAAAATAGTTAAAATAATTGTAAAATATTATTTAGAGAATAATAAATTTGAAAATGTTTACCAAGTCACAAATTCAGAATTATCTATCAAATTCATTTTACATGGCAAGATTATATCGAATCATTAACCCTGATTTTAGATATTCGATCAGATTTTATTTCTTATTTTCATGAGTGACACATCGATGAATTTATCACTTTGTATAAATGTATAACGGAGTTATTCACTATTGAAACCTACAATCAAAAAATCCTTGTATTTTATAACAGCTTCACAATAATAACTAATTACCAGACCTTTCATGAAACATTGTCTAATCAAGAGCAAGAACTTGGTTTAGGTTGCAAGTGAAGATGTATTCGGTGTGTTCTAGATACTTTAAGAGCTAGAGAGAAGTATGAATCATACCATCTAACTTATAAGGCCTTACTATAATCTTTGAAAAAACCTTTTAGTCTTTACTATCAATTTAGAATGTATTAGAACTATTCTATACTTTTAGAAATTCACTTAAGGTAGTTTAATCACTTTTGAAAATTATTTAAACTCTTAGATAACTTGTAAAAGTTTATGGGGGTACTTTAGTAACTTTCAAAAGTCGTTTGGAAACCTTTGGGTACCTTACAAAACTTTTGAAAGTCATTTGTTAGCTTTATTAAAGTTATAGGGGTCAATTTGTCAATTTCAAAACTTTCATGGGTCTTAGTAAAATATCTCTAAACTGTAAGGCAAATTCTGTAATTTCCAGCAACCATCAAGGACTACTAATGTCTTTATAAAATCATTAGGGGTAATTTATAATTTTCGGAAGCTGAAAAGGACTTAATTTGACTCTATTTTAAAATATTTTAGGCCTTACTCTAAATATCCTAAAACTGAGGGGTTAATCCTGTAATTTTAAAAAATTCATTTAATTATCCCAACGTCTTTCCCCGAACTCCTTGTATCTTCTTTGCCAGACTTTCCCGGCGAACTTCTTCTTCTTCTTTTTTCAATCAACCTCACGACCTCACTTCATTCTCCCATGGAACCATTAAATCCTTCCTCTTCTAGTAATCTATTGCCCTCATCCGTCTAATTCCTCACTTGCCCCTGATCAACCTACAATTTCAACTTCCAATTGACGTCGACGACGCCGTCAATCTCCACCGTCACACTTTTGCACCGCTGGCTATGGATTTGTTTGTAGAATTTCGATCAGGACCTCCTTAGATCACCATCTCAATCCGGCAGACACCATACCAATAACTTCGGTCGGAACCATATCTTTTTTTGACGGTTTACATCTAATTTTTTATTAAAAAAAATTATTTTATTTTATCAGAAAATAACAATTTCCAAAAATAGAAAATTTGTTTTCTCTTACTTCTACCTTTTACCTAATAATAATTCTCCAAAAATTATATTAATTGTTCTTGATTTCCTCTGATATAAAATTAATCCAAAACCATTAATTCTAATCTTGGACTCATATACTAAGTAACACGAACTCAATATATAAATTAAAACATAATATAAGTAATCTATGTAATTAAATCAAAATAACAAAACAGATTTAATAAAGTTTGGAATAAATGATGCTAACCTTTTGTGTGTGCAAACTTGTTGCTCTCTCTTCCCAAAATAATTTGTATAATGTGCAAAAAATATATCAAATACCTATTATGTATATTTATAAAATAATTTGTATAATGTGCAAAAAATATATCAAATACCTATTATGTATATTTATATAAAGTGTTAAATCCAATTACTTGTAGGATATACCCTACTCCCTATAGGATATACACTGCTATAATTACTAATCAATAGTGATCAAATTAAAATACTAATCCTAATCTAACTATAACTCTTATAATTATTTTATATTTATAAAAAAATAAAAAAATAAACCAAAAAAAAAAATGGGGGTATCACATAGAGACTCCGGAAAACAAGGCGGCAAGTCCTTCTTGCTGAACTAACTTAACTCCCACTGCAATGGGACCCATGCGGGGCGGTGGTGGAGGGTGGGAATGAGAAGGTACGTGGATATTATGATGAGTCGTCGCGGCCGGGTGGAAGGCCAAAGCGGTCGGAGCAGTTGCACAGCAGCAGTTCGGGTTATGGGTTAAGGATTCACCTGAAGTTGCATTCGGAAGGTCTAACGGGTGGGTGGAGCATCCAGCAACTATTGATGCTATGCCTCCTTCAACGAAATCTTTAAAACCCATATTTTTTGAATTATTAGAATTTAACGTAAAAAGAAAGGAATAAATAAATGAGGGGTTTTAATTAATTCCTTTTTCTTTGTTTGGTGAATAAAAAGAATGGAAGATTGAATAGGAAAACTTAGTAATAAGAAGTGGAAGACCAATTGGAGTTAGAGGACATCTCACTGGAGATCGGGAGAGGAGAGTGAAGGACGAAGGCGACGGAAGCGAAGTGCGGAACGTTGGCTCTTGGAGACATATATGCTGCATGACAAAAAAGAGGAATAAATTGAATTATGAATTAAGAGAATTAAGAAGGAGAGAAAGGTAGATATAAGGTTGGAGAAAGGAAACGTGGTGGAAATTTGGTTTTAAGACAAGGAAAATACTTAGATAGATTCGGTATTTGGCCCCACCTGTAAATCATGTGGTCAGGATTAAATTTTGAAAAATTTTGTTTACATCAGCTGATGTTATAAATTTTTTAAAATTTAATCTACACCATAAAATTTATAAGTGGGACAAAAAATTAGGTCTTCCTAAGTATTTGCCTTAAGACAGACACGGGATCTTTTTATATGAAAGGAAAAAGGAAAAGGGAAATGAAGAATAATGAATCATATAACTAGGGAATTCTATAATCCTTTTAGAAACCATCCCCTTAATTCTAAAATCTTGTACAGTATAAGTTTTTTAAACACATGATGTTATATTGTACAAGTATTTAAAATATAAGGGAATGGTTCTCTAACAGAGACTGTAGAATTTTCCTAAATTAACGATGTAGTCCAATGTTTTGAAAATCGGACCGGATAATTAATTAAATTTAAAAATCATTATTCTTTAAAAAAATTAATCAAATTATTTTATTAAGATTCATACTATTTAATTAAAAAAATATATGCAATTGATTTCTTGCAACAAATAAAAATTTGTAACAAAAATTTTAATAAATCATTAAATTGGAGTAATATAATATTATAATTTCCTTATATTTTTCTAACTATTTTTTTTATACTTAAACTTAAATTTGTTATATAAATAAAATAACAGTTAAAATTACGTATTTTTAAATGTTAAAAATAATAAAATAGTAATATGAATAAAATTTATTCATTAATTAAAATAAATCAATAATGTGTCATTCATTTAAAAAGTTAAACAGAGAATTCTTTATTTACTCCCTAGATGGCGTGATCCTTATCCGGCATAAACGAATAAGTTGCGCTTAACAAATTGGACAACTGGCGGAGTTTCCCGCGTGCGGCCGGGTCTGCTGCATGTGAATTAGTAAATGTTTTTAAAAAAGTATTTAGCAAAACTTAGTTTACAGACTTATCTATAAACTTTGTAATTTATTAAAGAAGTAACATAAATTTAAGTGTTGATCAAAAACAAGTTTAAGTGTTGTTATATAATATTAATATATTCTGTATAAATTATATCATTTAAAATCACATTATTTATATAACTTATTTAATAGTTATATAATTTATAAATGAATACATAAATTAAGTTTATCTAAAAAAATTTCAATGTTTATTTGTGTTGGATTGACATTTAAGTTACTGTTGTGGGCTGTGGCCAACGAGAGGTTTTTGTTTCGTTTTGTTTTGTTGTTAATTAGTTTACGCTCATCGTTACGGCAATGTTTAACTCGCGACGTAGAAATTGTAAACATGTTAAGAATTAGAAAGGTGTATTGAATATAATTTTTTTTTTTTTTGGGATGTATACCGAATACAAAATTGCTTAGATTAAATTAAGTTTTTAATAAATGATTAAGTTAATAAATGATTAAATTGTAATAATAAATAGAAAAAAAAAGTTTCAGGGAATAATAATAAATTATTTAAATTAAATTAAGCTTTTGGAGCTTCAGACTAAAGGTAGACGGTAAAAAAAAGAGTTGAGACCTTTTGGATGCCTCATAGATCCGTATAATATATTAGATCTGCTATCACCCAAAAAAAAATTTCCTACATGTGGGAGAAGAATAGAAAACAACCACCACTTATTTGAACCTTTGCCAGTTCTCAAAATTTTCCTATTAAGCAAATTGCATAACAGCATAATGAAGGTAGATGAATTCATACAATTTTTGAAAATTCTCTTTCTTTATCTTATCCTAATTTTGAAGCGAAGGATCTAAGATCTAATTTATTATCCCAGAATCCAATTCATGCTTTCTTTCCTAAAACTTTGGTGTGATAATCTTCCACACGATATAAAAACAATTTCAAATTAACATGTACATTTAAATGCATTAATTAGAACGTCATTGTGTCAACTCGTTAATGACACGAATGTCGGGTCAACTTGCAAATTGATATATTAACCCGTTAAATTATTGGGTAATCCGATATAAGTGATGCAACCTATTCAACCTGTTAATTATTTAATTATTCTTGACTAATAATTAGGATTTTTGAGTAATTAGTTACAACTTACATATTCTAGAGATTAAAATATAAAACATACTCATATAAATTTTATAAACTTATTTGTTTGAAGAGTTTAAAATAAGTTAAATAAGTGCATAGAGTTGTTTTATGTTACAGGGTTGCAGGTTTATCGTGGGTTTATCGAGTTAGTAGATTATTTATAAGTTTATCGTATCGTTCAGGTTTGTGTCATTCAAGTTAAATTTACTATAATTTGTTATATTAATTTTAAAACATTAACTTGTCAATTGTATCATGTTGTGTCAATTCATTAACAAATAAGTTTATAACACGATATTTTTACAAAAATAGATCGTGTATGGATTTAGATATTTTTACACAAATTCGATAATGACACGATAAAATAATAACACGATAGGACATGACCCATTGCTACACCTACCTAAGCACCAAAACAGAAGAGGAGGAAGTGTCTCACCTTTTTACTATTTTATTTCTCTACTCTCCTTACTAATTAGAATATTCTTTTATTTTATTAATTTCCAATCCTAGACTTCCAAACTAGAATTACTTTTTTGAAGTAGTTTCAGCATCAAAAAAATGTTCTCCACATTTTTTGAAAATGTTGTTTATGATTACACGTAATGTTTTACGTTCATGAAATAGAAATTGTTGCATTACAAGTTGCTTACGACTTAGAAGTATAAATTAGAAAGGGATAATTTCACATACATTCCTAGAGGTTTATTATAATTACAGTTAGCTCTCATTAATGTTTAGATAATTACACTGACCTCCCTTGGTGGTGTTAATTTCCTATCATAACCCTAACCAATTACCTGATAGGTTTTTTTTAAAAAAAAAAAGAAAAATTTTAAAAATTAGAAAAACATCAGTAATATCTTTCTTTTTTTAATAATATAATAAAGCATTATTAACTATGTAGCAAAGTCATGAGCTCAAAAATTGTTGCTTAGAATCAGGCATGTTTGGCTTGGCAACTCTTGGCTAGGCCCTAAAGGCAAGTCGGGCAGCAGCATTGAAGACAAGGGATGATTGAAAAATGGATCTAGCCATGGTAGAAGCTGAAAAAAATGGCCATCAGCAATATCTTTCAACTCGAGCCAATCTTTCAAACACTTTTCCCCTCATCTTTTCCTTCTTCCTTTTCTTAGATTTAATCTCAATCTTGCATCCACTTCTAAATCAGAAATTCACCTTCAACACCTTCCCCACTTCTTTCCATCCTTAACAAAAATAGACAAATCAGTTTGAGATTGTGAATGTCAATGCTAATTGTCATCCAAAGTCACTACCCAAATTTGCAATTGCATGTCATCCAACACTACTCAAATATGATTGGATTTCCACTTAGTTTGATGGTTTTAAGAGTTATGGGAAGAAGATTAAAGAGAATTGAGATAATTAGGTGGAGTTGATTTAAGAAAAGGAATCGGGATATGGGTTTTTAAGTTTTCATGATTTGGAATGGTAGTTATTATGGTGTGTGAGACCGCTTAAAGATATCTTCTAATTGTGAAAGATGATGGTTTTGGCATGATGAAAACAACAAGAAGAAGGTTTTTGATGATGCTGGCAGCAGGATTATCAATTACAGCTAGTCTGACTAGTTGATTGGATCATGCCAACTTTTATTTTTCTATATCTACTAGAGTATATTTTTGGGTATTCATGTGTAAAATTTCTCTTACATCTTCAATTTAAGTCTACTTTGATATATATAAAAAGTTAAAATAGGGAATATAGGTTTTTGAAACTTAAAGAGAGTTAACTGTAATTATGACCTGTCCATAAACTTTAGGGGAGGTATGTGAAATTATCCCAATTAAAAATTGTTGCATTGCAAGTTGCTGACGACTTAGAAGTATTACTACTACATACCACACAGCCGCAATATGACTAAAAGTCCTAGCGCGTCCTTTTTATGGAACTTGGTCAGGAAAAAGAAAAATAAATCAAATCCGAGCGATAGAGTCCAGTCCAAGGCATAATTAATTCTCCCCAACCCAATTGGTCTAAAAGCATTCTTGCATATAAGATGATTCTTTGCAGAATCGAAAGGGACGTCTGGCATAATATTGGATTCCCATTTTGGCTCGATCAATCGGAAAATACTTAATTAAATTTGATCTAAAATCTTACCCTTATAGTAATCAATAAAAGCACACAAGAGCAATGTCATATAATATTATACATTCCTATAATTTTATTAATAATTATAAGATTTACACGTAGACCCATAAATTAAACATACCTAACTATTTTTCCAATCAAAATAGAAAGGCAAAGATTTAGTGTAGACCAGATCTTTGACCTCACTTATAGACCCTATGGTGTGGATTAAATTTTAGAGTATCTATGACATCAGCTGATGTAAGCAAGATTTTTTAAGGTTTAATCCTGACCACAGGATCTACAAATGATGTCAAAAATCGGGTATACTTAAATATTTTCCAAATAGAAAAGCCAATAATATATTCATCTGGCCAAAATAGATACTCTAAAATTTAATCCACACCATAGGGTCTATAAGTGCTGTCTCTTATACACCTTCTAGAATCTTGCTTACATCAGCTGATGTCATAGATACTCTAAAATTTAATGGTGTGATGTGGATAAGTGGGATGATTCATAAGATGACATATTCTAGATGTCACATTAAGACATTAAAACTATCTATTCTAAAAGTGATGTGGATGAATATGGAGAAACATCTATCTCACCTATAAGAGACAGTGATTGGATGAAAAAATTTGCGGCTTTGGATCGTTTAAAAACTCGAATCAATTAACCTGTCTCTTATACACATGAGGGGATAACCAGAACTTTTTGATTTCATCAAATGGAGAAATTCATCGATTCTCTTGGCCAAATTTTAATAAAAATTAGAGAAGTGACGGAAATTTGGCGAGTTTGTAACACACGGATGAGTTGTTTTCCCTTTAATTTACCCGTTTTATCCTTGTTAATGAAGTGCATGCAACAAACTCACCAACATTCTGTTATTTTTCTAACTTCTACTAAAATTTAGTCTGAAATAACAAGAAACAAAAATTAGAGACAAAGTGATAAGAAAAAAGTTTAGCATACAATGCTGCAAATTGTGAAAAGTTTGTGAATTTAACCCTAGGTTATTTAATTATCACTAGCATTTGACACGAAGGGAATAGGTGCTTAGTTTAGGGAAAAAAAGGGTGGAGGAAATTAGGTTTCTTAGGCAAACAAAGGGACTTTTTTTTTGGGGGGGAAAAGAAAAAATAAGGATTAATTACATTTACCTCCACTTACATTTTACTAAATTACTAAATAAAGATTTGGCAAAACTATAAAGAATCCCCTATCCTTAATTGTCGTTAACAGACCTAGCCCAAGGACTCAATTACCGTTGACATATCAGCAGGACATTCAACCCATATGTAGTTAACAAAATATTTATGGACCCCATAATAGCTCCTAATCCCTCTCACTCTGATATTCCCAAAGTCCTCCACTCTTCTTCCACCTACACAACACAAATGACAGACCGGATGTTGTATTTCAACATAAGAGATTAGTTCAAGGATCAAAGTGTAGAAAAGATTGGTAAGAGGATAAATCACATTAGAGACTCCTACTATCCTACCTTTAAAAAAATGGAAATTGATTTTCTGAATAAAAATAATAATAATAATGCCTTCATCCCTAGCTATTCAACTCATTTCCTAACCCATTACCACCAGTATAAATATAACTGAAATCTTTATTCAACATCATTATCCAAATCGATTCTTTACTAATTGGTATAACCATGATTTTCCATTTCAATTGAATAAAGATTTGATTCTTTATTCCAAAACCATGTTTCCAACCAATTACCACTGGTACAGCTTATATTTTAACGAATCAGCTGTTATTCTCCATTGTCAAGTAGCTCCAAGTCCGATCTGCGGCACACCCAGTGACACGGTCCGCTCGAAGAGTGAGCCCATGACACCATCATCAATCTACCCTCCAAATCTCGAAATACTACAACCAAAATGAAATCTTTTCCATCTCCAAAAATTTATCCTATGTCAAAGTGTAGCTAGAATTCTCTCAAAAACTTAAAAATATATGGAAAGGACAATTAGAGGATTGTGGGTTTGGAATTATGGTTTTTCTTCATACATTTTGGTAGGATAATTTTGGTGTTTCCTATGCTAATTAGTGTTTGGCTTCAATGCTTGAGGAAAGGAGAGGGTTGTGCAATGGGGGGGGGGGGTTTTTGGGGCAGGGAAAAGGGTGGGTTGCAGGCTTGAAGGAAGTGTTGGGGGTAGAGAGGGGAGGGGAAGTAGGGGGCTACGCAGAAAGGGGGGGTTCAGACCGGGTGGAAGTGGGTTGGAGGTGGACTGCAGCTTGTGGGTGTAGGAGACGGTAGCTTGGGAAGCCAAAAGATATTTGAATGGTGTGGTGTTGTAATTAATTTGGGTAGAAAAAGGTATTTTTAGAAGTTCAATACTAATACAAGATATTAAGGGTATTTTGGGATAATCATATAAATTCTTTTGCTAACATTATCAATATTTTTAACGTTTTTAAACGATTGGGTATTTGTTGTTAAACATTTAGTCACATCAGCGAGGTATTCGTAATTTAATCAAATCTCAGAGTTGATTCAGTAATTTGGCTAAACCTGGGGGGAAGTAAATGTAATTAGCCCAAAAGACAAAGTAGGAAACAATCTATTCCAAAAAATATATATAATAATAACACTATTTTGTCAAAAATAAAAAATAAAATAAAATAATAATTAAACGCCTTCTTGTACTGCAACACCTTGAGAAAATCATCCAAGTCTTGGTCTTTTGTCTTGATGATTTTCATTTAAAGACTGTAACTTAAAAAGGAAACGTCGTGACAGTTCCTCTCCTCGGAACTTCAAGAGAGGGTTAACAATAGTTAAAATTTTTTCTGGATCCTTGCTTAATTCCTCCTTAAATATTTTGTCCCTGAAACTATATAATTCTTCCAAACATTTCAAATCCTTCCCGTTCAAGTGCTTATCAATGTCAATATTACTATTCTCCAAAACCAAATTCGAAAACCTGTAAACTTTAGCCAGAAACTTTCTTTCTTCAATTACTTTCAACAATAGCTTTTGGACTTTACTCAAGTGATCTTCCTTTGTCCAAATCTTAATTTCTTTAATTTTTTCACGTGTATTATCGTCCAAATCACTTAAAAAGTAGTTAAATTCTTTGACCAAATCCTCATGGTCCAGAAACAGGTCGAAAATTTTAGGATAAACGACTCCAACCACATTGTCTTCTCCTTTGCCATAGTCATCCAATATTGTTAAGAATGAGTAGTAAACATCGGGATCATTCTCGAATCGAGTCTTGACTGTTTCAATATATTCCTTGCATGCTTGATTTTCCGATTCAGAACCAGAATAAATATTCCTATTTGTGCAATATACTATCGAAGTTGTAGTTTCTTGAGGCAACAATTTCTGGAACCCTGAAAACAACATTGGATGGCCTTCAAATATTTTGTGCACAATCTCTATTAAATCTTCGACACGAATTTTTAGCATATTGTAGTCTTCCAAAGCCGCAGCCAATTCTTCAAACTTGTATTCATCATCTTTGACAGATAAGATTCTTTTTAGGGACCAACCAGAACTTTTTGATTAAAATCAAATACTGCTTTAAACTCTCCACACGTGAATCGATGAATTTCTCCATTTGATGAAATCAAAAAGTTCTGGTTATCCCTGCCAAGATAGGTCAAAAGAATATGCGAGATAAAAAATAAGTTAAAATAATTGTAAAATATTTAGAGAATAATATATTTGAAAATGTTTACCAAGTCACAAATTCAGAATTATCTATCAAAGTCATTTTACATGGCAAGATTATATCGAATCATTAACCCTTGATTTTAGATATTCGATCAGATTTTATTTCTTATTTTCTGAATATAGTGACACATCGATGAATTTATCACTTTGTATAAATGTATAACGGAGTTATTCCCTATTGAAACCTACAATCAAAAAATCCTTGTATTTTATAACAGCTTCACAATAAAACTAATTACCAGACCTTTCATGAAACATTGTCTAATCAAGACCAAGAACTTGGTTTAGGATGCAAGTGAAGATGTATTCGGTGTGTTCTAGAGAGGGGGAGAGTTAGAGAGAAGTATGAATCAAACCATAAACTTATAAGGCCTTACTATGATCTTTGAAAAACCTTTTAGTCTTTACTATCAATTTAGAATGTATTAGAACTATTCTATACTTTTAGAAATTCACTTAGGTGTATTTTAATCACTTTTGAAAATTATTTAGGACTCTTAGATAACTTGTAAAACATATGGGGATACTTTAGTAACTTTAAAAAGTCGTTTGGAAACCTTTGGGTACCTTACAAAACTTTTGAAAGTCATTTGTTAACTTTATTAAAGTTATAGGGGTGGTCAATTTGTCAATTTCAAAACTTTCATGGGTCTTAGTAAAATATCTCTAAACTGTAAGGCTCATTCTGTAATTTCCAGCAACCATCAAGGACTACTAATGTCTTTATAAAATCATTAGGGGTAATTTATAATTTTCAGAAGCTTAAAAGGACTTAATTTGACTCTAATTTAAAATATTTTAGGCCTTACTCTAAATATCCTAAAACTGAGGGGTTAATCCTGTAATTTTAAAAAATTCATTTAATTATCCCAACTTCTTTCCCCGAACTCCTTGTATCTTCTTTGGCAAACTTTTCCGGCGAACTTCTTCTTCTTCTTTTTTCAATCAACCTCACGACCTCACTTCTTTAATTCTCCCATGGAACCATTAAATCCTTCATCTTCTAGTAATCTATTGCCCTCATCCGTCTAATTCCTCACTTGCCCCTGATCAACCTACAATTTCAACTTCCAATTGACGTCGACGACGCCGTCAATCTCCACCGTCACACTTTTGCACCGCTGGCTATGGATTTGTTTGTAGAGTTTCGATCAGGACCTCCTTAGATCGCCATCTCAATCCGGCAGACACCATACCAATAACTTCGGTCGGAACCATATCTTTTTTTGACGGTTTACATCATTTTTTATAAAAAAAAAAATTATTTTATTTTATCAAAAAATAACAATTTCCAAAAATAGAAAATTTGTTTTCTTTTACTTCTACCTTTTACATAGTAATAATTCTCCAAAAATTATATTAATTGTTCTTGATTTCCTCTAATATAAAATTAATCCAAAACCATTAATTCTAATCATGGACTCATATACTAAGTAACACGAACTCAATATATAAATTAAAACACAATATAAGTAATCCAGCCTATATGTAATTAAATCAAAATAACAAAACAGATTTAATAAAGTTTGGAATAAATGATGCTAACCTTTTGTGTGTGCAAACTTGTTGCTCTCTCTTCCCAAAATAATTTGTATACTGTGCGAAAAATATATCAAATACCTATTATATATATTTATATAAAGTGTTAAATCCAATTACTTGTAGGATATACCCTACTCCCTATAGGATATACAATGCTAATTACTAATCAATAGTGATGAAGTTAAACTACTAATCCTAATCTAACTATAACTCTTATAATTATTTTATATTTATAAATAAATAAATAAATAAACCAAAAAAAAAAAAAAAATCGGGGTATCAAATAGAGACTCCGGAAAACAAGCCGGCAAGTCCTTCTTGCTGAACAATCTTAACTCCCACTGCAATGGGACCCATGCGGGGCATGGTGGAGGGTGGGAATGAGAAGGTACGTGGATATTATGATGAGTCGTCGCGGCCGGGTGGAAGGCCAAAGCGGTCGGAGCTCCTGCAGAATACACATAGTTGTACAGCAGCATTTCGGGTTATGGGTTAAGGATTCACCTGAATTTGCATTCGGAAGGTCTAACGGGTCGGGTCATTCATCCAGCAACTATTGATGCTATAATCCTTCAAGAAAATCTTTAAAACCCATATTTTTTGAATTATTATAATTTAACGTAAAAATAAAGGAATAAATAAATGAGGGGTTTTGATTAATTCCTTTTTCTTTGTTTGGTGAATAAAAAGAATGGAAGATTGAATAGGAAAACTTAGTAATAAGAAGTGGAAGACCAATTGGAGTTAGAGTTCATCGCACTGGAGATCGGGAGAGGAGAGTGAAGGACGAAGGCGACGGAAGCGAAGTGCGGAACGTTGGCTCTTGGAGACATATATGCTGCATGACAGAAAAAGAGGAATAAATTGAATTATGAATTAAGAGAATTAAGAAGGAGAGAAAGGTAGATATAAGGTTGGAGAAAGGAAACGTGGTGGAAATTTGGTTTTAAGACAAGGAAAACACGTTTAGATAGATTCGGTATTTGGCTCACTGTAGATCATGTGGTCAGAATTAAATTTTGAAAAATCTTGTTTACATCAGCTGATGTCATAGATTTTTTAAAATTTAATCCACACCATAAAGTTTATAAGTGGGACTAAAAATTGGGTCTTCCTAAGTATTTGCCTTAAGACAAACACGGGATCTTTTTATATGAAAGGAAAAAGGAAAAGGGAAATGAAGAATAATGAATTAACTATGGAATTCTATAATCCTTTTAGAAACCATCCCCTTAATTTTAAAATCTTGTACAGTATAAGCTTTTTAAACACATAATGTTATATTGTACAAGTATTTAAAGTATAAGGGAATGGTTCTCCAACAGAGACTGTAGAATTTTTATAAATTAATGATGTAGTCCATTGTTTTGAAAATCGGCCCGGATAATTAATTAAATTTAAAAATCATTATTCTTTAAGAAAATTAATCAAATTATTTTATTAAGATTCATACTATTTATTAAAAAAATATATGCAATTGCTTCATTTCTTGCAACAAATAAAAATTTGTAACAAAAATTTTAATAAATCATTAAATTGGAGTAATATAATATTATAATTTCCTTATATTTTTCTAACTATTTTTTTTATACTTAAACTTAAATTTGTTATATAAATAAAATAACAGTTAAAATTACGTATTTTTGAATGTTAAAAATAATAAAATAGTAATATGAATAAAATTTAATCTAAATTAAAATAAATAATATGGTGTCATTCATTTAAAAAGTTAAACGGAGAATTCTTTAACAGCTGTCGTAGATACACATCTAGATGTGTATAAGAGACAGAATTAAGATACTTAACAAATTGGACAACTCGATCTAACCCTTAAAAATGGTCTGCTGCATGTGAATTAGTAAATGTTTTTAGATAAGTATTTAGCAAAACTTAGTTTACAGACTTATCTATAAACTTTGTAATTTATTAAAGAAGTAACATAAATTTAAGTGTTGATCAAAAACAAGTTTAAGTGTTGTTATATAATATTAATATATTCTGTATAAATTATATCATTTAAAATCACATTATTTATATAACTTATTTAATAGTTATATAATTTATAAATGAATACATAAATTAAGTTTATCTAAAAAAATTTCAAAGTTTATTTGTGTTGGATTGACTTTTAAGTTAAATAAGTGGGCTGTGGCCAACGAGGTTTTTGTTTCGTTTTGTTTTGTTGTTAATTAGTTTACGCCGTTACGGCAATGTTTAACTCGCGACGTAGAAATTGTAAACATGTTAAGAATTAGAAAGGTGTATTGAATATAATTTTTTTTTTTTTGGGATGTACCGAATACAAAATTGCTTAGATTAAATTAAGTTTTTAACAAATGATTAAGTTAATAAATGATTAAATTGCAATAATAAATAGAAAAAAAAAGTTTCAGGGAATAATAATAAATTATTTAAATTAAATTAAGCTTTTGGAGCTTCAGACTAAAGGTAGACGGTAAAAAAAAGAGTTGAGACCTTTTGGATGCCTCATAGATCCGTATAATATATTAGATCTGCTATCACCCAAAAAAAAATTTCCTACATGTGGGAGAAGAATAGAAAACAACCACCACTTATTTGAACCTTTGCCAGTTCTCAAAATTTTCCTATTAAGCAAATTGCATAACAGCATAAAGAAGGTAGATGAATTCATACAATTTTTGAAAATTCTCTTTCTTTATCTTATCCTAATTTTGAAGCGAAGGAAATCCAATTCATGCTTTCTTTCCTAAAACTTTGGTGTGATAATCTTCCACACGATATAAAAACAATTTCAAATTAACATGTACATTTAAATGCATTAATTAGAACGTCATTTATCAACTCGTTAATGACACGGATGTCGGGTCAACTTGCAAATTGATATATTAACCCGTTAAATTATTGGGTAATCCGATATAAGTGATGCAACCTATTCAACCTGTTAATTATTTAATTATTCTTGACTAATAATTAGGATTTTTTGAGTAATTAATTGCAACTTACATATTCTAAGAGAATAGAGATTAAAATATAAAACATACTCATATAAATTTTATAAACTTATTTGTTTGAAGAGTTTAAAATAAGTTAAATAAGTGCATAGAGTTGTTTTAAGTTACAGGGTTGCAGATTTATCGTGGGTTTATCGAGTTAGTAGATTATTTCTAAGTTTATCGTATCGTTCAGGCTTGTGTCATTCAAGTTAAATTTACTATAATTTGTTATATTAATTTAAAACATTAACTTGTCAATTGTATCATGTTGTGTCAATTCATTAACAAATAAGTTTATAACACGACATTTTTACAAAAATAGATCGTGTATGGATTTAGATATTTTTACACAAATTCGATAATGACACGATAAAATAATAACACGATACAACATGACCCATTGCTACACCTACCTAAGCACCAAAACATAAGAGGAGGAAGTGTCTCACCTTTTTACTATTTTATTTCTTTACTCTCCTTACTAATTAGAATATTCTTTTATTTTATTAATTTCCAATCCTAGACTTCCAAACTAGAATTACTATTTTGAAGTAGTTTCAGCAACAAAAAATGTTCTCCACATTTTTTGAAAATGTTGTTTATGATTACACGTGATGTTTTACGTTCATGAAATAGAAATTGTTGCATTACAAGTTGCTTACGGTTTAGAAGTATAAATTAGAAAGGGATAATTTCACATACATTCCTAGCGGTTTATTATAATTACAGTTAGCTCTCATCAAGTTTAGATAATTGATGAGAAGCCATGGTAGAATCTATAAAAAATGGCCATCAGCAATATCTTTCAACTCGAGCCAATCTTTCAAACCCTTTTCCCCTCATCTTTTCCTTCTTCCTTTTCTTAGATTTAATCTCAATCTTGCATCCACTTCTAAATCAGAAATTCACCTTCAACACCTTCCCCACTTCTTTCCATCCTTAACAAAAATAGACAAATCAGTTTGACATTGTGAATGTCAATGCTAATTGTCATCCAAAGTCACTACCCAAATTTGCAATTGCATGTCATCCAACACTACTCAAATATGATTGGATTTCCACTTAGTTTGACGGTTTTAAGAGTTATGGGAAGAAGATGAAAGAGAATTGAGATAATTAGGTGGAGTTGATTTAAGAAAAGGAATCGGGATATGGGTTTTTAAGTTTTCATGATTTGGAATGGTAGTTATTATGGTGTGTGAGACCGCTTAAAGATATAGCAGTGAAAGATGATGGTTTTGGCACGATGAAAACAACAAGAAGAATCAAAATTGGTTTTTGATGGTGCTGGCAGCAGGATTATCAATTACAGCTAGTTGACTAGTTGATTGGATGTAAGCAACTTTTATTTTTCTTAATTACTAGAGGATATTTTTGGGTATTCATAGGAAAATTTGGCTTACATCAGCAATTTAAGTCTACTTTTGTATATATAAAAAGTTAAAATAGGGAATGCTGTTTTTGACCCTTGTCTCTTATACACATCTTAAGATAGGTGTATAAATAAAGCGCTAGGAAATTATCCATATTAAAAATTGTGGCATTGCAAGTTGCTTACGACTTATAAGTATTATTACTGTACATACCAAATTTTCCTATGAATACCCAAAAATATCCTTTTTATTCACATCTGTCAGGAAATATACAAATTGATCAAATCCAAGCCTTTAGAGTCCAGTCCAAGGCACTTAATTAATTGTCCCCAACACATCTAGATGTGTATAAAAGCATTCTTGCATATAAGATGATTCTTTGCAAAATCAAAAGGGACGTCTGGCATAATATCCGTCAATGGATTCCCATTTTGGCTCGATCAATCGGAAAATACTTAATTAAATTTGATCTAAAATCTTACCCTTATAGTAATCAATAAAAGCACACAAGAGCAATGTCGTATAATATTATACATTCCTATAATTTTATTAATAATTATAAGATTTACACGTAGACCCATAAATTAAACATACCTAACTATTTTTCCAATCAAAATAGAAAGGCAAAGATTTAGGTAGACCAGATCTTTGACCTCACTTGTAGACCCTATGGTGTGGATTAAATTTTAGAGAATCTATCAGCTGATGTAAGTAAGATTTTTTAAGGTTTAATCCTGACCACAGGATCTACAAATGATGTCAAAAATCGGGTATACTTAAATATTTTCCAAATAGAAAAGCCAATAATATATTCATCTGGCCAAAAGCTGGCCCTACTAGCGCTTAGCAGTAAACGAAACCATAAACTATTTTAATAAACATTTTCTTTTCTTTAAAATGTGGCTCTGAAAGAAAATTCTTATATTTGGCCCTGGTATACGGTAAGTGGGATGATTCCTTGATCCATATTCATCCACATCACATTAACTCATTAAAACTAAATTTCTTCAAGTGATGTGGATGAATATGGAGCAAAAGATCTATCTCACCTACCCTAGACCGGATTCATATAAAAATTTTCCCTTTGAACTATTGAAAGTATTTGACTCTGAATCAATACTTTGTACATGGTGCTTTTGAGACAGAAAATGTGGCGGAAATTAGACAATATAGGTTATTGGGTTAAATTCACTTTGCCCCTCTTACTTTTAACAATTTACCACCTTGCACTTTGAACTTTTGTTTTTTGGTTTTTTTTTTTATCACTTTGCCCCTTACAATTTTTTTTTATTACTTCAGGCCAAATTTTAATAAAAATTAGAGAAGTGACGGAAATTTGGCGAGTTTGTTACACACGGATGAGTTGTTTTCCCTTTAATTTACCCGTTTTATCCTTGTTAATGAAGTGCATGCAACAAACTCACCAACATTCTGTTATTTTTCTAACTTCTACTAAAATTTAGTCTGAAATAACAAGAAACAAAAATTAGAGACAAAGTGATAAGAAAAAAGTTTAGCATACAATGCTGCAAATTGTGAAAACTTTGTGAATTTAACCCTAGGTTATTTAATTATCTGTTAGCATTTGACACGAAGGGAATAGGTGCTTAGTTTAGGGAAAAAAAGGGTGGAGGAAATTAGGTTTCTTAGGCAAACAAGGGACTTTTTTTTTGGGGGGGAAAAGAAAAAATAAGGATTAATTACATTTACCTCCACTTACATTTTACTAAATTACTAAATAAAGATTTGGCAAAACTATAAAGAATCCCCTATCCTTAATCTGTCTATTAACAGACCTAGCCCAAGGACTCAATTACCGTTGACATATCAGCAGGACATTCAACCCATATATAGTTAACAAAATATTTATGGACCCCATAATAGCTCCTAATCCTTATCACATCTAGATATTCCCAAAGTCCTCCACTCTTCTTCCGCCTACACAACACTGAAATGACAGACCGGATGTTGTATTTCAACATAAGAGATTAGTTCAAGGATCAAAGTGTAGAAAAGATTGGTAAGAGGATAAGTCACATTAGAGACTCCTACTGTCCTACCTTTAAAAAAAAATGGAAATTGATTTTCTGAATAAAAAAAATAATAATAATGCCTTCATCCCTGGCTATTCAACTCATTTCCTAACCCATTACCAACAAGTATAAATATTGAAATCTTTATTCAACATCATTATCCAAATCGATTCTTTACTAATTGGTATAACCATGATTTTCCTTTTCAATTGAATAAAGATTTGATTCTTTATTCCAAAACCATGTTTCCAACCAATTACCACTGGTACAGCTCATATTTTAACGAATCAGCCGTTATCCTCCATTGTCAAGTAGCTCCACCCTCCGATCTGCGGCACAATGAGCTTCACCCCAGTGACACGGTCCGTTCGAAGAGTGAGTCCATGACACCAGCATCAATCTACCCTCCAAATCTCGAAATACTACAACTGGGTCAAAATGAAATCTTTCCCATCTCCAAAAATTTATCCTATGTCAAAGTGTAGCTAGAATTCTCTCAAAAACTTAAAAATATATGGAAAGGACAATTAGAGGATTGTGGGTTTGGAATTATGGTGTTTCTTCATACATTTTGGTAGGATAATTTTGGTGTTTCCTATGGTAATTAGTGTTTGGCTTCAATGCTTGAGGAAAGGAGAGGGTTGTGCAATGGGGGGGTTTTGGGGAAGGGAAAAGGGTGGGTTGCAGGCTTGAAGGAAGTGTTGGGTGTATTCCCCTCTCTAGAAGTAGGGGGCTACGCAGAAATGGGGGGTTGAGACCGGGTGGAAATGGGTTGGAGGTGGACTGCAGCTTGTGGGTGTAGGAGACGGTAGCTTGGGAAGCCAAAAGATATTTGAATGGAGTGGTATTGTAATTAATTTGGGTAGAAAAAGGTATTTTTAGAAGTTCAATACTAATACACGATATTAAGGGTATTTTGGGATAATCATACAAATTCTTACAAAGTATATTGCTAACATTATCAATATTTTTAACGTTTTTAAACGATTGGGTATTTGTTGTTAAACATTTAGTCACATCAGCGAGGTATTCGTAATTTAATCAAATCTCAGAGTTGATTCAGTAATTTGGCTAAACCTGGGGGGAAGTAAATGTAATTAGCCCAAAAGACAAAGTAGGAAACAATCTATTCCAAAAATATATATAATAATAACACTATTTTGTCAAAAATAAAAAATATAAATAAAATAATAATTAAACGCCTTCTTGTACTGCAACACCTTGAGAAAATCATCCAAGTCTTGGTCTTTTGTCTTGATGATTTTCTTTTAAAAACTGTAACTTAAAAAGGAGACGTCGTGACAGTTCCTCTCCTCGCATCTTCAAGAGAGGGTTAACAATAGTTAAAATTTTTTCTGGATCCTTGCTTAATTCCTCCTTAAATATTTTGTCCTTGAAACAATATAATTCTTCAAAACATCCTTCTCCTTCAAGTGCTTATCAATGTCAATATTACTTATTCTCCAAAACCAAATTCGAAAACCTGTAAACTTTATCCAGAAACTTTCTTTCTTCAATTACTTTCAACAATAGCTTTTGGACTTTATTCAAGTGATCTTCCTTTGTCCAAATCTTAATTTCTTCAATTTTTTCACGTGTATTATTGTCCAAATCACTTAAAAAGTAGTTAAATTCTTTGACCAAATCCTCATGGTCCAGAAACAGGTCGAAAATTTTACGATAAACTCCAACCACATTGTCTTCTCCTTTGCCATAGTCATCCAATATTGTTAAGAATGAGTAGTAAACATCGGGATCATTCTCGAATCGAGTCTTGACTGTTTCAATATATTCCTTGCATGCTTGATTTTTCGATTCAGAACCAGAATAAATATTCCTATTTGTGCAATATACTATCGAAGTTGTAGTTTCTTGAGGCAACAATTTCTGGAACCTTGAAAACAACATTGGATGGCCTTCAAATATTTTGTGCACAATTTCTATTAAATCTTCGACACGAATTTAATGTTTAGCATATTGTAGTCTTCCAAAGCCGTAGCCAATTCTTCAAACTTGTATTCATCATCTTTGACAGATAAGAAGTTTTTTACGTATGTGATAAATCCCATGGCATCCTCTTCAGTTGGCTGCTGCTTTAAACTCTCCACACGTGAATCGATGAATTTCTCCATTTGATGAAATCAAAAAGTTCTGGTTATCCCTGCCAAGATAGGTCAAAAGAATTAGGTGTGCTTACAAAACTATCACTGCACTAATGCATTATAAGTAGATTCAAATACCTACAAGGCTACAACGATGCAAAGAAGGAAAAATTGTTTGCAACTAAATCCGCATTACACACGATCGTATTATAGATAATTAGACAATTAAAAAGTAATAAAAATTAAATTTTTTATCTAATCATCTCAACTGTGTCATGAGTAGCCAAAACTTATTCGTAAAAAAAAATATTTACCAATTACAATCACCCTGAATAAGGCAGTTCAATATGGGAATTGAATTCGAATTGTATTATATATATATATTAAAATTTTCAGGACACTCCGATTCCCTAATATAGGAATTTGCACGTTTCCTTTATCTGTGTTGCCAAGGATTTCTTTCAAATTATTATCGCAATAAATTCGAAAACTAAATAATATTTCTATATGTATAAATTACTACGAAGTATTGACGATGTTTAAAAATTGATTGATAAATCAATTTGGGAATATATAGAAAAATCCTTATTCTTCCAGGAATCGGACTATACCCATATGCATTCTAACCTGGTATTCGGGGTTAGAAGTTACTTTTTCTCTTCTTTTGTTTTCAGCTTCCAAAAGTAAGTAGCATGCTCTAGGTTGAAACATCCAAAACATGGTAAAGTACATAGGAAGAAGAAAAGACAGAAAACTACAAGCCGTTAATGAGCCTTTACAAGTTTTCAAAATTTTCCTATTAAACTAATTGCTTAACAGGATCAAGGGTAAAGAAATTCATGATAGTTTGGATGTTTCTCTTTCTTTTTTTAATCCTAATTTCGAAATAATGGAAAACCAATTCATGAAATAAATCTAAAAGCCATAAACAAAAGAGGAGGGCTCTCACCTTATTTATTTATTTATTTATTTATTTCTGGTTCCCTCTACTTTATTTTTTATTTTCTTAATCTCCAATTATAGACTTGAAAGAAATTGACGCGAAAAATACAAATATTTACACAATGAAAAAAATAAAAATTTTCAATTTTTTTTTTTTGAAAAGAATCAACTCTGTAATATACATAAAATCATAAATTATTACAAGGATAGTTAAGAATATATTTACCTTGCAACGTGCTTTAGCCTTTAAGATATCTTCTAGCAGACCACCAAAACCAAACACATTTTCTACTCGAGATAATAAACTTGAGAACCTCCTAATAATGTTTAACTCTTAAATACTATGTATGGGAAAAGAAGACAAAAGAAGGTTAATTAGAATATTTTTTAGTAACCTTACAGCATTATTTATGGGGTAGTGACTCTTTATTCTCCTAATAAGAAGGTGTAGTAAATATAAAACTCAATAGTGATTTTCTATTCCCTATAGTTATGTGTGATTTTTCCTATTTTAACTAGGATATACTACTAATTATTAGTTTTATCACATGAAACGGATGCAGTAATAGATTAGTTAAAATAACCAAAATTTAATAGATTATAAGATTAATTAAAATAACCAAATTTTAATGACCTGGCCGGAAGCTGCCCCTAAAAAACCAGAAACAATTTTAATAACAACATTTTTTCTAATAAGCGTGTTGAACTTTGAGAGTATTTGCATGGACACTATCCAATTTTCTGGTTTCTGAATCTATGTTTTAGATGTAACAAATATACTTTGTATATATATATATATGGTGCTATCTATTACATTATTTTCTTGTTTGCTTAAACTTAGTTACTCGCTATTTCTTTTTAAGTATTAAGCTTTTCTAAAAAAGGCTTTTATAATTTATCCTTTTATATATACTTTAAATCAAAACTACATAGAATAACGTTCTTAAAAGTTAATTTTCTTATTCTTTAAATCAAAACGGAACTAAATAAAGACTCTGTTTGAATAGTTATTATTTAAAATATTATCCTGAATATATTTAGAATAATACTCCTGACTCTAATTACTTTTTGAAATGTGATATATGTGAGATAAAAAATAATTAAAATAATTGTGAAATATTATTTGGAGAATAATAAATTTGAAAATGTTTACCAAGTCACAAATACAGAATTATCTATCAAAGTCATTCCACATGGCAAGATTATATCGAATCATTAACCCCTGATTTTAAATATTCGATCGGATTTTATTTCTTATTTTCTAAATATAGTGACACAGCAATAAATTTATCTCTTTGTATAAATATATTAAAATAAATAATGAGCCATAATAACAGAGTTATTCCCTATTGAAACCTACAATCAAAAAATCCTTGTATTTTATAACAGCTTCACAATAAAACTAATTACCAGACCTTTCATGAAACATTGTCTAATCAAGACCAAGAACTTGGTTCAGGTTCGTAAGTAACTGAAGATGTATTCGGTGTGTTCTGGAGAGGGGGAGAATTAGAGAGCTGTATGAATCAAATCGTAAACTTATATTATTCTTGTGATCCTTTGGGCATTGTTTCATTTTCGTTCTTTTTGTTTACATGTCATTATTAGATATTTATATGTTCTGAGTTCTGATATTGTAATCAGAATCTCTGACATTTATAGAGTCACGGTAAGATAATTAATCGACCCGACTATCCAATCATCTGTTTGTACATGTATTTATAATATTGCTTTTACTGAAATTACACAACACGTATCAATATTTTGAGTGTTGAAGTCTTTATGTATGATCTGTTCGTTCTAGGGGAAATATATATATATATATGTTCTGCGAATTGTTCTTGGTGGAAAGAGAGAGAAAAGACATTGACTACGTGTCTACATGAAGAGAGAGCCATAATTTTACGTGATCAGCATCGAAATTCCATCACAAAAAGTTAATCAATTGCACCAATCTCAATTATAACGCAGGCCAATCACAACATGAGATATTACCTCCCTCAGGGCCACCCTTATATCCGAAGAAGCCAACAAGTCAACAACTTTGAATTTCAATTTGTCTTCGTTCCCAATTGCCACATTAACACAAGCGAGAAGGGCACATTTTCTCGGATTTGATGGAGGAATATACTTATGCTCTTAATTGTATTTAATTAATTAAAAAAAATTATACTTTCTACGTTTCAATTGTTAATTTTCCAAAAGGATCATGCATATTGATATAGAAAATCAGTTCGTGACAATCATTAGATCAAATGAAATAGAGAAGGAGATTTATCACCGGTATGTGATACAATGTACTCTTCGGGACACTCCAAGAGTCGACAGGCAAAAAAATATATACACAGGAGTAATCTAACAGTGAATTTTGCAAAGTTAAACACATATGGATGAAAAAATTAATTTGTATAAATAACAACTACACTAATTAACTTAATATAAATAGATAAGCACTATAAATAATGTACATAAAGCTACGTTCCAAGAAGTTGTCCCATGTGAGCTGAAAGTGTCATTTGACTAAATGAGCAGTTGAACATGTTAAAGGACGTTAGTTCAAACAAAACGATGAGGCTAATAGCACTCGTCTTGAGAAAAAAAGGGTAACAAGAAACTTCTAGTTCACAATCTGATTGAAATTCGATAATGACACGCTTATGGGATCAAAAAATTAAAATAACATTGAAAAATCAATGAAAATTATTCTGCTTCAAATCCTTTGAAGTTATCAATATCTATAATTTGTGGTTAATGCATCAAAATTTCATAACTCAATCATGTATAATTTTTAAAAATTTTTTAATACTTTAATGTTACATGTGTTAATACATAATATAAATATCCTTTTTGTTGATAATTTTCATTAAACATCAAATAGACGTAATTTTTTCATTGCAAAATTGATCTGTTTGATAATTTTAAAAAAAAATTAAAACGACTGAAAAGCTCATTAAACTTTACAAAACTAAGGGTTTGGATCACTATATTATTTTTGTGGCCATTGTAACCTCTCAAAAAGCTTAAACCTTTCAATGAGTAAATGGCACTTGGGATGTGAAGGGTGGTGGCCTGGTAGGTGACGCAAGCAGCCGCACCGCCTACCACTGCCACCAGCTAATATCAACACTAAACAGAGTCTTGTGAAACAGAAAGGACACTTCCGGAATTAGACAAGGAGCTGATACTGTCATAGAATGCAAAAATGATGTCAATATTAGACAAAACAAATTGGAAAGACACCACACGGGCATAAACTCGTTTCAAGCCCCCTCTTTCCATTCCTCAGATTATAACAAATTTCACAAGAATTATACCAGGATTATCCTATTAAATATACTATTTTGCTTTAATTCAAAATGGATTTGTAAATGCTAAAGATGTGTTAAGTGTATATTGTATATAATTAACTCTTAATTATAGGCCTTAATTCTAGGTAATTAAGAGTCATTTAATTTTGATAGTTTTCCGTTTTCTTGTAAATATCAAATTTATAGTTTAAAGATTTCTCTTGTAATATTATAAGTACAGAAATACATTCAAGTTTTCTCCATATTTCCGTCAGGGTATTAGAGCAAAGAGATAGAGGACATGGAGATAGTGTCCATGTGATTAATATGCATGAGTGATCCATCAGCAGTTTGAATGGACGATGTATGTGAGTTTTGTATTGAAGAAAAAATAGTAGACTTAGATGTCATGTGATTAGTACATGCAGAATCAAGATACCAACTTGAACTTGAAATTGTAGGGTATGTAGTATGGTGAGATGGAATTATTTTAGATAATATCTGTTTGATGACCAATTCAAGATTATCATGAGTTACAGGAATCTGAATAAAAGTGTGAGCTAATATAGAACTATATAAAGCCATTAGGACAAGAATAAGAGATAAACCGAAAGAAAGAAATAAGGATTAAAGGAAAACAAAACCTTAGAAGCCGATTTTCAAAAAACCAAGTTATGGATTTAGAACGTCTAAAACAGTGGAGAACCGGCAAAGGAAACTAGATAAAATATAACCGAATCAGATAGAAAAGAATTTCTGGTCTATGAACCGGACCAGTTGAACCAGAATAGAAGCTATGACGTGGTAGCTGACTAGATATGACGTGGCGCACACATGACTGATGATATGGCAGATACATGTGCAGATGACGTGGTAGAAAATAGATTTTCTGATGACGTGGACGGCACGTGGCAGATGATATGACGGACATGTAGATCAATGACGTGGCAGCACTTTGATGACGTGATGACACATGGCATTGACTGTTGCACACATGTCACTGACTGTTGCACACATGGCAGACATGTGGACTGATGGCGTGGCTGTGGATGACGCTTGGGCGTTGACGTATCAGAAGTTGATGACGTGGCAGTCGGGATTGTATTCAACCTTAGAAGCAGACCTGTTTTTCAGAGGGGTCAGAAACGCGTTCAAGCGCGTGAGAAGATTTCTGGCCAGCAGAAAACAAGCAAAATGACCGGAGAAGATTTAGGAATAATTTTTTAGGACTAAGTCATGGAGAAGAAATAACTAGAGAAATCCAAGGAACAAGAGTTGAAAAACCCAAACTGGTATTAAAAGAAAATTACAAGAAATTGCAGTTACTCGTCTTAATATTGCCTATGTTGTTTATATTGTTAGTCAATTTATGAATAGTCCTCGGAACTCTCACTTTGTAGCTATTCTTCGTTTTCGTCGATATGTGCGAGGCACTTTATATCATGGCCTTTTATTCTCTTCTTATTCCTCTCTCAAGTTACGTGCATATTCTGATATTGATTGGGCAGGAGATCCTATTGATAGACACTCTACTACAGGGTTCTGCTACTTTTTAGGTAATTCTATCATATCTTGGCATAGTAAAAACCAAACTGTTATTTCTCGATCTAGTACAAAAGCTGAATATCGTGCTATTGCTGATGCCACTTAGGAACTTATTTGCCTTCGTTGGTTAATGTCTGATATGTGTATCTTTCCTAATTCCTCACCAGCACTTCGCTGTAATAATCAGAGTGCTATTCGAAATTGCCCACAATGATTTTTTCATGAGCGCACCAAGCATATTGGGACTGATTGCCACTTTGTTCGCCATCACATTTTGCAATAGACTGCAAAACTTTTCCCTACTCATTCTACTAATCAAATTACTGATATAAAACTTTTCCCTACTTGTTCTACTGATCAAATTGCTGATATTTTTACCAAAACTCATCTTCCTGGACGCTTTCTTGATTTGGTTTCCAAACTCAAGATGGTTTGTACTCAACCACATTGAGTTTGAAAGGAGATGTTAAAGATATGTTAAGTGTATATTGTGACATAATTAATCTTTAATTACCTTGATATTAACTCTAGGTAATCAAGGGTCATTTAATTTTATAGTTTTCCTAGATGTCTGGTAAATATCAAGCCTATATAAAGACCCATCTTTTAACATTATAAGTACAGAAAATACACACAATTTTTCTCCATATTTCTGTCAATAAATATCAACAAGATTATCTTCTTAAACGTGGATCCAAAATGGGAATATTTTGTAAATATGAACATGTTTGAGTTGTTTCTGTGCAATTTTAATCTCAAAATCATGATCTACATTCAAAAACTCAGTTTGACGATGATAGCCACTGGAGACATTGTTGGGCTCTATAAACCTCACGGGGAAGATGATGAAAAAAGAACATAAAGTAAAAAATAGAAAATGAAGGACCCATTTGCTAAAATAAAAATGGAGGACCTATTAGCAGGATCCGAACGTTTAATTTCTGATGTTGTTTAGTTTAGGAAAAATTCTTTGATATTCACTCTGCAGTGTGGAATGGATATTAAAAACTGTTAGATGATTGAAAAATAATAAAACCTATCTATTTTTTAGTCATTACAACAGCCGTTATACCCACTCCGCATTGCAAATTAAGTAGCCAAGACTTTCTTCTAGTTTAGAGGACCCACTTGGTTATGTAAGGACTTTTTTGTGGATAAGTTTAACCTCAATTATATCACATGAGTGTCACTTGTTTGACTAAAGGGAAGCTTTGACAGCAGCAAAAATAAATGGAATGACTTAAATGCAACAAATTTAGGAATTGAATAATTGAATCAACCACAAAAATACTTGAGTGACCCAAACTCATACTTCTATAAAGTATAGTGACATTTTAGACCATTTGTTCAAAAACAAACGATGACAAACGGACGGAGTTGTGAATAAAGTAGGTTTGAGGAATAATCATGGATGAGTAACGGGCCCATTAAGTTGTTCATTGTATCCAAATGTTAAGCTTGACTTAGTTCCCACTTTTTGAACATAAAAATGACCTTTTCACGAAAAACCTAAGGTCAAAGACCATAATAGTTGGACTTTCTGAGTTACTGCATGAATGTCAGATAACTCAAGCCCATCATCAGTCAGACAAGGTTTACATGGGGAAGGTTGGTCATTAGACTTGTTGCTCTAGTAGGATCCCACATCCAGTAAGGTTCCAGCAATGTGATAAAATAATATCGACCTATTTCAATGCTGATGTCATCCAACATCATATTCTTTATCTTCGTTCTAATTTTATTATTACTTAAGCTTCGTTTGATTCGTGAATTGGATGAGACAGGATGTTTCATCCTCTAACAATTAATCATAGGATGAATCATCTTCAGATGATTTGTCCAGTTATCTAATATTTGATTGATATTGAATTATATGGGATATTTTAAAAATAATAACCATCTTTATTTGATTGGAGATTGAAGATCGGATGAAGTCGAATTACTTATTTAGTGACCAATATACCCCTAAATTTATACTTTATTTTTTATAATCCAATAAATAATATTTAAATAATATTACTGTAATTATAAAATGCTAAAAATAAATACTAGAATTAAATAAATTGTTGTTACATAGAATAATTAGCGGTGTTCATTTCAACGCACTAACCTGAAAAACATGTTAATCTGATCCATTTTGAATCATAAAAATTGGGTATATGAGCTGTTTAATGTTATTGGTTCCAGTACTAAGATTAGAGAATTAACAATTTATAACCCAGTATACAACCTGACCAAATGTATATATTGAGTCAATTATTTATTATGACCTAATAATAAATGGCTTTTACACAATATATACTCATTTACAGGTGTATATGTGTAATAAGCTATCTTTTATTCTTAAAAATTAATTTTTTAATTTTAAATATTAAAGTCTAATATAATTGACTTTTTCTCCTATTCTACTCAATTGTAGGGGTACTTGTGTCATTAGGTAGTCAAAAAAAAAATTTTTTAATTTTGGAACACAAAATTGTCATAAATGTATTGGATTGGGTACCTGCATAAAAGGAGCAAATATCAGGTAATTTTCTCTTGAAATGTTAAAATTGGGTTGGGTCATTTATTTGGCATATGGACCAAATGCAAATCCATGAATACCCCTATAATCTAACATGAAATCATATGATGTAGGGTTATAAAGTTAATTAGGGGTAAATTAATCAAAATTTTTGTTATCCTAGGATAATTAAGACACCTGATTAAACCCCTAACACTTATCCTAACAAAATCTTTTTGGAAGTTGGTTAGTAGATCACTGTAAGGGCCATATCATTAAGATCTCAACCAAATATAGGATGACATGGGATTAGTTATCCAATCCTACATCATCCCATGAGCTAAATGGACCAAAAGGGTGGATATGTTTTTTTAGAAAATTCAGTTTTATGATGTGTATCCAAAATTGTCGATCATCATTGCGATAAGATAAGTAAAAAATTTGTCGTTTGAATACTTGGTAAGGATAAATTTGGATTATGTTATGATAAAATAATAACTTTGTTGGAAATATGATATTATCTTTGGGATATTTGAAAATAGTAAGTGTGGCAAGATAAATGAAATTGAAGGAGAATTATCTAAGTGGGAGGACCCTAAACCAAACATACCAAATGAGAACACAAAGGGAAATGCTTACATAGACTTGGTTTCAAACCCTACTTGTAAACTCTGTGGTGTGAATTAAATGTTATGGAATCTATGACATTAACTGATGTAAAAAAATTTTATAAGATTTAATTTTAAGCTGTAAGGTTTATCGGTGAAATCTAAAATCAGATATATAATAATATTTTGTGAAAAAAAATAGAACTTTTCATCGCCTGAGAGATTCGAACTCTGGTGGGTAAATCCCATGTACTTAGAAAGCACACACCTTAACCACTCAGCCAAAGCGATGTAATGATAAATAGGGATCTACATATATATAAATTGATCCCTTTCATAAAAGAGAGACAAAAACTTTTTTTATTATATATATATATATATATATAATTTATGCTTCTAAATACATGAAATAGACCTGTCTCTTATACACATCTAGATGTGTATAAGAGACATATTTCAACTTATAGATTTTCATGTTGGCTTGAAACTAATCTTCTCTTTTACACATCTAGAATGTATAAGATTTAAATGTTAGATTTTCTGAGCAATATAGTGTTTATAATTATTTACATAGTCCAATTATTTCAACATGAACATCTATTTGACATGAAATTTATGGAGTTCAATCCTTTGTATAATGCCTTAATATTTCTCTTAATGTATATGGAAATTGTATTCACCTAATATCAATTTAGATATTTCATACTTGCCTTATGGTGAAGGGTATTTAAGTCATGGCAATATATAATATGCCAATATGATATTTATAAATCATTATAATAAGTGCAATAACAAGAATGCATTCTATTGTTGCAAAAAATTAGACTAGGCAATACACTAAGTGCAAGGTAGTGTAACCTTAGGTTGAGCACTACGCATAGTACTATACACATCCGGATGTGTATAAGAAAAGGGCGGGACTTTACCCCCGGGATAGATTCTGACGCTCAAGTTAGTACTTCAACCAGAGAGTAAATTTTAGAGAGAAATTAGAACTTATAGTGATTTTTAAATTTGACCGCCGTTTTGATATTTATACCAGTGGTTGATGGGTGGTCAAACCGATCCATGGGCCGAACACTTATGACTTGGCCCATTTAAGCATATTTGAACGGCAAGAATCAAGTTACTAAAATACCCCGACAGTCCCTAGTTCAGAGTCACGTAGTCATTTTTATGTTCAAAAAGTGGGTAATATTTTTAGTGGGTGTATTATTTTAGCATTAGCATTTACTCCCCAATCTCAAGTCAAAATTATCAGGTTGAGGTCCGTCCGTATGTCATGTCGTTTGTTTTTGACTGGAACCGTAAAATTGACCAGAGCCAATTTCAATACTTCAAAATCATTTCCATGAAGAAAAAAATTTTGTGATATTTGTTGTTGGGAGATGGTATAAAAATTCTATCCGAGCGAGGATTGACAATTTACACCGCAAGAAAAATTATTTGAATAGCTTTTAAGTACCTTCCTCTCCTTGTCAAGAATAAAAAATTGCTAGGAGCTAAATTCCTCTTGCCAGGTACAGCATCACATTTGAGATTCCATTGATACAGAGCCAATTCCAATAGACTTATTGGAGGGTCCCATTGGCGTGCATCCAGTAGGAATTGAACCTACGAATTTGCCTCTTGTATAGTTTTGGTGCTTTAACCATTCAACCATGGATGCATGAGACTCAGCGAGTGAACATGTGTCAGATTCCACCACTTCATTATTTCACCAAGTAAGTCTCTTGTCCTTGTACTCCTTAGAACTATTATCTTAGGAGTTCAGTCAATTATATAGGATCTCACAAACTTTACATCAATAATTTGATTTACATGATTTAATTAATTCAGTCACATGAGGTCATATCCCGTGCATGAAACTTTGAAACTAATTCCATAGTGATCCAAGGCAATACATCACAAAGGAAGCCCACGATTTCTACATGTTAGATTTATTTTTCGATTGATAACATAACAAATAAGGATTCATGACAAGCAAGGACAGAGGTGTTGAGGAATCTACTTTGAAATGCAGTAGAAATGTTCGTGGTGACTCGACTATAACGGGTGGTACCGAGAGAAATAGTGAAGGTGAAGGTAAGTTGCGTGAAGTAGGGTTAGGTGGAGTAAAAAAACTGGGTTTGGGTGGAGTAAGTAGGGAAAGGGTACGTGAAGTATGTGTAGGTGGAGCAAGTAGAGAGTGTGTATGTGGAGTCCTTATAAGCGCGGGTGGAGCAAGTGAAGAGGGTATACGTGGAGTAAGCGTAGGTGGAGCAAGTGAAGAAAGGGTATGTGGAGTAAGTATAGATGGAGTAAGTGAAGTGAGGAATAACTTAGTTAAAAAAATATAAATTTTTCCCAAGATATTACATGAAGGAGTCTACTAAGTGGGGGCCTTTTAAACAGTAATTTACTAGTTGACTCCCATGAAATTTCGGGTGAGTTTTCCGCCGTCGACTCAGATGGAACACCTCATGGAAGGGGTTACCCACCATTGGATATTCTTTAGAAGAGTATGCACCCTGACAGACCACCACCAGTTGGGGCTTCTATTTCTGAACTCCAATTCTACCTGTCGAACTCCTCTACTTGTTTGGCAGGGATGTCCTCCTTGTATCCTTAACCTTGGACCAATTAAAGATAGGCCATCCAAAGGTAGTCAATAAGACAGAGAGTGAGAGTGAGTCGAGGAATAGGTCAAAAGCTGAGACAGAAGAAGAGGCAGAGGAGGACCTAGACTGACGAAGAGGTAGAAGCTGTGAATTTACATAAGGAAATCATTCCAAAACCTCATAAAAAACCAGGCAAGAAGAAAACATCTTCACCCTTGACTTTGGAATTCATGCATTCTGAATTGAAAGTTCCTATATTTAATTGGAAAATGATTGGCCCTTGGTTAGAGAAATTCTATATTCCAGATTGAGATGTTTTGTATCCAAGAATAAACCATAGACCTTGCGAGGAGATTGAAAATTGTACTCTAGCTTACTTATCACAGCTTGAGGTATAATTATGATTTTTCCTTCACTCTTTCATCCAGGATATCTTTATAAACTACAAGTTGGGACTTGGTCAGATTTACCCCAAGTCTTTTAGTCGTATGAATGCTTATATCATCACTTGTGAGCTAAGACGGATCAATCCCTCAATTGCAATATTTAAGAAGTATTTCCAGATAACATCCACTGGAGTAGGGTATATTTTATTTTTCAATAAAAAGATGAGTTTACTTGAGAAAATGAAGCCAACAAGTGAAATGGTAGAGCAAGTATTTCTTGCTTAAGGGCCTAGAAAAGTGGAAGTTCCCTGCATGAACTTTCAAGTGGACACAACTCTTAACAAACCCATTTTGTTTAGTAAGCATGAGTCTGCTGGGCTAAAGAAATTTTGAGGAGTAGAGAAATTCTCATGCCGGGTAGTGACTGATGAGCAAGTTTTAGTGTCTATGGGATTAAGTCCTGTTTCTTTTGATCCTACCATCCCTTTAGGTTGATATGCATACTTATTTTTACTCTATATTATATTTTGTATTTCATTTTTTCTTGAATATGATTTTGATAAATATTTTTCCTTGGAAATTATTAGTTCTTTTGCTTTTGTAGTGGATGTTGTGGATGCCGCCATTTGTGATTGGACTCTGAAGTAGAGGACATTGCTAGGCATCAAAATTCATCCAAGGAAACCAAGGGTTCTATTACCGAGATGGAGTGTTCCAAGAGGTCATCTCAAGTTGTTCTCCCACAACCCACAGGCAGGAAGAAGATCAAGTTCCCCTCTGACCTTACCTTGCCACCGTTACCTCCAATTGAGGCTTCTACACAAGTTACTCAAACCCTGTAGCACCTGTTTCTCATGCATCTCAAGTTCAAGTCACGCCCCGACTTGAAAGTTCTTCTATTAGTGAGGTTTATGCTCCCGAGTGAGAGGTGTACCATGACTCTGTTTTACTAGATATGAGTCGTCCGTTGGTGCAGACCTTAGCCCTGCCTAATGAGCAACAAAAAAAAGTCAAGAAGCCTTTGGGTTCTACTTGCATTACTGACGCAAATGAGATGTACAAGCACATTGCTCAAGTAAGGCATTCTAGATTCCTTATAAAATTTTCTCAAGTCCTTTTAACTTACGCTTCAGATTAACATTGTTCTTCTCGCTTTCCCCTTAGATCAGAAACCTTCACTATCATTTGCATCAAGCTCAAGAGCAATACTTAGCCCATATTTTTGAACTAGAACGCGAGGTTAATGAGGTAGTCCTAAAGCTAAGGATAAACATTTCGAAGCCTTTCAAGTATCTTCCAAGGAAACTAAGATGGTGGCTGAAGAGAATGCCAAGCTGAGGGCCAAGATGAAGAAACTTAAGAAATCTCACAAGGAGTTTAAAGCTATGAAGAAGAATAATTAGGATAGTTTAGATAAACACTTAGAGCAGTATCATGTTAACAAAGAGTTTAGTGCTCTAGTAGAGAGGTGTAGCATAAAGTTCTTCGACCAAGAGTAGGATTAAACCATATCTTATGGGAAGAAGGTGTATCCAGACTCGGGCCTAGGTAATGTGATTCAAGGTATTGTTCCTTCGATCCCCATTTCTCCTAGAGCAACAGAGACTCCGATTAAGAATGAAGCCACGTCCGGTAGAGTTAGCACAAAGGATGTTACTTCGTAAGTGGTTGAGAATAGGGAAGGAGCTCAAGCAAACACTTCAGTCACTTCTCTTAGCTTAGCTTAATATTTAGCTAGTTTTATTTTTTGAAAACTTTAGCAAAGTTCAAAGCTTTCCTTTTGTAGGAGCTCTGAAACCTTATTATACGTTATTCTCTTACCTTGCTTTTCTCTAATAATAGCCATTCCTAAGCTTGGCTAGGCTCTGAGTTGGGGCCCCTTCGTGTACCAACTCCACTTATGTCATACTTTTCATTTATTTATGACAGTATGCATTTCTTTTACTACTTGTTCGCAGTAGCTTAGGTTTAGAGTTCTTCACACTCTCCTTGCCCCCGTTAATCATAAGGCCTTATTTGAATTGACTAAATGTTACTTTTAGTTGTCAGTATTCTGTAGTAAGAATTGCCCCCAGAGGGGTTAGCTTAACTGTGATTACAAACTCAAAATTTATTTTTTCTTACTAATAGTAGTTCAAAACTTTACCTCATAAGGTTGCACTTATGATTCTTGGAAGGGTAAGTTCTACTCTAGAAAGTAGGTATGAAACAAGTGTATCACATCGAAAAAAACCTTAGCATCATCCCTAGAGAGGTAAGTCCTACTCTGAGGAAGTTTAGGTATGACATATGTACTTTACATTAGGAAGACCTTATAATTGCCTCCAGAGGGGTAAGTCCTACTTCAGGGAATAGATATGACATTGGTACTTCACTTTTAGAAGAGTTTGGAATTACCCCCAGAAGGGTAAGTCCTACTCCAGGTAGTAGGTATGGCAAGGTGTTTCACATTTGGAAAGCTTTGGCATTACCTTGCAGGAGTAATTTCTACTCCATGGAGTAGGTAGGCCATGGGTACTTCACTTTTGGAAAACCATGGCATTACCCTCGGAGGGGTAATTCCTACTTCTTAGAGTAGATATGACCTAAGTACTACACATTAGGAAGATTTTGGCTTTGTCCCCGAATAAGTTAGTCTTGGTGTTGGAAGAATTATTTTTTATTTATTTTTTGTTCTCTCTACCCTCGGAAGGTTTAACCTTATTCTCGAAAGTAGGTATTAGTGCTTTACCCTGAAAGATATAGTAGAGCCCGAAAGCTAGTAGAATTTCGGAAGACTATGTTATGGTAAAATCTAAGTTCAGCTAGAAGATTTTGTTCTTGCAAAGAATTAATTACTCGACCATATGTTCCTAATACTTAAGAAATTTTATTCAATAAAATTGGAAAATAACAAATTGCACAAGTTTTACTTAGTCTCGAAAAATAATACTTGGTTTCAGGAATTACAACTGAATAAATTCAAACAAAATACATTGAAATTAAAAATAAAATTTTCTAAAGTTCTAAGCATTCCAAGTTCGAGGTAGGATTTTCCCGTCCTTAGTTCTGAGTTTGTAAGTTCCATGAGTAGAAGCTTCAATGACTTCATAGGGTCCTTCCCCGTTTGGTGAAAGCTTTCGCCACAATTGAGGCTGACTTACTTCCTCGTCCTGGTAACCCAATCACCTACTTTGAAACTTTTACCCTAGACTTGTCGGTTGTAGTACCGAGTTACCTGCTGCTTGTCTACCTACATTTTGAAGAATGCCTTGTCTCTTTCCTCTTCTAGAAGGTCGAGGTTAGACCTCAAGCCTTTCATTATTATTTTCTACGTTGAACTGGTAAACTCGAAACCCCCGCATTCCAACTTATATCTAGAATAAGAGCCTCAATACCATAGGTAAAATTAAAGGAGGTTTCTCTAGTTGCATTCTTGTAGAGTGGTGCGGAATGACCAAAGTATATTGAGGAGTTCCTCTATCCAGTTTTCTTTAGCACCATCTAACCTTTTCTTGATCTTTTCTAAGATAGAATAGTTGGTGACTTCTACCAAGCCATTACTTCATAGCGAACTTATTGAGGTGAACCATTGCTCTATTCCCAAACCTCTATAGAACTTCTTAAAAGTTTAAGCTTGGAATTGTAGTCCATTGTTTGAGGTAAGTGCCTTAGGAATGCCAACGTGGCATATTACATTCTTCTAAAAGAAGTTAATGATTTGTTGAGGAGTGATTATTGCTAAGGTTTCTGCTTCAACCCACTTGGTGAAATAATTAATTGTAACCACTTCAAACTTCTTCTTGGCCAAAGCCAATGGAAAAGGGTCATAGGATATCTACCCTATTGGGCAAAAAACCAAGAGGTGAGGATAGGAATCAATTGCTCAACTGGGACTCGGGATTGGTTAGAATGGAGTTGTATTTTTCATACCCACACATAATCCATGGCGTCCTCCAACATTCTTGGCCAGTAGTGGCCCTACCTTTGCACTTTCTGTGCAAGTGCTCTGCCTTTGACTTGGTATCCACAAACTTTTTTCATGCATTTTAGCCAAGACATACTCGACCTCATCTAGACTTAGGTACCGAAGATAAGTCATTGACTAGGATTTTTGGTATAAAGTATTTCCAATGATTAAATACTTTACTAACCTCGGCTTCTACCTTGTCTTCAGGTAGTTTACCTTCCTTAAGCTACTGAATGATTAGGGTTATCCAATTTGGAATAGTATCAATTTCTATGACTTCTGTCTGTTCAACACTCTTGTCCTTCAACACTACAAGAAAAACTTCCTTTAAGACATTTGAGTGCATTGATGTTGCAATTTTGTAGATGGAAAGAGCATATGCCTCCCTATTTTCTTCTCTAATCACATGTATTATCTCAAATTTATTAAAGTGTGAGATCAAACCCTTCATCTTAGTCAGGTAGAATTGCAATGATGGTTCTCTTACCTCAAACTTTCCTTTTTGCTGTACTACTAAGTTGAAGTCCATGTTCACCACCAAGTTCTTCACTCCTAAGTCTTTGGCTAGCCTAAGTTCAGAGACCAAGGTCTCATACTCTACTTTATTATTACTTGCTTGAAACTCAAATCTTAGGGCATAACTTGTCTTGAGTTTCTCCGAAGAGGTGAGAATTATTCCTGCACGATAACCTTCAATATTGCTTGCCCCATCCACATGCATAATCCACTAAGAGGATTCCCTGACTTGCTTCCCAAGAGAGGTAGTCTTTCCTTGTTGTTATTCTTGCTCTACTCCTTCAATGATGAAATCTATTAAGGCTTGAGATTTGATTGCTGTCCTCGGTTAGAAGTAGATGTTATATTCACTTAATCTCAATGGACCACTTGATTGGTCTTCCTGAAACTTTTGCCTTCATAAGAATAGTCTCAAATTGATGGTTAGTTAGTACCACTATAGGATAATTCAGGAAATATGGCCTAAGTTTTCTTGTCGCTGTCACCAAGGCCAAAGCCAACTTTTATATAGTGGGATACTAGGTCTCAGGATTGGTCAATACCTTGCTGACATAATACACTGACTTCTGAACTTTTTTTCCTCCTTGATGAGAACTGTGGTCACTACTGCGGTTGAGCAGGTCAAGGATAAGTATAGAGTTTCTCTTGGCTTGGGCTTAGTAAGGAACGGAGGTGAGGTTAAATAAACCGTCAATTTATCAAACATTCTTTGGCATTCTTCAATCCATTAGAAGTTCTTAGCACCCGTTAAAGCCTTGAAAAATGGTAAGTTCTTATTCCTAGACTTGGATAAGAATCGACTTAAAGTTACAAGGCGGCCAGTCAACCTTTGAACATCTTTCACTTCTTTAGGAGGTTTCACATGTCTTGAATCACTTTTATTTTAGCAGGGTTTGCTTCAATCCCATGCTGAGTCACCGTGAATCCCAAGAATTTGCCCTCTGTATACTCTAAAGGCACACTTCTCGAGATTAAGTCTCATATTGAATTTTCTCATGTGGTGAAGGTTTTTCGGAGGTCCTCTACATGATCAAATTTTTATTGCTCTTGAAGAGTATGTCATCAATATAATCTTCCATGTTACTTCCCAATTGGTTGACAAACATCTTATCAACCATCCATTGGTAAGTAGTCTCGACATTCTTCAACCCAAAGGGCATCACTTTGAAGTAATAAGTGCCTGAATCAGTGACAAAGGTTGTCTTTGCCCGGTCTTTAGGATTTAGCCAAATTTGATAGTACCCCTTATAGGCATATAAAAAGATAAGATTTCGAACCTAGAGGTTGAGTTTACTACTTGGTCAATGTGGGGGATAAAAATCTTTTGGACAAACCTTATTCATGCTAGTAAAGTCAATAGACACTCCTCTACTTGGCTCCCAGCTTGGGCACCATTACTATATTATTGAGCCATTCCAGGTATTGAATTTTTTTTATGGTCTCAGCCTCCAATCACTTCTTTACTTCTACCTCTATTACATGGTTCCTTTCACTGCCAAAGTTCTTTTTCTTCTTAATTATTGGCTTGTGCCTCGGATCCACATCTAAGGAATTTATGGCCACCTTGGGGTTAATCCCCGGTATGTCTGATGGATTCTAAGCTAAGAAGTCATTAAATTCCCTAAGTAAGGAAATGATTTTTTTCCTTCAACTCTCTTAGGAGGGACTTCCCAATCTTCACCACTTTATTTGGTTCACGTTCATCTAAGATATATCTTCTAACTCTCGACCGGTTCTTCTTCATGCGGGCACTCCTTCACTTTCTCTAAGGTATTGATGTTGCAAGTAAGGGCAACTTCCTTCCCCTTTAATTTCAATGAAACAATGTAGCACTGCCTTGCTGCGGCTTGATCTCTCTTATCTCCTCTACTCCACATTCTCTGTAGGGAATTTATCTAAATATGATGAAAAATAGGACTGCACCAAGTACCCCTATGATTGGCTGACCAATGAATGCATTATAAGGAGATGATGCCTTAGTCACAACAAAATCCACCATTACCTAGGCATTCTGCGAAGCTGTACCAAACATTACAGGAAGGATGATGTACCCAAGCAAAATGACCATTTCTCCAGGGAAACCTACCAATGTCGTGGTCACAGGCTTGAGATCTTTCCTCTAATTTCATCTCCTTGAATGTTGAATGAAATAGTATATTAGCAGAGTTGTCATTGTCAATAAGTGTCTTTCTCACGTCATAATTTGCCACTGTAAAGTTACCAATAACAAATCAATGTGAGATGATATCTTGACACAAATTAGACTGCTTCAAGTCTGACTAGACTAAGTTCACCTAGAGAGCATATGCCTTGCGAGATAACGTGGAGACACCATTTCCTGCTTCACCAGAAGTGGTGTTTATAATTATTCTTTCTTGACATTTTTCACCTCAACTACTCCGTCTCCTTGAGGTGGACCTCAGTTTCTCCTGTCTGGGCTCATGGCCCATTGCCGGACTGACCTTTCTCTATCCATTCCTTGGATGAACTGCCTCAAATATCCTCTTCGGATCAAGTTCTCGATTACATTTTTTAAGAAAATACAATCATTAGTATCATGATCGTGGTTACGACACTCCAAATCATTTCTCATTGCTCCTGGCCACTTCATGTATGGCTCTTTCCAATCACTGTCAGAATTCGTGAAGGAGTGCTATTAAGTAATATGTAGGTCTTAGGAAGGTCGGGACTCCTTCTATAGGGTATGGCTATAGATAGCCGGTCCCTCACATTACTTCTCTTTAAAGGCCCTATAGCACTGGCCGTGTAACCTTCCTCTCCTTACTATCTGCTTCATTTGCTCCAGTTTCTCTCTTTTTCTTCTCACCTTTATCTACTTGGGCAAACTTCTCAACCCTATGAAAAATATCACTAAGGATAGTCAGAAAGCAGGCTTGAAATTGAGGTTAAAGGAGAATTTTTTCGATTTTACCCCAATCTAGAAGGCCATGATCTACATATCCTCTATGACTCCTTGGATTCCAATAATTTCTTTCTTGAATCTATCCACATAATTCATGAGTGATTCATCTGGCTTCCACTTAAGAGTAAGCAGATGTGTTCTAGCCTTTAGTCCTCTTCTGATTCCCAAGCTTATTCAAAAACAAGTCTGTTAAATGATCAAAATTTTTGATATCCTTTTTCTTATATCTTCTAAACTAGTTTGAGGCAGCATTCTTGAGGGTTTCGGGAAACTCCCGGTAGAGGATATCATCAGACACTCCTCGGAGATACAATTTGGAGTGTTGGGCTTCTAGGTGTTGCCATAGATCAGTACTCCTATCATAAGAGTCAAAATGGGGAGTTTACCACCTTCTAAAAAAAGGTTCCTACATGATATCACCAGTGAAGGGAAGGGAATATTTGTATCTAGTACTTCTTCATTCCCTATCATCCTTAGAAATCCATTCTGTCCACGTTGACCTACAAGGCTTCTAACCTTTTTCTTAGGTTTTCCTCCCTCTCTGGGACAACCAGTACTGTATGACTCCTTTCTTGGTATTTTCTTCTCTCATGAGCTACAGACGCTTCATTTGGGCTTCTTTTCCTAGTACCACTCGGCCATGATAAGGTCGATCTTCTGGAGTCTGGTTGGGAACTTTGGCCAACTTGCTTTTGCCTGGCAAACTAACGAGGAAGCTCTTGCCAGGAAGACCCAACAAAAATTAGTTCTCTGATCCTCTGTTCCTCTCTCCTTAAGTTCTCCTTTCTTTCTCTCTGGCACGAAGTTGGGTGTGGACAACTCAGGGATTGCCACATGAATGGAAAGGATTTTGTTCGCCTTGAGAGAGGAATTGCTCCAATTCCTGTCTATTGAGCATTTCCTTCAACTAAATATTTTATTGCCTCAGCTGAGCATTTTGCTGCCTGCAACTAAGAACTTTGTTGTCTCAACTTGCTGTCTCCAATTAGGCTAGGCTAATACACCAAGTGCAAGATAGTATGAAGTTGGGTTGAGCACTACACATAGTATTCACGTCCAAATCACCTAATCTAGAAAAGGGTAAAGCTTTGTCTCTTGGGGTAGACACCGATGCTTAAGTTAGTACTTTGACTAGAAAGTAAATTTCAGAGAGAAATTAAACCTTATGAAAATTAAGAAAGTGAGTTTTGAATTTGACCTGTTATTTTGATATTTATACTTGTAGTTGATGGATCAAATGGATCCGTTGGCCGAACACTTATGACTTCATCCATTTACGTATATTTGAACCGCAATGATAAAATTACTAAAATACCCTTGACAGTCTCAGGCTCGGAGGTATGTGTAATATTTTTAGTGAGTGTATTATTTTAACATCATCATATTCCATACTGATTCAAGTTTCGAAACAATGAAATGCTAACAAGTGTATGATAATAAGTGTTCTTATTATCTTGGTGAGAATAAATTTGGACAAAATGTTCTTTCTTTTTTGAGTTATTCACCTCGTGTACCCAACTTAGGTAACTTGCATCTTTTTGCACTCATCCTTCCTTCAACACAACATTTATACCATTGCACTCTCACTTTAAGGCTAGAAATGTAGAATCCTCTATGTTTGGGATAAATGGAAGTTCTCCATTTGACTAATAACATAAAATTCTAAAACCATTTCAAAGCTAAAAGACATTGATAATTTATGCACAAACAACATTTAGACATTTCAACAAACAACACTTCGAGTAAATGTTTTATGCACAAACAACGTGTCGACATTTAATTATGCAATTTGATATTTTGCTACTATAACACTTTGAGTTTGGGTTATCCCAATAACTTTTGAATAGAAATAATCGATTTAAAATGTTTAAACTAAATTGTTCGCAAAGTGTTATAAATAATATAATACCCTCCTACTTCTGATGTGAGTTGGGCCATCATAGCTACACTTACACAACTCTCTACCATCTAAGTGTTAGACATTGATCAAACTGTAAAATAACTTCCTATAGTTAATTGATCTTCTAGTGTAATGTTAATGTATATTCGTCAAGATAAAACTAATCTGATTATATTACATGTGATAAATTTGATAATTGAAATATATAAATATATATACTAAGTGTTAGACATTGATCAAACTGTAAAATAACTATCCTATTAATTGATCTTCTAGTGTCATGTTAATGTATATTCGTCAAGATAAAACTAATCTGATTATATTACATGTGACAAATTTGATAATTGAAATATATATATATATATCAATTATCAAATTGAAAAATCAATAGTAACTTACTATAACGTAGAACTCCAAACACAGGAGGCCTCCACATGGCTGTCTAATTATTTTTCAATTAGGTTGCTTGATTGTTTTAAATTAGTTTTTTCAAAAAAAAAAAAGGAAAAATAAAGAATTGCAAACCTTATAAAACTACATTACCAAAATTTAATTCACGTGATGCTTTGTTAATTAATGATTGGTTATAAAGAAGTCAAAACCTAATTAAACTACATTTTTTTGGTTTTCTTTTTCTTTCAAAAAAAAAAAACTATTGTTTTCAAACAATTGACTACTGTCTCTTACGACACATCTAAAAGATGTATAAACGATGGACACGACTCGTCAAAAATGGTTTTCCAATAAAGGATGATTCCTATGACTTACAAAATCTCTTATATATATATATATATATATATATATATATATATATATATATATATATATAGGAGTTTTCTATGGTAAATAACTTATATATACATCCCATTGCTCTTTGTGAATGGTTTCAATGATTTTATTCTTTGTACACTAGAGGGTGGAGATTTTATCAACGGTTATTTCAGTTCTTTGATGGTGCAAATTGGTGATGATATTTTGTACTTTTCATGCTTGTTTTGATGATATTTGTTTTAATACAAATTTTGTAGTTTTTATTCTTACTTTGAGAAGTGTTTGTTTCGAAGTGTGCAACAACTGTTGTGTTAAATATCATTGTATTAACAGCCATTCACTAATTGATAATCAAATGGTCAAATGGTTAAACTCTCTGGTCTTCTGAGGCCGTTACTCCAAAATCCAGTATGTTAAAGAAAAATATGATAACTAACTAATGCTTCAAAATTAGAAGCAGTAACATTTTGACTCCTTATAGTTGACTATGACAACTTTGATTTGGGGCAGTAATATTTTTTCAATTTTTAAATCTTCCGTATATACTTGCTCTGTATAGTTAGATGAAGGAAGTGTTTGTATAGAATGATTCATTAATTTGTTTACATGGTGAAGCATGATAGACAACCTTCGATTTAAGTTTAGGGGCAGTGGTGTCTAAATTTTTATTAATATAACTTCTATACAATTTTTAAATCTCTCTATATGCACTTGAAGATGGATGAGAATAAATAAATAAAAAATACCGAGTTTAATCATCATATAACAACAATGACTCATTAATCAATTAGATGATTTAAATCTTTTAATTGTAGACTAAATTTTATAACTATAGTTTTCCAGCAAACAAAATAAAGTTTTCAAGTCTAGCCAATAATCTGGAGAGGTTATTGCCATGTAAACAAAAGGTAAAATCATATTTCACATTTTTTTAAATAATTTATTTTCTTTAGTTGTGGATTGAATATGTTTTATACATATTTCAACTTGATTTGTCAGAATATGCATTATGGATATACTATAGCTATATTGTATAATTAAAAAATATTTACATGTTTCAAATATATTTATTAACTTTTAGTTGAAAAACTTATGTACGCATCAGAAAAAACTTTTTGATATTAAGGTTTAGAATGATTCAAAATTCAACTATAATGATTTTAAGAATTATGAAAATTGTTTCTATTTTATTGAGCAGTAAAATAGGATTGTTTGTTATATAAAAAAGTTAAAGAATCATTCAGGTTTTCTTGCAATAAATATTTGATATGCATTTCAAATTACAATCAGCAAAGAGACTAGAATCTAGAATGGGACCTTTAACCATTGTTAAGACATGAAAAGTGTCTAAACAAACATTATGCTTGGTATTGCACTCTTACTTTGAACTATTATAATTTGAACATGCATTTGGTATATATGTTACCACTTTAGCAGAATATCTTTTCATATATTAACAATCTAATGTATCGTTATATTAATTGATATACAAATGCAACTAATAGTTATATACTTAACTAATGTATTTTTTGATTGTCAATTAAGAATACTTCTCAAATACTAACATGTTTGAAGTATCTCTCAATTAATTTATTGTAGGATATGATAATAAATTCCTTGAAGATACAATATATGAAAGAAACAACTTTTATTGGAAAAAGTATAGTAAGATTGAAAATGATACAAAAACAATTCACAATAGTTTTACAATACTTAGAATGACAAATTATTCATGTTACGATGCAATTATATATTTCGATAAACATGTATACAAAATGTCAAAGTTATATCAAAATTAATGTAGTAATAAACAGTACTTAAATATGTGTAACTTTTATATAATAACAGTTCCAAACACATATGTTCGTCATATTTGTTGAATAAAATAATGTATCATTATTTGCAACCTATTTTCCTTACTATGAAATGCTTACTGACAACAATAATAGGATAGTAAGACATTGATTTATTGAGTAGGGTCATACTCTTTCCTTTCATTCTTAAGAATTATAAGATAATTATGACAAATAACATGGAAGTAATTATGCACGTGTTACAATCAAATTCTTACAGTAAATTTAGATGTGTAGTTTACTACATAGGCATTATGGTATAAAATAAGAGTTATATTTGTTAAATGATATATATTTTTTGTGTTCCACTTATTTTGTTATAATTTGATTTTTTTAGTCAACTTAATTTTATAATTACGAATTCATATTAGATTTTTTTAATTTTTTATAAATTTTTTTTAACATAAATAAAATTTATAAAAAATATTATGACATGAAATTTAAATGATATTTGTAAAAAAAATTAAAAAAATCTACTAAATATTAAGTTTTAAAAACTTTACTCGTAAACTTTAGAAAAAGTCAAATATTAAATTGTAAGACATGGTATGTTTCTTTGATTTAACCAAAGTTTGACGAGTGCAGACAGCATAGTCAATATAAGAATTTTTTTTTTCCAATTTTCAATTACAATCATAGATGACACAGTAGCAGGGCAAATATTTAGGTAAATTTGGTTTTTAGCCATACTTGTAAATTTTGTAGTGTGAATTAAATTTTAGAGAATTTATGAGATCAGTAATTTACAAGTGGACTAAAAATTGAATCTACCTAATTATTCAAAAGTAGCAGTAGCACTAAGGAAAGTATAATACTTTCCTTTTGTTCCACAGACTATAAGGTCAGGGTTTCTTATATCGTAGCAATACCATGACTAGGGGTGTAAACGGGTCGAATTCGGGCCGGATCTAGTATATCTAGATTCGGATTTGGATCCGGACGGGTCTACAAAAGTAGATCCATATAGAGCTGTATCAATTGGGTCTTTTCGGATTTGGATTCGGATTCGGATCCGGATCTGGATATTTTTAAAAAAAATTATATGTAAAACTATTACATCTTATTAAATTTTCTCCTTTTTTTTTTAATTATACAAAAGTATTGTGTTCATAATTAATATTTATGCATGTATTTTATATTAAATATAAATTACATGGTAATTTACACAACATATATGTATATGACACGGTCCGCACATTTGGACCAAGAGGTTTGGCCCAAAATAAAAGTAAGTCCAAAGGCTTGGCCCAGAAGATAAAGGAACATTCTAGAATTCTCTAGAATCATGTAGATTCGGAATATTCTCTAGAAGGAATATTCTTTGTATAGAATTCTCTAGAATCTTGTAGATTTGTATTTAATTTGGTAGGTTCTAGAATTTTCTCCTACAAGTATAAAAAGGGGCCAACCCTCTCATTTGTAACACACCTCAGAAGTTGAGCAATTGAATATACAGAGTTATATTTTCTCTCAATTCTCTCTCTTCTTTCATTGTGAGTGTGAGAAAGGCTGACTTAGGGTGAAAACCTAAGTGCCGCCGGGTTGGGAGCACTAAAAAGAGTGAGCCCGTGACAAGTGGTATCAGAGCGAGTTTTGGACCAAGTGCTTGGCAAGAAGACACTATGGCTGGAACTTCATCCGACGTGACCCATGAGGAGATTCCTCAGACAAACAGGACAAGAATGTGTTCAAGTCCTTCTTTGCTGGCCAATCTCCAGTTTCTCCATACGAGCAATGGAGTCTGTGGCCACCTCAGAAGGCCTTCGCGACGTCTGGCAGGATGCGATATTTGAAGGGATCGAGTCCAGGGAGGAAGACCTTAGTGGTAACATAGGATACCTCTTATGTTGCGGTAGATGGTTTGGCCCAGAGGTCCGAAAGTCTGGAGGCAGAATTGGTGTCCATCAAAGAGGAGATTGCGGCCATACGTACGGAGCAAGACCAAGTTGCTACTATGCGGGAGGAGTTTGAGGCACTCAAGACAGTAAGTTTTTCATCGATGAGTTGGTAAATCTTGCCTCATCATACTTGACGGATTATGCTTTACTATGGTGGCGGCGCAGGAGTGACAATCGTAGTGGCACTGCCATCACTACTTGGTGATCAATTTGTGGACGAGTTTCGCAGCTACTTCTATCCTCAATATGCAGAGAAGGACACTCGTGCAAAACTTCTAGATGTGAGATAAGGGTGAAGTCAGGGAGTACGTGAAAGAGTTATTCCCAATTGATGCTTGTCCCTTCACTGGTATGAGCGAGGAGGATGCCTTTTTCCAGTTTATGGATGGACTGAAGCCATGGACACGATTGGAGCTGGAAAGAAGGAATGTGGACAAAAAATTGTATCTTAAGAGACAATTGGGTTCACTGCGGATCCTAAATACCATCAAGGTGAAGAAATCGCAAAAGAAGAGGGGCTTGATGTTCGCCGATGTGGAAATAGCGGGCCACAAGCTAAGCGCTCTAGTGGACACTGGAGCTACCGACTTCTTCATCTCGATCGAGGCCGCCAAGAAACTCAACCTTCAAGTGGGGAAAGGCATGGGCATCTTGAAGACCGTCAACACCAAGGAGGCCCTGTCCATGGGTTGGCAAGCAACGTGGATGTAGCCATGGGCAATGGAAGGGCAAAACTTCACTTGAGGTAATCCCCTTTGATGATTATGCTGTTATGATAGGACATGACTTCCTTGATCGTATTAGTGCCATGCTACCTTCAGGGTCGTTAGCAAGGTTAGCTCAATCCAGATCGTGGTATCTCTAAAGAGGGAGTCTGGAAGGGATCACAAAACCCTATCTGCCATCCAAATATGCAGCGGGTTGAAACGAGGAGAGCTAACCTTCCTCGCGACCCTGAAGGTAGATGAGGGAGATAACCAAAAGGAGGTGGCTGAGGTGGTTGCAGCAGTACTGGATCCAGTTCAAGAGTCTGATGCCTGCAGAGCTGCCAAAGGAATTGCCTCCTAAGAGAGAGGTAGACCACGAGATCGAGTTGATCCCCAGCACCAAGCCACCTGCGATGGTCCCCTATCGCATGGCCCCTCCGGGGCTCGAGCAGAGCTACGAAAATAGTTGAAGAATTTGCTAGATACGGGGTACATCAGACCCTCGAAGTCTCCATTTGGTGCCCCAATACTATTCCAGAAGAAACACGACGGGTCCTTGAGGATGTGTGTAGACTACAGGGCCTTGAACAAACTGACGGTGAAGAACAAATACCCCATACCATTGATTGCCGACTTGTTCGACCAGCTTGGAGGCGCACGATGGTTTTCCAAGTTGGACCTAAGGTCGGGGTACTGGCAGGTACCCATTGCAGAGGGCGACGAACACAAAACAGCATGTGTGACGCGGTACGGTGCCTATGAATTACTCGTCATGCCTTTCGGCTTGACCAATGCCCCAGCGACCTTCTGCACGTTGATGAACAAGGTACTTCGAGAGTTTCTCGATAAATTTGTGGTAGTATACCTTGATGATATTGTGATCTATAGTCGCACTTTGGAAGAGCACATCCAACACTTGAGAAAGGTGTTTAGGGTGCTTAAGGAGAACCAACTCTATTCGTGAAAAAGGAGAAATGCGCGTTCGCAGAGCAAGAGGTGCTGTTCCTTGGACACATTGTGGGGGGAGGCCAAATTCGGATGGATGTGTCAAAAATCCAAGCTATTGTGGAGTGAAAACCCCTACCAAGGTGACAGAACTGTGATCATTCCTTGGATTGACGAACTACTACCGAAAGTTCGTGCGAAACTACTCCAACATCACCACGCCTCTCACGGAGTTGCTAAAGAAAGGAAAGGCATGGGAATGGGATGAGGAGTGCCAAGGAGCTTTTGAAAAACTAAAAGAAGCCATGACCCAAGAACCGGTACTTGCCTTGCCAGACTTCTCGAAGGCCTTCGAGGTGGAAACAGACTCATCAGACTTTGCCATTGGCGAGGTATTAATGCAAGAAGGACATCCAGTGGCCTACGAGTCGAGAAAGCTTAGCGAGGCAGAAAGGAGATATACAAGGTGCAAGAAAAAGAAATGACGGTTGTCCATTGCCTAAGAACATGGAGGCACTATCTATTGGGGTCCCATTTTACGGTGCGGACGAACAACGTTGCCACAAGCTATTTCCATAGTCCCAAAAGAAACTCTCTCCCAAACAAGCGAGGTGGCAGGACTTTTTGGCAGAGTTCGACTATGTACTGGAGTACAAGCCTGGGAGGGTCAACTCTGCTGCTGACGCCTTGAGCCAAAAGACGATGCTTGCGGCCATTAGCCAACTTGAGAGTCTGTTGCCCGACAGGATCAAAGAAGGATTGAAACACGATGCAGCTGCTAGGAGCCTGCTCGAATATGCCAATGAGGGGAAAACTCGAAGGTTTTGGGTTGAGGAGGAGTTGCTCTACACGAAAGGGCGACGTCTCTACGTGCCGCACTATGGGAACTTAAGGCGGGAGTTAATGAAAAAGTGCCACGACTCAAAGTGGGCGGGACACCCGGGGATGCACCGTACCTTGGCGCTGATGCAGAATGGATACTATTGGCCTCGAATGAGAGACGACGTGGAAACTTATGTTCGAACTTGCTGTTTTTTAGTATGCCAACAAGACAAGATCGAACAGTCTAAAACAGCAGGATTGCTGGAACCTTTGCCAATTCCATGGCCATGTCTCTTGCACACATCTGGACTTTATAGTTGGCCTCGAAAATCGGACCGACTACAAACCATCATGGTTTGGTATCGACAGGACCTACAGGAAGTTGTTATACTACCTTAGCCCTGTCCTTGATCGGCCCAGAGAGGCATCGACTATTCATGAAGCATATCATAAAGTATTGGGAGTGCCCGAACAATTGTGAGCGATCGGGATCCCGATTCACGGGTAAGTTCGACGAGTTGTTTGAACTATTGGGTTCGGAGCTCAACATGTCAACTAGCTCACATCCTCAAACGGATGGGCGAGAAGGGCGAATGCGCTATTGGAGCTATACGAGGCATTATGTGAGTTCAACCCAACAAAATTGGGCAAACGCTTGATGTTGTCCAATTCTCGTTTAACTTGCAGTGAACGAGTCTGGAAAAGTCCTTTTGAAATAGTGATGGGACAACAACCACTCACTCCTAGCACCGTCATGGCGGGACAAAAAGGTGGTAACCACTGCAAAGATCTGAAGCCAAGACATGGCAAGAGGAGGCAGATTGGCAGGGCATCCTTACAAAAGGCTGCTAAGAAGATGAAAAAAATGGGCTGATGAGAAGAGGCGATTCCTTGAGTTTGAGGAAGGCGACCTGGTGTTAGTCAAGATGCACTCTATACTTAGATATCGAAAGGTGCATAAGGGACTACTTCGAAGGTACGAGGGCCCATTCAAAGTACTAAGACGAGTAGGAAAGGGTGGCATACAAGGTGGAACTCCCTTCGAAACTAAAACTTAGACAAGCTCATGTGAGCTTTGTTGAAGCCATACCACGGGGACGAGGAAGACCCCAACCATAGTTGCTCGTTGTGACAGCTCTTTGCTCCCATAGCTGTTCTTATACACATGATGTGGATGGCAGACTAAAGGTACGTCTCTTATACACAACGGTATTGCAAGCCCAAAGTTTCATCCCATTCTTTCGAAGTACCTATATTGAGAAATGTGGACAAGGGTGAAAACCTAAGTGCCGCCGGGTTGGGAGCACTAAAAAGAGTGAGATAGAAAAGCCCGTGACATATATATACAATATAAAATAACACTAATGTACAATAATTTTATTATATATTAAATATTTTAATCGGATCGGAACACCAAGATCCAGATCCCATCCGTTTATTATAATAACTAAACGGGTCCGAATCAGATTCGGGTAATCAAAATTTATTATAGATTCAGACCCGAATAAACGGGTCCAGATCGGGTCGGGTCCGGGTCTAAACCCGACCCATTGACAGGCCTAACCACGACTTTTCTAAATACTCCAAGTTTGACCTGTTTATAATTTTGGCCACTAAAATTTCACAAAAAGTAAATTATATATTTTATCTTCTAAACTTTTAATAAATTAAGACAATTAATAGAAAGATGACATAATTTTTATTAAAAATTATGAGAAAAGTTCATTTTTATTGGCTTATACAAAAGACAGAAAAAAATAAAAACATTTTTTAGATTATGAGATAAAGAATGAAATTTTTATTGGGTAGAAGTATATAAATAAAAAAATTATATTATTTTCATGTAAGTGAAATTGTTGTAACTGAGTAAAAATTTCAATGACTTTTTTTTTTTATTTTATTTTCTAAACTTTTGATACTAAACGCATCAAATGTTTTCTACCCAATCCTAAATTGAATTCAGGAAAATTGATGCTTGTATAATTTTCTGCAAACTCAGAATTCAGCATTAAAAACCAGAGAAATAAATCTTAATCCAATTTCATTCCTCACAACAACGTTTTATATGGAAAAAAATCAACAGTTTTTCTAATGCAGACAGGCGGCTTCTATGATAATTCTCTCACTCCCTCTCAAAAGCCTAAACCAATCGCTCCTCTTCCACCACACTCTTCATCACCGCTATCACCGCTTTTTCCCCTCATTCTCCTTAATTAACACAAAACCCGGTATTAAGCTTAGCCTAATGGCAACTATTAGCAGCAATAATCCTGATTCTAATCCCAATTCCAATAATAAAGGCGGTGCATTTACCACAATTAAAGAAAGGGTCACATTTCAGAAAGAGATTAAGACAATAAGAGTAAATTTATTGCAATTGCTGGCCCCGTCTCTGATGAACGCTCTGCTCAATCCTTCCTCTCCGAGGTAATTAGTAATAATTTATTGCAGTTTTAAAGCTTTTACCGCAAAAGATTTTTTTTTTTTTTTTTTTAATTTATTTGGAAATAGGTTCGTGACCCCAAGGCTACTCATAATTGTTGGGCATACAAGGTACAAAATTCTTGATCTTTTATTTTATTGATTGAATTTAAATTATGGGGTGGTTAATTAATCCCTTGAAATTTGAAAAAGTGAGGATTTTTGGGCCTGAATTTTTTAATGCTTTTTGCTAATTATTGGTTTGTTTAGAAAATTTACATGGCAACTTATCTGCTGTTGATTATTGGTAAAAGGGTATCGGTTTTTTCTTTATAAGCTAGTCTTATCTGTTGTGTACAATATTCTTGTTATGCTTTTGTGGCATTTTTTCCAGTTGTATTATGGAAAGAAGTTAACTTATGGATTGCTTTAGGTCCTTAGCATATGCCAGTAGCTAGTTGCCTGAATGTACTGGGTGAGCATATGCAGGCATTATTAGATTTTCAAGTATGTTGTAGTCGGTATAGTTCTTCCTGTCAAGTGCATGGATCAACTGATCTCTAGTCTTAGTGATAGTTTTCTTTTGGCTAAACAGCTAGTTATGTCGTAAGTACAAACTTATGGCATTCAATATCTTCTATGACATTCATTAGCCTTTCATGTGCACCTTCCTGAACGATTTTAGAGCCTAGTGGTGCCATTAAGGCTTCAGCATGAAGTGGAATTAAGTTGAATGAAATTCATTGTTTTGGCCTGGCAATTGGCAAATATGGTGTTCTTTGTAGTTCATATGTAGCCTTTCTTTATTTAGCTGAACATATTCATCTTATAAAGTGACATTTGCCTTCTCAGTGTTATGTCCATTTTATTCTTTGATTTTCTCCTGTGGGTATGATCCTAAAAATCCAGAACCTACCTTCCCCTGACCCCATGGAAGGTGTAGCTGTCCTTGTATCATGTTAAAAGGTTAGGGCATAAGGGAGCCAGAAAAATTTTACTGAATTATGTGCCATGAGGACCCCTGGAACACCGATGCTTTTGAACTGTTGAAGTATGAAATGATAATTCTTTTGTGGAAGAAAGATGTGAGGGTTAAAGAAGTATTGACTATAATCAAGCTTAGGCACAAAGTGTCTTGATTGTGAACAATTTCACTATTCTATAATAACATTATGAGTATTGGATATTTCAGACGAATATGAGGTTTTATTTTAGATGATTATTATTTTTTTCTCTTTCTCTTTTTGAATTTCGAAGAAGTTCTTTATGAATTCTAGGTTGGGGATCAGTTCCGGAGTAATGATGATGGTGAACCATCTGGTACTGCTGGCAAGCCTATACTTTCAGCAATAGACTCTTCTGGGATTGATAGAGTTATGGTGGTTGTGATCAGGTAGACAAAAATCTTACAGATTTTTGGGCAACATGCATACTGAATTGTTTGTTTTGAGAATGAAACAGAGACACAATTGTTTGTTACACACCTTTTTCATATTTTGTTACATGGTTAACGTTTTTGACATCCATTAGTCTGTTCTTTGGCTTTTCTATCTGATTAGAGAACCTATTCAAGATGATTGTCTTTTTGGATTTCCTCATTTGTCCACATTTCATAATATAGGTACTTCGGAGGTATCAAACTTGGTACTGGAGGTTTAGTCAGGGCTTATGGAGGGGTTGCTGCAGAATGTTTGAGAAATGCCCCCACTTGTCTTGTCAAGTCCAAAGTAACAGATGATCCTTGTTGGCTTTTACATTCTTTATGACTCGTGTCTATTGAACCAATAATATTCTTAGTTCTAGTGAATCTCTATTCAGCCTCATATTTTGTACGTAGAAATCTACTTCATGAATTAAAGAATGTAACAAGGATCTTGGTTTATAGGTTCCAATGGGCTTGGAAATTCCGTATGACCTTTTGGGGGTTCTCTACCATCAGGTAAGGTTCAGAGGATTATTATAAGTTCTCTTCTGGTTGTATTCCTGAATGATTGGCCATCATGGTGGACCATTTTGCAGTTGTCATTTAGACATGTGGTGCATAACACCATACTTTAATTATACACATTTTCTAATGTATAAGAGATACTAAATGTTCTGCTTTAGTTTTTAGTGTTTACCACTCTGCTAAATGTCATCAAGAGAGTCCTCTTGCCTTATGAGTTCGTGATTATACAACCTTTGTCAAATTGAAAATTTGTGTTTCTCTCAACCTTGTAAAAGTTCTCTTACAAATATATCATGGCTGTGGTCTTTTGCAGCTGCAGTCATTTCAGGCTGAAGACATCAAGCAAGATTATGACACTGGAAAAGATGGTGTAACCATGGTAACTTGTAAAGTTGATTTTGATCGGTTGCAGAGTTTAGAGGAAGCAATCAGAGTTAGTTGCAGCCGAGATATTGCTTTCTTTAAGCGCTAAGATGGGGCTCTTCTGGTTCTTTGTTATGTTCCTTTTCTGAATAAGACATTGCAATCTTATCACCCTTAAGGCCACGATCATCGGTAATATACTTTGTCCTGCCTCTTACTATTAAACAACCCTGTTCATCTGATGCTGTTTCTGGTTTAAAATTTACTAAATTAATTTACACGTCTGGTGTATATATATATATATATTTGCTGTTTTTCATTTGTTCAGGAACTGTTTCTTTGTGCAACTATTTACTGGCATACAATTCACTTACCTATAGTATAAACTTTTGTTTCCAAAATATAATCATGCAGTTGGAAAACTTCTGGATGTCTTTCTGCTTGCTATTATTATTTTTTTTTTCCAGCTTGCTATTATAATTGACTCAAGGAAAAAGCAAATACCTTCAGTAGGAAGATCTGTTTAGTTTGTTATGTTTCTCGTACTCGATCATACTGGTAACCATGTCACCTTTGTCCATGTTTTCTAAATAATGCATTTTGAATTATTTTGATGTGGTAATCATCCTTGAGTTATATCTGGTGGTTGATCATGATTGAATGCCATAAGTATATACATCTGTTTGGTTCTTTCTTCTGCACTTCTCTATACTTTTTCAAACTAAAGCTAGTCATCTTGCATACTTCACATCACACAAATATATAGATAGTGGAAACCTGGACTGCCACTGATGCATCTCTTTTGGCATAGATCTCTGTTAAAATCTTCTTTTGAATACTAGCAATGGGGACAAAACAAATTATATGTTGAAATTTGTTTTGATACCCTGGCGATAATGGGCATAAAACACAGCTGCGAAATAGATGTCCTAATTTCTATATAATTGAGGTGTGCTAAATTATGTCACCTTTTGGGTGTTCTAAATTATGTCTGTTTATCAAATGATGGGAAGATATAATCAGAAACTTGCTATTATTCTAATAGAAGTATGACATCCTATTTAAATAAATGAAGAGTAATTATCTTCTCTGATTCCTTATATACTCTAATTATTGGAGATATGCATCTGTGACTTAAATATTGAAAGTGTGCATGGAATTGTTGGTTTCTGGATTTAACTAGTGCAGTCTTTGGTTTCTTAAACATTTAATGTGGTGTCCTTACTTGAACCATTTGCAGAACAGGAGGCACTGCAGTTGTGTTGTTTGAAGTCTGATGACCAATCGACTTGCTTTATATTTTGTATTTCACATTTCATATTTCCTTCTTTTGGTTGCCTATGACTGTTGGTCTTCACTAAAATAGCATTGACAATGGTATTTCTTTGTCTACAAAGGCCACTGCTTTCCAGTCTTCAACAACCAGTCTAAGGGTTCAATTTTATCTTCTGATAGTACACAATCTCTAACTTTATTTACATGATTTATCTTTTCCTCTTTCTTAGACTATATATTGCATCTGGAGGAAAACAAGTCAATATACTAGTTATGTCCATTGCCCCAAATGCTGTAAATATCGTGTTCTTGATTTGTATATAAAATTTTCTTTAATGCTTAATATTAAATCTATGTTTTCAGGTTGATTTCTTGTTCTTTGCTTTACTGATTCCTTTCGTTGTTGTATATTGCCGAAAAAAATTAAGTCGGGGGGTCAAATTCTGCCATTCCTTTTGAATCTTATAGTCGAGTTACTTGGAAGAACCTAAACATTAGAATTTTGATGCACTTATTTGCATTTGATCAAACGTGATTATGACCGCTGTGCGATACAAGATGTAGAATAGTCATAAATTTCAGCATACAAGAAAGTTAACCTCACTGACCAACTGCATTAGCCACGGAAAGTTTAGTTGTTGTCCACTACTACAACTTTTAGCTGTGGTAATCCGTCCTTGCAACACAAAGTACTTTTTTGTGCTGTTATCTCATCACGCAACCTAATGATGCTTTAGTTCTTCTCTTGTTTCCAAGAGCAAGCAGAAGAGTTCATGCTTTGGTTCTTCTCTGTAGGGTTAAGCAAGCATATAGCTGTGTATTTTTATATCTTATCCGCTCCCAAATGTGAATCCTACTGATTCAGTGTTGGGAGTTATATATTTGAGGATTTGGATGACTTTTGTTGCATAGTTGAGCAGCAATTCTGATCACCTGTGTAATCGAGACTTTTGGTCATATCAACTCTTGTAGGAGATGAACAAACAGTGTTTCCTTCCTTCCTTCTCACCGCCCACATCAGGGAACTAAACCTGGTGATACATCTATCATGATTCATGATACTGAAATCGTCCTTCATCCGATGTGTATAAGAGACAGCTTTTTCTTTTTCTAGACATAACTCGAATAGTTAGAGCATATACCCCATTTCCTAATTAAGGCTACAAAATTAGGAATATCCGTCTTTTCTCTTAGCACCTGTAGATTAAATTTTATAGATGGTACGCCTGACCCTTTTTTTTTTTTTTTGAAAAAATATATATATATATAGATGGCCGTACATATGCCAAACGTATTTGTCTGTAACAATATAGTAGTAAGATGAAACATTCAACCAATGTATTCACATCTACAAAAGGTTACATGGATATTCATGATATTGTGAATGATTCATTCGATACACCTGACCTTCTTCAGGTTCGTAACAGCACCATCATTTCCCATAACCACCACAGCAGCCATTTTCGCAATGTTCTCCATCATCAACCCCACCTCCTCCCTGGTCACTGACATCAACGCTAGTTTCTTGGGCTGCTTTCGCTTCATCAGCTATCTAGACAAGATCGGTTTTCTGTGTCAAATATATCTCGTGCCCCAAATATATAATCTTGAAAATGATCCTAGATGAATTTGAAAATTTTGGAGTACAGTTTCTTTAGATCATAGCTACCGACTTAACATAATCCTTCGCCTTTAGATCATAGCTACCGACTTAACATAATCCTTTGCCTCCTGCTGTAGGAAAACACGAGACCGATTGCTCGTCGGTTTGAATTTTAGGGAGAAATTTAATGCGTAATTTCAGCCTTCAATATGTAATGGCTTAAAAATGTCCAAAGTGACAAACCTTTATTTATGTTTTGTTTTTTCTTGTTTTCAACTTTTGTTTCTTTATTTCATTTATTGAAAATAAAAATACCCTCCAAATTTAATTGATAAAATTTCTTTTTTATTTTTGTTAAAAAGATAGTAACAATTATTGGAAAACAAAAATTTGAAAAAACCTTTATGCTGTGTTTGGATTGATGGATTTGAGGAAGGATTTAAAATCTATACGTTTGTTGGAAAGATTTATAAGATTAAAATAGATTTATAATATTTATAATATTTTAAACCAGAAATAAGAGCAGATATCTGGATTGTCAAACATGTGAGAAAATCAATGAGAAAGGAGTAGTTGAAGTAGAAATTGAATTATCAAATGGTAATTTAGTTTATTTGCCTAAATGATAAACATTATAGAAAGAGCAACCAAATTATTTATTACACTGAATAAATTTATAACTAGACAAAAAATCTAAACAAGTCTACTAGGATGTCCTAAACGCGGGTGCTAGATTGTAGATAATTCGAATTTGAAGGAGCACTTGTGGAAGATGGGAAAAAACAGCCTATGGAATTAAGATAGGATAGAGTCCTTCAATATTACTACACTGAAGGCAAAAGTTTTCTTTGTTCCCCAATATAAATCAAGTAATCCATATGTTACAGGAAGAAGTGTTCCATCTCTTACCATGACTTGAGTTGAACCATTATAAGGAATTACAGAATTTAACATATGAGGACTACCTGTCATATGAGTGGAAGCATTGGTATCTGCAAACCAAGTAGCGGATGAAGCAGGAACAAGATGATTTGTAGATACTCAAGGGAGTGATGCAAATTTGGGGTAGTATAAGCATGATTAAATTTGTTTCTACACTTTAAGGTTGTATGATTCGTGTATCCACAGATTTGGCAAGGCCCAGAAGAAGTATTTTGTATACACATTTAGAGGAGGCTTCCAGTAATACCATTTTGAACAAATTGGTTATTGTTAGGATGTCCAAATAAATTTTAATGGCCTCGTCCACCACGTCCACTGTCTCCCTCCCACAATTGGAAAATCCCTATGAACCATGCCCATTTGAAGTGTTTGATGTATTCGGATTGAGATTTTTTTGAGTTGATGAAAAAAGAGCAGAAGAGAGGGCGAACATCAATAGTAGTATTGGCTTTTTGATGCGATCTTCTTCATTGAGAAAAAGAGGATAAAGAGAGGAAAAAGTGGGATAAGGACAAGTAGCATTCATGATGGTCACAAAAGAAGCACAACTGGAAGGAAGTTTTTGAAGGGCTTGAACTACAAAATCCTCACCTAACATTGACTTTCCAACAGCTCACTATGAGAGAGCAAGCTAAGGAGTGCAGTTGCCGGAGATATTTCTCCATTTCTTGATCACCTTTGTTGAAATTTTAAAACTTATTGTTCAAATGTATCAGAATTGATGCACCATTGGTTAAGGAAGAGACGTTCCAAAGTATTCTATGTATGAGAAGTTGTTTCACATCTATGATTGAGAAATGTTTTCAGAACAATAAGGGAAAGTGTAGAATTGATCTAACTGCAAATAGTGGCATCACATTAAACTCAAAGATCATATGATTCATCTAATGAATCTGGACAAGGAAGTGATACATCAACAATGACAAGCATCTTTTGACTTTTAAGAAATGTAGTGAAAAGATACTTCTAACTAAGAAAATTTGTGTAGGTTAATTCAAGAGGGATAAACTTAAATTTTGATGTGGGACACCTATGGAACATGAGAAGGAATGTAAAATTTATGCTGTTGAGAGGTTTCTGGGATAGACATCTTATTTCAAAATGGAAGGCAGCAGACTAGAAAAAAAAATTTTTTAGAAGAACCTAGAAAATTGTAATACTCCTAATACCATAAAGAAAAATATGCACACACCCAAAAGGGTTACTTGTCAATTTATTTTTAGTGTAATATATGATGATTACAATGTAAAATTCAAATCATCTACAATATGGATACAAAGTAAAACAATCATTGATAAAATTTTAAATGATTAATAGATCTCGTGGTTTAAATTTAATCACTCGTGTGAATGATATGACTTAATCTAAATAATTTTTAATCACATCACTCCCATGAGTGATGTGACTTAATCTGAACCATGACTGGTGTCATGACTTAATATGGAGTTCGTGTCATTATCATTTTAAAATTTTCTAAGCATAACCATGGTCCAAGTAAGCTAGAAAGCTGTACATGGAACATGATGTTGGGAAAATAAGTGGATAGTTTACAGAAACAACGTTAAGATTCAAGATTTTGAGGCATAATAAATCAGTATCTTTAGAGTGTTATTTGCCCCCATGCACAAAGTTTGCTAATGGGTCTAAGTAACAACATTTTCAGGATACAGCAAAGCCTTATGAGTACCACAATTAACAATATTGAAGAACTCCCTTACCACTTACTCCAAGTATTGAGAAGTTTTTTTGGGGAATGAATGAATTTTTAATAATTGGTCTAATTATTTATAGATCACCAATAGACACAATTTAAAGAACGTGTCACAAGTGAAATACATTTCAAGAAAGTCTAATTCTTAAACCAAACACACGATAAATGTATCTCAATTAATCAAGATACATTTCTATAGAAATACATGTACTTACAAGGGGAATGTAACCACTAAAAGTCCATTGGTGCATGACAAACATTCATCTAAGACACATTAAAAGCCTATTGGTGCATGTATATACATTCACCTAAGACACCAAGATAGTATGAATATCCATGTAGAAATTAATTGATGAATGAACTTCGTACCAAACACACAAAGATAAGAATGGATTCAATGATACAGAAATAGTTATTTTTAAAAATTTATAAACTATCCCATACAAGGTTACAAATTTTCAGAAATACTAATAGAACGCATACAGTTATGCATAAACTAAACACATCGTTAGATTCAAATCTTCCATTAGTGTAAGTTTTTCAAAGTTCTAGTAAAGCAACTAGTAGCTATTTTCTTAAACCATTACTCTTGAACTAGAACAAGAAAAACCACACACATAACCGTATCTAATTTGGAACAAGAGGACTTAAATTGCTTTAGCACTATTATGGCCATATGCTTATCTTGGTTTCATAAATATTTACAAGAGTAAAATTCTTTAAACTCTTGTTAGAAAGGGCACCACTTCTTTATTAATATAGGTGGAATCCAATGATAATAAAATTATCAATCCATTAAGAGTTTAACTCATCCTCCTAATATATTCAACACTAAATTCAATTCTTAGTGTCTAGTCATTAAGTGATTTGTTATTAACCTTTAACACTTAAACTAATTTTAATAGAAGAAGGTAGGTTCTGATCACCACCAATGACAATTCTAATAAAGGTTTCAGTCTCATTTTAGCAGTAGTATCTTTTACCAAATCCTTTAATAGACCTTTTGTCAATGGGTCTGATAAATTGTTACTTGACCTTACTTAGGCGATGGTGATTGTACCATCTCCTATTAATTGCTTACATAGTCTCATTTTAGCAGTAGTATCCTTTACCAAATCCTTTAATAGACCTTTTGTCAATGGGTCTAATAAATTGTTACTTGACTTATATAGGCGATGGTGATTGTAGCATCTCTTATTAATTGCTTACATATTCATGTTTCAAACTGATGTATTTAGACTTTCTATTATAAACCTTGTTATAGGCTTGAGACATGGTAGATTCATCACAATAAACGGAAATAGTTGACATAGGTTGTGGCCATAATTTTATATCTAATAAAAGATTCTTGAGCCATTCCACTTCTTTTCTTGCAGCTGACAAAGCTATAAATTCAATCTCCATTGTTGAATGAGAAATGTAAGATTTGCTTTTCAGAAGCCCAACTAATAGCTCTGGTGAGCGAAAAATGTGCTGTCGAGTTGCAATGCTGTCGTAAACACCCAAAATTAACAACTCTAGTGTAGTAGTTGTGAGTCGAGTTCGTCCCACAGAGAACTGGGATTATTTTTGTGCTAAATTGGAAAAAGGGGGTTTTGAATTCCTTTAAACTAAAACTAAAACAATAAAATAATTGGAGAGAATTTAATTAAGAACAATCTTGGTTTCAGACATATCCACCATGGCAATTTCACTAGTCGATCATGGACACACAAAATAATTCAATTCTATGTCAAGCATTAATTGAAAAATTAACCCCGAATGAATACCAATTCAAAGTTGATTCTTATTTCTTTCTAAAGTTGGTTAATTTTCAACATGCAATCCAATTAACCCTAACTATTAATTTAACCCATACACGCGCCGAAGATCAATTAATAGAAGCATTAAGATCAACAAGATGCAATGTCTAATTGGTATTATAAACACAGCGATTACATGCCAATTAGATGATTAATTTTTCTAAATTCAATAACACAAATCTAGTAATTATCAAACTTAGTTGCTTCATAGATTGAATTAAGCACACACGGTTAAAACAATCTAGCAGTAGATTAATTGTAATAACTTAATATTCTGCAGCAATAATAAGCTAAAAAGAACAATCATAAAATTAATCGCAGAAAAATAATCAATACTTGAGATAAATTGAATAAATTCAAGCACAAGAAGTCTCACAACTTTGTAGAATTAACCATGGCTTCAATTCCCTCAACCAAGAAAAGGGTTTAGGCACAAAATGCCATGAAAGAATAAAAAAGAATTTTCTATTGCTAAAAACCCTAGCCAACAGAAAATAAAAGTGTCGATCCCTTTTTCTCACCCTATTTGGGGTATTTATAATCTGTATTTAGGGTTATAAATAATGCCTACAAATAATAACGTGAAATTGGGTGAAAAAGAGTCCAACCGGCTGAAGAAATCTATCACAAAACTCAAATATACGTTATTGCTGCTCTCCGCGCACATGCGCTGAGGTCCTAGCGCGCATGTACGCGTGAGGCAGTAAGTTCCAGGCGTGTTTTGTACACAGCGTACATGCGCAGAGATCCTAGCGCGCATGTGCACACGAGCTGCTTCTGGAATTGAAGCTTCTGGACGCAGGGCACATGCGCTGCACAGCTCCAGCGCATGTGCGCTGGTTTCCTCAATTGTGCTCTACATTCGGTTTCGATTTTCACCTTGATGCTTCCATTATTTGAGAAGGTGTAAAACACAAAAGTTGTAGAACTATCCCTTAGCTTCCCAATGCATCTTGAATCATCTCAATCGGAGCTCGGGATCAAAATTTATGCTTGAAATACAAAATAGTATCTGGAATGACTTCGTACTCATGCATGTCTTGTACTAAACATTTTCTTTCATCGTTTTGCATCCTTTTCAACTCTTTTCACTGTAACCCTACAAAAATTGAGAATAACCAAATTAAGCTCAATAATAACTCAAATACTTGCTTACAACACATAAAAATGTGGTAATTGATATATAAAATATAATACAATTATGAATTTATCAAGCTCCACTACCAATGGTAAAGACCCAACATGAAGTTGATGACTATTGATCTAACTTGCGACTGAATATCCTTCTAGTACAAGGGGATAACCACTATAGAATAATCCCAAATTTATGGTTTTATTTAAATAACCAAAAATTATAGATATAGCTTTCTAAAGGTCTGTATTAGATTTATTTGTAAATCTTGATCATTTTCACACAGCAATGCAATATCATATCTTGTAAACTCTCAATAGCACTAGCATATTCTAATTGTATGATTGCCTTTCTAGAATTTTTAAGTAACTTGAGATTAGGATCAAAAATATTTTGGAATCCTTAAATTTGAGATGCTCAAATTTCCCCAATATTTTATTGATGTAATGTCATTGACTTATTACAAAACTTCCATTGTAGTTTTGCACCTTGATTCCTAGAATAGTATCTACTTTATTCTAAGATCTTTCATCATAAATTTTGACGTAAGATACTCCTTAGTTTTACAAACACCTTCCAAGTTCATTCACAAAATTAATAAGTCATCCACATAAAGATAAATAATTACTCCATAAGTTTTTGTAAACTTAAAGTAAACATATTTATTCGCATTTTTATGTGAAAAAATATTTGACAAGATAATCGAGTCAAATTTTTTATGCCACTGTTTAGGTGCTATTTTAAATCATATAATGATTTAATTAGTTTACAAACTTTCTTTTCATTTCCTAGCAATATAAAACCATCTAGTTGCTTCATATATACTTTTTCATTGAACTCACCATTTAGAAAGGCCGTTTAAAATCCATTTGATATATATGTAACCTATAAATAGATGCTAAAGCTAAAAGAACTTGAATAGAAGTCATTGTAGCACCGGTGCATAGGTATTAAAATAATCTAGATGTTCTTTTTGTCTAAATCTCTTGGTTATTAATATAGAGCTTTAAATGTTTGTAAACCAATCAACGATTAGTATTGTATTTACCGTTAAATACTCATTTCCACCCAATTGGCTTTGATCCATGTGGAAAGTTTACTAGAATCCAACTATTGTTTGACAATATTGAATTCATTTCATCATTGATGGCCTCTTTCCAAGACGTTGAATCTCTAGAAGTTATAGCTTCATTATAGGTTTGTGGATCTCCCTCCACATTCAGTATTATAGGGATTTTATTAATGAAATTGTTGAACCCCAGTTATGATAATCATGTTTTGACGATGACCAAATCACACTAACAGTTTGAAAACAAGTGTGCAGAAAAACAAGGAGTGTCAGGCGTAAATGATTGACCGAACACAATCAAGAAAACAACTAGTAAATTCGGACGATGATAATCGTCCGACACAAAGGACATGAAGCCTCGGACGAAGAATAGCATCCGATCATACTTCCATAAGACATTGCATGGACTAGACGCAGGTTCAGATGCATCCTCGGACGTCCGAACAAATACCCTCAGAGACCGGTAATGCAGAGGCCATGCATCGGACGTCCGAAAGGTCCAATGGCTAGTTCGTTTGGACGCACACTCACTGCATCAGCTGTCCGAAAGACCAATCTAGCTAGTTTCTCAGGAAACAGAAAATAGCTGTTAGAGAGCTGTTGGAATTAATTTTTGGGCTTCTATAAATACCCCCAAGTCTGTAAATGTAAAAGATAGAGAGTAGAACAACTGCATTCAATACGAACACTTGTAAGAGTTATTTGGGAAGAAATAGGGTAAAATTTTGTGGGTTGTATTGGTTTGAGTAGTGTAGTTCTCTTGGCTCTACTAGAGGGAATTAGTGTGAGCAAGAGTAGACTAGTGAGTCATCTTCAAGTGTCAAAGTGGAGGGATAACAGCGTACAAAAGTGAGGTTGTTGTGTAAAATCCTTTAGCTCAGCTAGAGGGACTTAGTTGGTGCAAGGGTGAGCCTGTTTTGTGTACAATAAGGTTATTGCTTCACCTTCTTTGAAGAGGCACTACTAGTTGGAAATACTCCAAGGTTAAGAAGTTTGAGAGTTTGGTTTGATACTCTCTATCTCTATCTTTATATTTGTTCTTTAAGGTTTAATTGTTGAATATTTATTATATTCATTTGTGTTTAAGTGTTTATTTGTTGCATTTCCATTAAGCACATTAAAAAGGTTTGTTTTGAAACAACCTAATTGACCCCCCCCCTTTTAGGTTGCTTTTGGGGCGAACAGAAATAATCCCTATTTCCTTCAACAAGGAAAACTATAGATTGCAAGAAAATTAAATCCTGGTCTAAGTCCTTTTCCTTCTCACCCTTTGACTTTTCCTTGGTTCCACAATAACTTCATCACGAAGACGTTAATTGTTTTGATCATTTGAAATTCTCTTAAAAGAATTTTGTAGATCCAATTGTGAATTTTCTAAAACAGGGATAGAATCATTGCAAAATTTATTTCAATAAATTATGCATCTCTAGTTTCAACAATCTTATTAGACACCAAGTCTAATATTTTATATGCTTTATCGAATTTTGATCATATCCCACAAACATACCTTTTACAACTGTTGGTCCTAACTTAATTTGCGTTTGATCAGGAACCCTATAAAAGGCCAAGCACCCCCACATTTCAAAATATTCCGAATTTGATTTTCTTCTTTTCCAGAGGAACCTTCATTTTTCTAGACGGAATCCTATTATGGATATAACAAGGTGTCAACAACACTTTACCCCATTTATTATAGGGTAATTTTGTTCTTAAAAAATTATTGAATTAACCATACACACTAAAGTACAGTTTTTCCTATCCGCTAAACTATTTTGTTGCTGAGTATAACATGCAAAGAACTGATGTACTACACCATATTCTTTACAAAAAATATCAAATTTAGTAAAAAAAAATATTCTCCACCTGTATCAATGCGGAGATTTTAATTTCAGAGATTTTAATTTTCTTTTCTATTAAATTTTCTAATTCAGATTTCTAATTTAAACATTTCAAATGTTTCATCTTTATTTCTAATTAGATACACAAGTAAAATTTAGTGAAATCATAGATAAATGTTATACAATACCTTTTTCTAAGAGAAAAATAAGAGTTCCATTTAATTCACAAATATTATAATGAATTAATTCAAGAATTCATGTATTTTCTACTTTAGGAAATGGTTTTTTAGTGATTTTTGATTGAATGTATATTTTACATTTATCGCTAAAATTATTTTCACTAAGAGCAATATTATTATTCTTTTGCATATATTGAAGAGATCGATTTCATATTTAGATGTGCTAACCTAGAATGCCATAATGAGTAAGACTTAACGATATAAGCAGAAAATATAATTTTATTAATATTGGTACTAAGTTCGAACATATTCTCACTATAAAATCCTGTTTTATTGTTTCGCTTATCTTCTAGATTAGATGAAACCTTTTTCTTGCCTTTCCAAGCATTCTTTTTCTTACGTTCATCTACATAATTCATTTAGAATTAGAAGGAAAATACATCGCATCACACTTTCGAGTTTCCTCTTCAATATGCTGAAATGCCTAAGTATCTTTTCAATAGTAAAATCTTCTGCGGTATGTAGGAGTTTGGGTTCCTATCTCTAAATTCTAATTCGAAGGCAATTTAGAGATAATCACCCTAACTTGTAGTGCTTCAAGAATAATTACCTTTAGGTCACAAAGCCTACTAAAAACGACTTGTAGTTCGTGAACTTATTTCATAATGGGTATGTTATCAAGCAATTTAAATTCAAAATATTTCATCATTAGAAATTTATCCATACCTTGTATTTCATGATTGTATTTCTCCTCCAATAACTTTCAATCTTAATTGGAGATTTGATTGACATGTATAGATCATATAGGCAATCGGAGAGAGTGTTAAGAATATGCCCCCTCTAAGTGAACTCATCTATTCTCTCACTTTTTCTTTTATTGATCCACTTTCTCCTTCTCCTTGGAACTAGCCTCATTGGCAAGATCAGCTATTGGCTTTAAACTTGGATCTAGAACATAAGCGATGTTGAATACGGTAAGAAGAAAGTTCATTATCTTGTCCTTCCATTAGTTGAAGTTAGTGCCATCAAATTTATCTAATGTCACAAACTCTACATTCCACTTGCAAGCAACTAGAGGAGAGCTACCAAAGATAGGGAGCTCAAGATAGAGACAGGCATTCCCACAGTTGAAAGTGTTTCAGTTGTGAAAAAAGAGGACATTTTGCTTGAGAATGTAGCACGAAAAAAGATCAGTCGAAGGGAATATTACAACGTTGGGTAGCAAAGATGACTATAGTGAAGATGAATGGGATGTCCATGTATTAGTTTCACTTTTAGAATTCAACAAAAGAGAACGGGTTTCCCAAGAGTTTAGTGCCTTGGATGAGAAAAAGTAACGGAAAGAAGAAGCACTGAAAGAAGAGAAGGATTGTCAAGTTTTCTCTTCATCAGAGGAAGAGCAGGTCGACGAAGCATGTGTTGCTATCAAGAAGTCGAGAACCGCTAAAGTCAAGGATTTGATAACATCCTGTGTAATTAAACCTAAGAAGTTCGCCCCATTCCTTGGTTCAAAGTACACCTCTAGGTGTGTTTTATGATGTGTCTATTTGTGTATTTTGTAGTGTATCCACTTCTATGTTTATGTTGCGATTACCTCTAATGTCCTGTGGTTGTATTGTTGTTATTCTATTATATATATATGTAGTGTGATATGACTTTGTTTATTTAGACGTACCATTTGAGAAATCTCCAACATTGTCATACTACATCGTTTTATTGAGTTAACACATGCTATATGATTGAATTCTGAATATTCTCTTCCTTTTCACGAGGGCGTAACTATATTTGCATCGAAAGAACAGAACCACTGGTTAAAGTTAAGAACTCAAGCTTTCTCGTCCTTTAACACTATTAGACTCATTTTGTGATATTACGTAAAAAATGAGATGATTTTACACTCATTGGTGGTATTTATTACAGAGTATACATTTTTATAATCATTCTATGGGCGAATTAGCATTCTGAAAGTTTTAGGACTAATTTTACTTTATATCAACTTATACTTAATTTTTAAATTGTACTTTAATTTTAATTTTAAATATTTTGTATCTTAACTTTTAAATTTGTCCCACGTTATTAAAACTGTTAATATTGTTGAAAAAATTAACAATTACACGTGTACAATAGGTTCAATAAGATGTACAACAGGTTAGCAGGATGTTCAACAGTCTACCACAATATTTTGGATGAATAGGTAAAGATTTCATCAATTTTGGTGGTTGTGTTAAGGATTAGACTGAAATTAGACAAATTTGAAATTTGGGAACAAATTATCCAAAATTGAAATTTGACATGAAAAAGGAGATTAGTTATCTCAGTTGGGGAAATACTTAGGTATATGTCCGTTCTTTGACCCTACTTGTAAACTATATAGTGTGGGTTAAATATTATGAAATAAATAGTACTGTATCTGCTTATGTAATGTTGCATTTGGATCCATGGTTTTGCTAAAAGATTTGAAATCTATACATTTATTGAAGAAATTTGTAAGATTTAAAATGGTTAAATTCCAAATCTACTCATATTAGAAGTTAATTTAAATCATTCCTTTCACATTTTTTAATTTAGGTGCATTTAAAATTTATTAATTTTAGGCCTAACAATTACATCAATAAATTGATAGATTTCAAATCCTTTGATTCAAATGCAGCAAATCTCATAAAATTTAATTTTAATTATAAGATTTACCGGCAAAGTTATAAACAGTATCCACTTAAAATTTTTCCATATTATTTGCGTTTCAGGTTTGTTGTAGATATAGTTGACAACAATTCTTAATCAGCTGTGCAGTAGGGACTTTTGGTATGTTAAAACTCGTAGGAGGTGACCAACTGATAATAAGTTTCTCAAAATTGTCCTCAACTAACAACAATTCTTTTATTTCATTCACTCTATATAAATACCCGCAGCTACATATCTGTCGTGTAAGAAATTTTTTGTAGATATATTCCATAGTTTCAAATTCCAAAGGTCCCTACTGCTAGATGTCTCTGATAAACATCTAGATATGAATCATAACTGCTGCCTACAGCAATAAATTTTCAGTTATTTCTTTGATCATCATGATTTTATCAGTTTCCAGCATTGATATTAGCTTGGCAGCTGCTCGCCAACTGCTACAGACATCTCCAACTGTTGTGCCTACAATTCCATCAATACCCAATGTGCAGCCATTGCCTGCTATGCCAACAATTCCTGCTACTACATTGCCACCATTGCCAGCCTCAATGCCAACAATACCAACCCTGCCAAAGCCCACAGTGCCACCATTGACAAGCACTTTGCCATCCTTGCCAAACCTGGCTGCTAGTGCGAAGGCTTCTGCCTCCTGCCGGCTACATCACTGGAAAGTGGACATAAAAACTACTATTCCTTCCATTCCCACCCTTCCTACTACGATGCCAACAATTCTTTCCCTCTCACCGATTCCGACAGGAAACTAAGTCTGGAGATTTATATCTTGTTACTCTAGTGGTGTTGCATTCTTCTCCTGCGTTTTCTTTACCTTATTCGAGTGCATGTCTTTCAATATGTAATTCTTTTTTCCTTTGTGATTCCGAGTAATTAATGTTATCTAATTTCCTAGTTATTTCATGGATGATTGGAGTACATTGCTTCCTATTTTGTTCCCTAATCATCCATGAAATAACTAGGAAATTAGATAACATCAAACACTTTGAACGAAAATTGAGTCACAAGATTGTAGAAAAGGAAGATTGTGGGGTGGTCTCTCAATTGACTAAACTCTATATATCGTCCACTAATATATAGAACAGGTAGGTATCAAACCGTTGAATTGAGAAAAATTGTAAAATAAAAGTCTTGACTTAAGAATTTTTGGCTAATTTGTCAACGGTAGTGGGGGTTGGTGATCCCTACCATTTTCATTCAATCGAGTAGTCTAACTGGTCGCAACACATAACTACTCTTTCTTATGATCTGGACAGTTAAAAGATGCACAAAAAAGGTTAACCCCTCTACTGTTTAGGCTTCGTAGTAGCTCTCGGTTGCATGAGAATTGAGAACACTAGAGCTCTTTAGTGATCTTGGCACACTCCATATTTGTGCTATTTGAGAAAAAAGTTTAATCATAACTATAATCAGATTTAACATAATTAAATTATAAGGGGCATTTTATCAAGAAATTTTAAAAGCCAATTTTTAATAAGTCAGTGAATATGTGAATAGCTTTATCTTTTTTTTTTTTTTAGTTATTTTAAAAAAACATGGGTAGTTTTTCTTTTAAATTTTGGTGGTTTTTTTGGAAATTAAAAATTAGTTATTTAATAAAGAGAAATCATTAGACCAATTAAAATTGTGTCTTTTATATATATATATGAAATCTGACATGGTACTGAAAAACATTTGAAAATTTGTCACACTTGTGAAATTCGCCTCATCAAATGATGATATATATAAAATCTGGCATAGAACTAAAAAACTTTTAAAAACTTATCACACTTGTGAAATTCGCATCATAATGATGAGTGCAAATACCTTTATTTATATGCCGTGTGTACGAGCACACATACATGCTCCTACTTTATTTTTCCCATTACATCAACTTTCAACCATGTACTTTATTTCTACATATTAAGTTATACATGGAATTTTCGTTAATTAATTTTGACTTGGCCGGCTTAATTTTCATTCTGCATGTAAGCTTCTTCAGGATTGTAGCAGCACCTGCAATATCTGCCTCGGCCACCGCAACAACCGAATCTGCAATGCCCACCTCCGCCACCACGACCACCACCTCCAAACCCGCCACCATCGCCTCCACGAGCGTTGATGTCAACGTTTACTTTTCCTGCTGCTTCATCAGCTGAATGGACAACACTAAGCTTAAGTTCCCAACACTTTTTTTATCCATTTAAATCCTGTTTATTTAGATGTTGCAATTATTACCTGTTCTGCAACACCTTTGACATCTATTGCGGCCCCAGCCACAGCAGCCAAATCTACACCGAATATCCATAATGTGTGTTCCTTTGTGGATCCAAATACAAACAATGTTTGCAGATTCACATCTACAGTTCATCCAATATATAAATATTTATATACCTGTCACTTATACACATCTAGCCTTTTATTGACTCGGATGCAAAGATTTGAACACATAAATGAGAAAATATTTTACAATTAAACTGCACTTCGTTGTCCGCAACTCATCCAATTGTATAATATACAAACTGCACTGAGTTGTCCGCAACTCATCCAATTCAATAATATACCGAATAGTATTAAACTATTGCTTTGCATGTTATGTCATATCAGATCGTGTACTTCTTATTGCACCATTTATTTGACTGGCATGTTTCTCGTGTGCTATCATCTCAGAGTTAGTTTCAACACCTCAAATGGGACCATGTCAGTAAAGTAAATTTGCAATACGAAATGAAACAATTATACTATAATCGAATTCCTAAATCCATTAAACTATGCAATATATCTACAAAAAAGATGTTATACGAATTATATGTGCTTAATTTCAAGTGCAACAATTAAATCATCATTTTAATTGAAGAACTCTTATATACAGGCATAGTCTTAAGGTCAAATGCAGTAGCTTATTTAGCAGAGTACTTACCCTTTGTTTCATCTTTAGGTGTATCAGCTGCCATAGTTGAAGAAACAAGAAGAAATAAAGCACATAAAAGAGCAACCAACATAAATGCTCTGTACTTCATTTGAAAATCTTAGAATTTTATGCTTTTGCCTTACAAAAGAGAAACTGATAATGTTATGGCAAAATACTAGTTCATTTAAGCTCTATTTATAGTGAATAAATTAGTATTCGTGAAGAGTTTGATAATTTGATTAGGATATGACGTTAGTCAGAAATAGTGTCTTTTGGTTTCTAGATTTCTCAGCACAAATGCAGTACGTGCGGTGGGATATTGACCTTTTCTCAATCCGGAATGTGGTCTTCTAGCTGAGTTTTCCAGATATGATTTGGAAGCAAAGTGATAATTGCTCCACAAATTCTGTGAGCTAAAAAGTTCAGATACCTAATAAAATACCAATTATAATCAAACGGAAAAATTTTAGTTTAAGTTGAGCTAAAATTTAAAATATAAGAAACTCAGTTCACCTTGAAGCTTAATCAGATAGATTGAAAACTATGCTTGTTGAGTGATAAAGGTAATTAGATAAACATCAAAGATGTGAGGCTCTTATTTTTCTTGGAAGAAATACATAGTGAAGGGTCTGAAATGGTGACAGCTAGCAGATTATGAATGAACTAGGCCAAACATAATGTCTCTTATACACATCTAGATGTGTAATAAAAAGAGACAGGGATCCTCTTACCTACCTTTAATAACTTGAATCTATGACTAAAAGATTATTGGGATGATTTCGAAATGTTAACACTCTGTTTTAGGACGGTCTGAGCGCTGCATGAATGGGAGTATGGGACTTGTGTTGTGTCAGCTACTTGCATCTGCTGCATGCATGGGACTTGAACCAGCTGCATGCATGGAAGTCGAATCTTGTTGAGGTTTCTATTTTTCAAACGGAGACACATACCATAAAAGGGAAAAGCAATAATTTATAAAAAAAAAAAAAAAAATCCACGGATAAAGTGTAATCGTTTTTTTTTGGGGGGGGGGTGGATTATTCATGAAATATAATCTTTAGAAATTTTAATATCTATTTTTGGTTTTTTTAATGTGTGATTTAATATATTTATGATTTGTAAATGCATGATTTATTATATTAGTGACGATATATAGAGAAAGAGTAGTTATAAGAAGCCGAACAGTTATAGATAGTCTATTACGTAGGGGTGTTCATGGGTTGGGTTATTAGATTAGTGAGTTTTTGAGTTCACCATGTCAGATTTCATATATATATATAAAAGACAACCCAAGTAAAATCGAAACTTAAGTAAACTTCCCAATCCAAGTATTACTCGAGCAGATCAGATTCAGGTAAGAAAAGGTCACTTAGACAGATCTATTTTGTGTAAAAAAAATGAAAAACATTAGTAGAAAATCATCGATTATAAATTATGCTTTGTCAAAAATTAATGGCTAACTCAAGAATGGAAAGAAAAAAAAAATTATAGAATGTTAGGTGAAGAATAAAATAAAAATAATGTATAAGTTATCTGAAATGTAATTAGGAAAGAATATGACTGCAGTAGAACATGTAGTAACAAGTATTCAAGATGAAGGGGAAGCGAATGTTGAGGCTGAAAGTAGCAACAGACAACAAATGGTTATGGGTGGGAACAGTAAGAGCAATGTCCAAAATGGCAAACAACAAGCTCAAAAAGTATCTGCTCCTAGACAAATGGTAACTAGAAGGCAGGCAAATTTTATGTCTAATCCCTTTGAGCTTCTTGCAGGAGGGGTTGAAGGTGAAACTATGGAGCTAATGGTGGCTGGTTTAGTAGAGGAACATCAAGAACATAGGGAATACCAGTAGCAAAGTAGAAAAGAAGAAGCCTCCTAGAAAAGGGGTAAGCCTTCCTTTAAAAATATCTTAGCATGGAACACTGGGGGTCTCAATGGCCCTGCTAAAAATATTGAAGTAAAAAATGCAGTTCATGATCTCAAAGCTAATGTAGTTGGTTTGTTGGAGAATAAAGTCAGGGAATGTAGAATTGATAAAATTAAAAGAAGGTTTTACCTTACTATAATTTCTATCATAATGTGGTAGGAGATCGAGTTGCTAAAGTTTGGTTTTGTTGGAATGCTAATACTACCTGGTGTGATTTGGTTTCAATACAAGAACAGGCCATCACTTGTAGAGTCAAACATAGAAATATTGCTTGTGTTATAACCATGGTGTATGCCTGTAATACCACTGAAAGAAAGAGACCTCTTTGGAAATACTTAGGTGAAGTAAAACAGAGGACTCTAGGGGCACCATGGATTATATTAGGTGATTTTAACAGTATCAGAGTTAATGAGTACTGAAAGATTGGGTAATGTGGCTCATGATGATCAGGGTATGGAAGACTTCAATGATTGTATTGAGTATTTGGATGTGGTAGGACACCCCGCTAAAGGCTATTACTATACCTGGTGCAATAAAAGGGAAAGTGATGACAGTTTATAGCAAGATTGATAGAGCTCTTGTCAATGATCAATGGTTTGTGGAATATCCATGTGTTAATATCGAGATTTTGGATCCACAAATCTCAGACCACTACCTTTTTTGTGTGCAGACGAAGGAGGATATTAGTTATGGCCCTAAACCTTTCAAATTTCAAAAGTTCTGGATGGCTCAACCTAAGTTCCCAGATATTCTGCAACAGTCTTGGAATGTTGATGTGAGAGGTAAAACAGTTCAGAGAATTTGCAGCAAGCTGAAACTACTAAAAGCAGAATTATAGAAACTAAACAAGGTGCAATTTAGTAACATTACTAGTAGAGTTGATAAAAAGAGACTCCAGTTAACTTTGGTGCAGAAGGAATTACAAAATAGACCTTTGGATCTCGATTTTCAACATCTTGGATAAGAAGTTACAATTAAATATGTTGAGCTTAATGCAGAAACCAGTTGAATCATTTCTAAATCTAAAATCAAGTGGTTGAAAGGACAAGATAGAAATGCAAGATTTTTCCATCAAAAAGTGAAAACTCATACTGCTTGGAACAGAATTATTTCTCTCACTAATGATCAAGGTGAACTGGTTTCTGATTACGATCAAGTTAAGGAATGTGTTATTGACTTTTACAAGAAGTTATTTTGTGAAATACATCATTTTACTAATGAGAAGCTGATTAAGCTTCAAGGGATAGTGAGTAAGAGGGTTTCTGAAGTGCAACAACAAGCTTTGATAAAGGAGGTCACTATGAAAGAAATTAAAGAGGCTTTATTCAACATGCAAGATCACAAAGCTCTTCGAGTTGATGGCTTTATTGCGGAATTCTTCAAAATCAACTGGGGTAAGATTGGTAATGTACTTTATCCATGCTGTTCAGTATATGTTCAATATGGGATATATGTATTTTCCATTAAACGGTACTATCATCTCTCTTATACCCAAGACCCCTAATGCTACACACATGAAAGATTTTAGACCTATTTCTTACTGCAATGTCTTCTATAAATGCTTCTCTAAGATACTCCCTGAAAGACTCAAGTCTCTGTTGCCTGATCTCATCAGCTCTGAACAAGGTGCCCTTGTGGAAGGGAGACAAATTTCTGAAAATATAATGTTAATGCATGAATTAGTCAGGGGATATTGAAGGTCAGGTGGTAAAGCCAGAGCTGCCTTGGAAGTTGACATAATGAAGGGTTTTGATATTGTCAATTGGGAGTACTTATTTGCTATTCTGAGACTTATGAATTTCCCATCTCAATTTGTATAGATACAGGGATAGATCTCTTCATTTTCTCTTAACACATCTAGATGTGTCTAAGGAAGGATCTTCTTGAATTAAGCCAGGGGTATAACATCTATTGTGTAGAAGACCCTTATCCCCAAATCTTTTCTTGATCTAGATAGAGGTATTCAAAGCTAAGTGAAAAAAAACCTCTTATTCACATCTAGATGTGTATAAGAGACAGGGAGTTTAAAGGGTTGGACTTGACCACATCTATTCTATCATCTAGATGTCTTCATCCTTTTCTCAGCTACTATCGACTTCTTAAAGTTGTGAAGGAGAGCATTGAAGAATTTGGAGAGATCTCTGGGCTTAGATCCAAATCTGATTAAGAGCAATTTGTTTGTTGCTGGTGTATCTAAGAAGGATATTACTTTGGGTTTCCACTTGGTAAACTTCCTATTACATATCTTGGATTACCTTTAATATCAGCTAGATTGGGTTATAAAGATTGTCAAGTCATCCTTGATAGGATTCAAAAGAGGATCAATGGATAGGGGTGCTAAGAAATTAAGGTATGCAACCAAATTACAACTAATTAAATCAGTTTTAAATAGTATTCATATCTACTGGTCCAGTGTACTATTTACCTGTTAGTGTATACCCTAAAGTTAATTTATTTTAGGGATAAATTACACTTTTATATTTATGTATATTTTGTAATATGTCATTTTTTGAATAAAATATATATGTGAAATCATAAAGAGTTATGATGTTATTATATTTTATTCGTATATATATATATCTCTAATCGTAGTATATGACACTAGTAGATTAGCATATAAGTGTATGTAGATGCTTATTGGGAATAAGTGCATCAGATTGACCCGCTAAGAATATTCCACACGGATTATTATTTAAATGCTATTGGATTAATCTCTTTGTGATAGTAGTGTAATGATCCTTTGACTTGAGGTCATGAGTTTATCTTGACTGTGGATTATTATATTTTGACTCTATAAGTCGTTACTCTTAATGAGTCACACATACTGTAGAATTCGGGTATAATATGAATCATGATAAGATAAGATAGGACTAATAAAAGATTCACCATCATTACCCAATCTTTCAGTACTAACTCCTGTCTCTTATACACATCTAGATGTGTACTTCTTGAAAATACAATTCGAAAATCTTTGCGCAAAGTAAAAATAGTATTAAGAGTGTCTTAAATTCTATTTGAAGTGAATTGTATTTTGAAAAAATGTAAAATTGATTAATTCGATAAGAATTGACATTACATCTGTACTTTTGAATTAATCAGGATATAGTTTGGTGAAAGGATAATAATTACAGGGGAACTAGTCACGGATGGTTGATGTCAAACCACTTGACTATCTCAACACTTGGGTAGTCATGATGCTTTGCTAGAAGCCAATCTTGATCTATAAGTGTAAATTAATTAATTGGATATTAATGAGACAATTAAAGGTGTTTAATTTGTCTAATCCTAATTAATTTATGATTATAATTTATACTTATTGCCAACGTGATTGGGAACCTAAAGGGTCACACACTTGAGGATAATTAATACGGCATTAAATGATTTGATAAGTATGAGATGCTTATGGGTTAATTTATGAAATAAATTAACTTTTGGTCTCCAATTGTAATAAGTAATAAATATTAGGAGCTAATATGTAATACATATTAAAAGTTTTAATAGTTTTATACTTATTTATATGCCCTTGACCCAAACTGATTAAAATTATTATAATTCTCTAAATCCAATTTGGTTAAGATTCTAAACTATTATATAAATATATGTATATGATATATATATGATATTATATATGATATAAGAGTAGTACTAGTATTATATATATATTAGATTAAGTACTAGGCAGTAGTACTAATATATATATATACACATACACATATATATACGACTTTGATAACTTAAAAGCAGTGAAAATATTTAGACAAAATTAATTCAAGAGTACATGCAATGCAACTGTAGCCATCTCTTGATCCATCAAAAATCTCCATTTACACTTTCTTGTCGGCCAACCCTGTTGAGTGAAAACCGACAAGATAGGTAGTATGGTTACGTTAAATCCACCATCTTCATTGCATCCATTTCTTGTGAACTTACATTGAACATAGGGATTCGAAATAGTAAGAACAAAGTCGAAGGTTTCTATAAACAAGTACGCCTTACATATCTAGCCTTCTGGACAGGTTTTGTTTTTTACTATACCTTTCAAGTCATGTAAAAACTTGCATGTTAATTATACATATTAAAAGTTACCTCTCAACAATATGTTTTTAATTATGCACTACAAGTTCAGTTATTACCTCTCAAATAGATACATCTATCTATATTGAACGACTCTTCCAACTAGTGCCTCATATGGTAGGTCTATGGGTGGATGCTCTATAACGTCAAAAAATGCATGTGAAAATATTTGTTTTAGTTTGCATAAGATTATAGTAATATTTTTTCCATTTGAATGAGTACATTTTTTCGCACCTTTGTGCAACACAAATTGTAGAAAAAAAGACCAACTCGGTGAGAGTCCTCCATATTGATTCAAAAAATTCACTAAATGCAATAGGAAGCAATCGTTCAAAACAATCATGATTTTTTATCCTAAGTAACTTGCCTCTATCATGTCGATTCACACATCTAGCCAAATTTGAAGTATATTCATCTAGCATCTTTAACCTTTTAACCCAACTACAGATTTCTCATCGCTAGTCCAATAAGAACGTGAAGTTAGCTTTTGATTTTGCAAGTTTCCATTTAAGGTTTTCAACTCCAATTCACGTTGCCTACAATAAACACTCAAATGCTTTTGTACCATTGCATTGTCTTTGGTTTTTGTCTTTGTTATCCATCATAGTATGAAATACATTGTCAAAAATATTTTTCTCAATATGCATGACATCTAAGTTGTGACGAATTAAATTGTCCTTCCAATAAGACAATCCCAAAAGATGCTCTGATTAGACTAGTTGTGTGTCACCCCATAACCATCAAATTTTTGGTGTTGAATTTTCAAATTCTTTATTTACGGTAGGTTTTACATTCGCACAATTCCTCACCACTTAATTTACGAGGTAGAAGTGACCTTTCAAGACGATTCTTTTATAAAACATTTCTATTTTTCCTAGGAAGAAGACATGATCCTCGGCAAGAATTGGCGATGACAATCAAACCAATAATACTTTCCTCCAAATTTTAACCTGAATGCTTTGGTATGCTCGATGCAAATAGAGCACGCCAATTTTCCAAATGTATTTTACCCTATAAAAGTGACATAGCATGCCATATACAGGATAATCATTAATCATCCACATCAATGCTACCCTAACTTTGAAGTTTTGTTTCATAGAAATGTATATGTAGGGACTGCCTCTAACCATAATTGTTTCAACTCGTCAATCAAATATTGACTACTCTTACATCAATTCAGGTTATGTGGACCGAGAATCAAGCAAGTTAAAAACATATAAGGAGTAGACATGCACATTTTAGGTGGAAGATTATATGGAGTTACAATAATAGGCCAACATGAGTAAGGTTTACCGTCGTTGAAAGGATTAAAGCCATTTACACACAAACCAAGTCTAATATTTCTTGGGTCTAAGGCAAAATTTGGGTATTTTCGATCAAAATGTTTCCATGCTGCCTTACCATCTGAGGGATGGCATAAGACACTAGGCTCTCTTCTATTCTCAGCGTACCATCTCATGTGTTCAACTGATTTAGGAGATGCATATAGCCTCTTAAGTTTTGGTATGAGCAACAAATAGTGCATCCTCTTATAAAGAACTGGTTTACTCCTTCTACTCCTCTTTTTGGGTGATTTATATCGAGAATGCTTGCAATGCTCGCAATCAATTCTAGAACTTTTGTAATAAAGCATGCACCCGTTTATATAACAATCATATATAATAGCAGGTAAACCAACTTTCTTCACTAACTTCTCTGTCTCGTCAAAATTACTAGTTACACAATTGCCTGGAGAAGTTGCTCGTTTCACAATGTCACACATTCTGTCAACACAACCCTGTGACAAGTTATAGTTTGATTTCAAACTCATCAATTGAACAACCATGGAAGTTCAACAAATATTTTACAACAGTGTATAATTCTTGTTAACAAAATATAACATAATATAGAAGTGAGCAGTCCCTTCAGTATTAGGGAACTCTTCGACATTTACTCTGCTTTATTCCTCTTAACAGTATTCATATAAAATTTTTTTTGGACCAACTGCATCAAACACCATATGTTGGTACCTATTCTGAATGTTCATTACACAAAAATTCGAAATTACTTGAACCTGCCTCATGATTATCAGCCCCTACTAGTTTAGACTCACTATGTGCAGTCCAATACCAATAATCTACCTTGAAACCATATTTTAAAATATGTTCAACCACATGATACGGAATCATCAGTTTCCTGTTTTGATCTTTAGAACAAGGACAACTAATTTCTTTATGATTAGCATATTGTGGTTATCTCCAAGTAAACTGAACAAACTCTCTAACCCTTTCTAAGAAATGCAGTGCGTAACCAGTATGATTAGGTAATAACCTATCATATATCCTACAACAACAAGATGGTTATCCATAATCTGTGAATAATAAATATTCAAATGTTTAGTTCTCAAAGCATTCTTAGAATATATTCTAACTATTCACAAAAACTGAAGATATTGTATATTACTAACTAAATTTTGAAATTTCATATTACTTAACCCACACATACAAAGCAAAAGAAACAATAGTTCAAGCACTTGTTCATTCTTAGCACACATCTTAGATGTGTATAAGAGATGGTTTCCCCTAGCATCTTGTACAAGATTCCTCTAGGTTGATGTTAACTAATTAACATAGTCATGATGACCTGGCAGGGTCGATTCAAACATACACAAATAATTAAGATATTGTATAATATTAGCTAAATTTTGAAATTTCATATTAACTAATCGGCACATACAAAGCCAAAAAAAAAATAGTTCAAGCACTTGGCCATTCTTAGCATATATTCTTACAAAAAATTCGATATAGTTTCCCCTAATCTTGTACATTCTCTTATTCACAAACCAAATTAACATAGTCGTAATGATCCGGCAAGGGTCGATTCAAACATGCACAAAAAATTAAGGTATTGTATAGTACTAACTAAATTTTGAAATTTCATATTACCTAACCACAGACATGCAAAGCAAAAGAAATAATTGTTCCAACACTTGGCTATTCTCAATATATATTCTTACAAAAATTTCAACATAGTTTTCCCTAATCTTGTACATTCCCAAATTCACAAATCAATTAACATAGTCGTGATGACTCAGCAAGGGTCGATTCAAACATACACAAAACTTAAGATATTGTATAGTACTAACTAAATTTTGAAATTTCATATTAACTAACCCGCACATTGAAAGTGCAAAAATTTAGTTAGTTCTATAGACAATAGTTCAAGCACACACATGGCCATTCTTAGCATATATTCTTATCTATTTGAGTTGTAATACCATGCAAATTAGAGCATCTAGATTATGGTTAGAGATGCCAATTACATAGTATATTTCTATGAAACAAAACTTCAAAATCCTGTCTCTTATACACATTAATGTGATATGAGTACTAGTACTCCTAAATTTTGAAATTTTATATTACCCAACCCACACATGCAAAGTTGGCAGAAACAATAGTTCATGCACTTGGTCATTCTTAGCATATATTCTTACAAAATTTTCAACATAGTTTCCCCTAATCTTGTACATTCCCTATTCACAAACTAATTAATATAGTCATGATGACCCAACAAGGGTTGATTCAAACATTTACAAAAACTTAAGATATTGTATAGAACTAACTAAATTTTGAAATTTCATATTAACTAACCAGCACATACAAAGAAAAAAAAACAATAGTTGAAGCACTTGGCCATTCTTAGTATATATTCTTACAAAAATTTTGACATACTTTTCCCTAATCTTGTACATTTTCCTATTCACAAACCAATTAACATAGTCATGATGACCTGGCAAGGGTCGATTCAAACATACACAAAAACTAAACATATTGTATAGTACTAACTAGATTTTGAAATTTCATACTAATTGAGCAACATACACAAAGCAATACAAATAACTATATATTTTGGAGTAAGAGACAGAAGAACGAAAGAAAGGGGTAGAATAAAAGGGTTATGGAAGATTCGAATTATTAACTTGCATGCAAAAGTCTCATTTGTTTAAAATAGATATCAAAAGTGTTACTTTATTCGCTTTTTCGCAAATGCTCTATAATGCAGGCTACTGGTCCAATACCTTGGTCCAAAGCATAATCAACCATATACTTTATAAGCTGCATAATAAGTGATTAAGTCAGATTTTTTTTCACATGCAATTCTTTTAGGGCTCAATTAAAGGACTTGAGTATGAATTTTTTATTATTTTAACATCTTCTTTGTGTCTCTCTATAGACATTACACGTGAGTTTAGACAACCAGTAGAAAGCTCTAAAATAATTCAATTATAAAATAAACTACATTGTTTTAACCAATCACAAGAAAAAACATAAAAAGAACAAATTATATACCAAACGAGAGGGGAAAGGTTCCTTTTCCAACTCTTAAAACAACAAATAATTCAACTATAAAATGATTCAAGCAAAAGACATACTAGTAATTAAAATGCCCAAGACGAAAACCAGTCAATCAATCAACTCTACGACACGGTATTCTTGTTTAATTGTAGAATATATGCCATTTAACCTATGGCATAACAATTGTGCAAAATACCACTCGCTAAAATGCATCCTGTAACCTTATGAAAAGCATAACTGCGACAACAACAGTATTCATAGCAGGTAAATACAACTATGAATTTATTGATCGCTGAAAGAAATTGTAAATTATGTGTCATTGGTTAAGCAAGAGCAAACATGTTTATCTTATATACAAATAATCTAGACACAGGCTACAACCATAACGAAAATATCAATAGGAGAAAACTATATTAATTTTAAAATTCAAGGATTAACTCTAGGTAAAGATGAAGCGATTGTAATCCTTGGGTCTTCTAGGTTGTTAATACTTAATAGGACCGTTCACGTCCTTTCTTGAGCACTGAAATCCAAAATTCCCATTGACATACCAATAAAATCCAAGTCGATAAGTTAAATGTAAAAACCATTAAGTAGTAGCAGTCAATTCTTAGAGTAAATCACTTGCATTAAATGATCAATTAACGGTTAAAACAGTGACCATTAATCAATTTCACATTATTAGTGGGTAATTTTTTTTAACACTGCATTATACATTTAGAAGCATTCATCTTCTAGCATCCAACAAGCAACTCTGTTATAATTAGAAACCAAGTGAAATTCTTGGTATGGAGCAATTCAAATGTTGAGGACACTCTACCCTCCAATAGTATTTCCAAAGTACAACATTATAGGGGAAATCAAGTCAATATGACAAGAATAGGCATTGAACAAAACTCAATGCTCTTATTTGCATGGTTGACAACTAATTTTAGGTTTAAGATTTAATAATCATATAAGACAAGTTGACAACTTATTATTTAGGTCAATTTAAACATAAACATATTTAAGTTGGTGATGCATTCAAATCTCTTCCAATCAGAATGCACCAACAATTTCATCTAATGAGTAATGCCCGTCGCCTAATAGACACAAGATCCAAAGACTTTAACAGAAATAGATGAAACACAGCAACGACTTATAACAGAAGTAAAACAACTCGATAGTACGGTACCTAATAGGATTATATCATTATCCAAACATATAACGTGCAACCAAAAAAATAATTTAAAGAAAAAAGATTAACATTAGCAAGAAGCCCTCAAAAGATGTCATAGCAAGTACATAGGTAGCTAAATCTCATGATTCTCATTAAAGCCAATCCGTCAACACCACCACCACCACCACCACCACCACCACCACCAACAACAACAACAACAACAACAACAACAATTATTGTGATAGTATATGATGACGAAGAAGAATGCTATTGTAGTTGCTGCTGCTGGTGCAAATGGTTGGGGAGGCTTATCACTCTACTATTATTGCTTGATTTACAACTTGCTACATCATTGGGCAACCGAATCTTTTTTCAAAGAATAAAAAAATACAAAAAGACCCAAAATAAGTTTAGTTAATCCCCATACCTATAAACACTAGATGTGATAAGAGACAGAGATAATAAGCTAAAACCAAAAGTTCAATTAGAGATGTTAAAAATTTCAAAATTTCAATGTAAAAAGCCCTTAGATTTCATATACACATTTTGAATGTATTAGAAACAATCATTTGCATTTTAAGGTTACTAAGTACTAAGATATCCCTTGGACACATTCTTTTACATACATAAACATCACCAAACAGCATACAAACTAGTCTACTAATTATTTCTATGCTTCCATATTAAAATTTTCTTGAGAACATCTTGGAAGTTAAAATAGTAAACAAATCCTAAAAATATATAAATAAATTAGAAACTAAAAAAAAAATCTTTATAAATAAATCCTAAAAAAATAAATAACAAAAACTCTACAAATTAATGTAAGAATATGAAAAATAATAAAAAGTAATTATAAAATCCTAAATTTTACCTAAAGAAATTTTTTTGGTGGTGAAAGGTGGTGGCAGATGAATCGACCTTCCTTTGGTGGTGGTGTACTAGCTGGCTGATTGAAGGGGAAAAAAGAAAATGTAGGGGGCAAGAAAGAAGGATAAAGGGATAGGAGGGAAGGAGAAAGGTGGAAGGAGAGTGGAATTGAAGGAGATAAATGATGAAGATGGAAGAAGGATGAACAGTTCTTAACACAAAATCAGAGGTACTGTCCATCTCGACGCAAATATCTCCTTCAATTCCACCTGTCTCTTGATTTAATTTTGTCTTGCCTATTAGCGACGGAATGGCAGATTTTATTTAGAAAAAAGGTAGAAACAGATTTTCCGTTGCAAAAATCAATACCGATCTATTTTCCAACTGATTTTTTCGTGTCTAAATAATCTCTATTTTTTTAAATTTAATTACTCCATAAAGTATTTATCCGTAGTACATGAGAAAAAAATTTATAAATTTTGCAATGGTTAAATCCGTTTGTAAGTTATTATAAATTTTATTTAAAAAAATAATAATTTTGTCAGTAAATCCGTTGGTAATAATGACCCATAAAATCGGTTGCTATTTCAGGTTTTTCTAGCAGTGTTACTTATAAAAGTAAATAAACCCATCATAAATTTCATCAGTAAATAGGTCACTTTGGTGACAACTAATTAATCATCACTTTTATGTTTATGCAAGTTATGACAATTTAAATTAACTAAAACCATTTATATAGCTTCATATGGAATAATTTTGAATCTTCCGCGGAGAACACTTTTATCTCAAATAATTCAAATGTACATTTATATGAGCTCTGTATAATTAAAGAAAAATAATTATGATGTCTCATAAATGTAAATTACCAAACACCACCCCCCCCCAAAAAAAAACTTTATGATAATTTGAACACTTTAGTGGAAACTAATTAATCATTCATTGATTTTTGTTAATAGGTAATTTATCTTTAAATCGCCCCAATATACAGTTATGTGCAATTTGCAATTATTTGAGTCCATTATAATTTTGAGTATTACCATTAGCTCAAAATCTCACATATATTATTGATTGATATACCAGTGTCAATGAAGACAACATATAATAGCATAAAAAACATAGCATATCAATTATTTGAATTAAACATGAAAGAGATGCTTTTCCAAAACTCAAAATGGAAATATTATTCTTTTATTTTGGAGTATATAAATTTTTTTTTATAAGAATATAAAAATAAATTCCATGCATCCGGAATACACAAATAGTGCTTACTATAATAACATATGAATATAAGTGAACTGCCATGCACGAAGCCAGTTAATCATTTAATGGGCTACAAAATATAAAATTCAAAAACCTTATGGATTAATATAAGGAATCAAAGAGTATCAAACCCATTAGTACTAATATTTGACATAAGCATGGAACTAACAATTCTAGATACTCAAAATTGTATTATCTTATAATAGTTTCAACAACCATCAGCCTCGGAATCGATTAAAATGATTTACTTCAGAATCTTTCAATTTCAGTTAGATCAGGCCTACTATTATTTTAAAACCACGTGATGCTTCTGGCCCATACAATCACGTAAAGTCACTGACAATTAAATAAACATCAGCAAGTGTATACGTTGAAACCGGGATACCAAGCCATAACATCGTCTTATGATCATGGATTTGACTTATGATTACTAAATATACACATGAGTCAGAGATTATATGTGTATTTATGACACATAAATGATGTACCACAAATATAACTTTTGCATAGACTCTAATAAAACTTTAAGAGAAGTGCTAAGATTTCAGTAGTGGAATATAGTCCCAAAAAAAATTAGAACAAGTTGGGCAAAAGAATTTATCGATTTAGCCATCACAATATTAACCATATTATCCGGCAGACATCATTCTTTCCGTTTAGGCCTACAATCCATAAATTGGCCTTGATATAATCCAAGAATTTTTGCCAAACCGTCTGACAATCATACGGTTTTTATTTTTTTATTTTTTTCATAACATCAATTTAGTATAAAACAAAACACATACAAAATTGATGTTATCACATAATTAATATTCAAGTCATCAACTTCAACCCATGCTCTAATACCACATTTTGGATATTATAAATCTTGAATTTAGACTTGTAAATCATAAAAAACCAAATTGAGGCGTATAACTTATACCGATGATGAGTGAATCAATGGAAGGCAATACATTAATGCTCCAAGATTATTTGATCAATTGATCAAATGACATAACTTGATCTTCCCTATCCTACTACCTGATCTTCCCTATCCTAATTCCGTGTTATGTTTGTATTAGTGATGGGTTAATAACAAATATAGGTTGGAATGGTTCGAGGGACAGTCCTATTTGTAGGAATCCCTGAAGACTCCTTCTCATCATGAAATCTCCTCTTACCAATAAAACTGATATCAAATATATGTAAAGAATATACCTCTATTTTCATTCACTACATCTTAAATGTGTATTATGTGGTCTCTTATACACGATTTGTCATTATTTGTATGGGATATTATCCTGTCTCTAATATTATTTAAAATATTTATGTGATTATGAAATTCACCAATTAAAATATTTTAACAACGTACACTTGGATATTCATTTTATTAATAATAAGTTTGTGTTACGAGAGTAATTTCTAGGCACTGAGCAATATTGCATGCATGGGATTGTGTAAATAGAGGGATATTCTTTACATACTGTCTCTTATACACATCTAGATGTGTATAAGAGACAGGTTTAAAATTTTTTTCTTTTTTTTTTAAAAAAAAAAAGGATAAAGTATTCACTTTTTTTTTTTTCTTCAATTGGTTAAAGTCTACTAATAGTTTTGGGTTTTGAATGACTTCGCTGATGTTAATTGTTTGAATAATTAACATACATGTCGAGACCAAAAATAACTACATAGAATCATGAGTTGTTATACTACATCATTTTATTGAGTTAACACATGCTATATGATTGAATTGTGAATATGATTCTCTCTTTCTTTTCACGAAAGCGTAACTCTATTTGCGTCGAGAGAACAGTACCTCTGATTAAAGTTAAGAACTCTTTCTCGTCCTTCAACACTGACTTATTTTGTGATATTAAGTAAGAACTACGATGATTTTACACTTATTGGGGGTATTTATTACAGAGTATACATTTTTATAATCATTCTAGATGGGCGAATTGGCATTCTGAAAGTTTTAGGACTAATTCTCCATTGTATCATTTAACTTATACTCAATTTTCACTTTATAATTTAGTTTTAATGTTAAATATTTTGCATCTTAACTTTCAAATTTATCTCACATTATTAAAACTTTTAACATAGTTGCAAAAATTAACGGCTACATGTGTACAACAGCTTCAACAAGATGCATAACAGTCTACCATAAAATGGTTGCATAGGTAAAGATTTCGTCAATTTTGGTGCTTGTGTTAAGGGTTAGACTAAAATGAGACAAATTTAAAAGTTAGAGACAAAGTATCCAAAATTCAAATTGGGCATGCAAAATGAGTTATCTCGGTTGGGGAAATAATTAGGTATGCCCGTTCTTTGATTCCACTTTTAAACCATGTGGTGTGATTAAATATTATAAAATGAATGACATCTGCTTATATAATGTTGCATTTGGATCAATGATTTTGGTGAAGGATTAGAAATCTACCCATTTTGATTGGAGAGATTTGTAAGGTTAGAAATGAATAAATTCCAAATGTACTCAAATTAGAGGTTATTTTAAATCTTTTTTTCACAATCTTTAAATTTGGTGCATTTAAAATTTATTGATTTAGGCCTAAAAATTACATTAATAAATTAATAGATTTCAAATCTTTCCATTCAAATGCAATAAATTTTATAAAATTTAATATTAACCACAAGATTTATAGGCAAAGTTCAAGCCCGTGTCTGCCTAAAGTTTTTCCAAATCATTTGTGTTTCAGGTTTGTTGTAGTCTTACAGATATAGTTGAGCAACAATTCTCAATCAGCTGTGCAGTGAGACTTTAGGTATCTCATAACATCGGAAGGATGTGTATAAGAGACCTCTGAGTGTTTCTCAAAACTTTCCTCGACTAACAACAATTCTTTTCTTTCATTCACTTATATAATACCTGCTGCTGCATATCTTTCCTCGCAAAGAATTTGATTTGCAACATCCATCAATCAAATTCCAAAACAAATCTAGCTATCAATCTTGAAGATCATAAACATCTTTAATCATGTCTGATACTAGTACAGCAATAAATGTTTCTGTTATCTCTTTGATCATCATGATTTTATAAGTTTCCTGCATTGATGTACTAGCTTTATTTGCTCGCCAACTGCTACAGACATCTTCAACTGTTGTGCCTACAATCCCATCAACACCCAATGTGCAGCCATTGCCTGCTATGCCAACAATTCCTGCTACTACATTGCCACCATTGCCAGCCTCAATGCCAACAATACCAACCCTGCCAAAGCCCACAGTGACACCATTGCCAAGAACTTTGCCATCCTTGCCAAACCTGCCTGCTACTCCGAAGGTGACACTGCCTTCCCTGCCGGCTACATCACTGCCCAACATACCAACTACTATTCCTTCCTTTTATACCTTTCCTACTACAATGCCGTGTTATTCCTTCCCTCACACGGCCTCCGACAGGAAACTAAGTAGATTTATATCTTGTTACTCTAGTGGTGTTTCGATTCTTCTTCTGTGTTTTTTTTTTTTTTTTAACCTTATTCGAGTGCATGTCTTTCAATGTGTAATTCTTATTTCCTTTGTGATTCCGAGTAATTAATTTTATCTAGTTTCCTAGTTATTTCATGGATGATTGGAGTACATATCTTCCTTCCTTTTTTTTTTTCTTTCCAGTTCAATTTTTGTAATCTTGATTCAAACTCGACATTGTCAAACCATTTGAACTAAAATTAAGTCACAAGATTGTTAAGAGGATTGTGGGAGAGTCCCTCAATTGAATTAACTCCATATATGGTCCACCAATATAAAGGGTAGATGGGTATCACAACCAATGAAAAATAATTATAAAATAAAAATCTGACTTAAAAATTTTAGTTAAAAATAGGACTGAGGTGCAAAGTGCTATTATTAAGAGCAAAGAGAAACATACAACCAAACAAATTGGTTTTTGTTTGTCTATGGTTCTCTTTGCTCTTAATAATAGCACCATCTCTTATACACATCTACATGTATGTTGCAATAACACATAGCTACTCTTTCTGTAATTATAATCTTTAACAGTTAAAGATGCTCAAAAAAAAAGGTTAACCCCTCTACTCTCTAAGCTTCGTAGTAGTCCGATTACATGAGAACACTAGAGCTTTTTAGTGATCTTGGCACACTCGATATTTGTGTTATTTGAGAAAAAAGTTCAATTACAACTCTAATTAGATTTAACATAGTTAAATTAAAAGGGGCACTTTATCAAACAAATTTAAAAGGCAATTTTTAGTAAGTTAGTGAATATGTTAATAGATTTCTCTCTCTCCTTTTTTATAGTTATTTTAAAAGAACATGAGTAATTTTTCTTTTAAACTTTGCTGGTTCGTTTTGAAAATTAAAATTTTTAATTAAAAATTAATTATGTGATAAAGAGAAACTTCTAGACCAATTAAAATTGTAACTTACACACATATATAGAGAAAGTAAAGAAACCTGGTATGGAACTGAAAATCATTTGATAACTTGCCACACTTGTGAACATTCGCATCATCAAATGATGAGTGCAAATATGTTTATTCCTTGATATATGCCATGTACACGAGCATACATACATGCTCCTACTTTATTTTTCCCATTACATCAACTTTCAACCATGTACTTTATTTCTACTTATAAGTTATACATGGAATTTTCCTTGATTTATTATGACTTGGTGGGTTTAATTTTCATTCTGCATGTAAGCTTCTTCAGGATGCAAAGTGCACCTGCAATATCTGCCTGGTACACCGTCTAATTGAATAAGCAATGCCCACCTCATAACACCACGTCCACCATTTCCATACCTTAAACGCTGCATCCTTGGCGTGTTGATGTCCACGTTTACTTCTCCTGCTGCTTCATCAGCTGCATGGACAATACTAGGTTTAAGTTCCCAACATTTTTTTCATCCATTAAAATCCTGTTTATTTAGATGTTACAATTATTACCTGTTCTGCAGCACCTTTGACATCCATTGCGGCCCCAACCACAGCATCCATATCTTAAATGTGTCCTTAAAATAAGATGATATATCTTACACATTTAGATGGTATAAGGTGATAACTCATGTAAATCTTATACACGCAAGTATGTATATAATATCATAAGAAACTCAAATCCTTCATTAATACAGACCATAGTATTAAAGGATTACAAACATCTATTACACCTTTTACGATGAATAAATATTAAATAAGATATGAGTGTTACATTATCAAGTGGTCTAATAAAAAGGGAACCCCAAATGTGTAGTAGGGGATCAAAATTGTATTAAACTATTGTTTTGTGTCTTCTATTACAACATACTCGTTTCGGTGTCAACGTTTACTTTTCCTGTTGCTGCTGCTTCATCAGCTGCGTTTGACAACATTAGGTTTAATAAATTCCGTACACTTTTCGTCCATTTGAAATCCTATTTCTTAATTCTCTTATGGTGCGATTAATGTTACCTGTTTTGCAACACCTTTGGCATCCATTGCGACCCCAGCCACAGCAGCCATATCTACACCGACCTCCATATTGTTCAGGTTCCTTTGCCTTATCCCCTGGAAACAATTATTGTCATCCACACAAACTTTTGGAATTCATTCCATAATTCATCTAATTCATTAATATACAACATAGTATTAAACGGCAGTGTGTCCTCTATTACATATTTTGTTGTTTAGAATGTAGGGTGACGTGAATAAATATTAAATAAAGAACAAGTACAATACCAATGGTGTAATACAAAATATAACAACAAATGTATATAATAAAAAATCCAAAACTGAGTTAAACTATTGCTTTGAACCTTCTGCTACAACACTCCCTGTTACACAATTTATCTGACTGACATGTTTCCCCTGCTATCATCTCGAGTTTGTTTCAACACCTTGTATGGGACATATGCCAATAAAATAAATTGTGCGAATACGAAGCGTAACAAGTACTATATCGTAACAAAAGACCTAAATCCATTAAACTATGCAGAATTTCTAGCAGAAAATAATAACACGACTTATGTAATTAATGTCAAAATATAAACATAATTAAATCATCGTTTTAATTGAAGAACTCAAAATACAGGCATAATCTTGGTCACATGCAGTAGCTTAGTACCACGTACTTACCCTTTGTTTCATCTTTAGGTGTATCAGCTGCCATAGTTGAAGAAACAAGAAGAAATAAAGCACACAGAAGAGCAACCAAAATAAACGCTTTGGACTTCATTTTAAAACCTTAGAATTTTATGCTTTTGCCTTACAGAAGAGAAACTGATAATGTTATGGCAAAATGCTAGTTCATTTAACCTCTATTTATAGTCAATGAAAATATAAAAAATAAAATGATATGTATTTGTGAAGAATTTGATAATGTGATTAGGATATGACGTTAGTCAGAAATAGTGTCTTTCGGTATCTAGATTCTCAGTACAAATGCAGTACGTATTGTGGGATATTGGCCTTTTCTCAATCTGGAATGTAGTTTCAAAGTTCTAGATTATCGAGTTTTTGAGGTATGATGTCGAAGAAGAGTGATAATTGTTTCACAGATACCATGAATTTAAAAGTTACAGATATCTAATAAAATATTAATTATTACTCAAACGAAAAGGTTTTTAATTTAGTGCATCAGTGTTTAAAATATAAGGGTCATGTTATGTTTAAAAGTTAAGGAGAAGAGAGACTGATAACGATGGCTTGTTGAGTCATACAAGTAATTGGATAAACATTACAGGCTGTGAAACTCTTATTTTTCTATAAGAAATAAATGGTGAAGGGGCTGAAATGGTGACAGCTAGCAGATCATTTGGCCAGCTTCATTCATATTGTACACCTGGAAATTGATTTCGTAACGTTCTCTGTATTAGGGGGGTTTCCCAGCGCCGCATGAATGATACTTGTGTTGTGTCAGGCTGTCAGCTGCTTAGCATCCGCTGCATGCATGGGGCTTGTATGAGCTGCATGCATGGAAGTCAAATCTTGTTTTGAGGTTTCTATTCTATAAACGGAGACATATACTATGAAGGGAAAAGTTAAAACTTCAACAAAAAAAAAAAAAATCAATGGATAAAGTACAAGCGTTTTGTTTTGTTTTGTTTCATTTTTGGATTATTTGAGAAATATAATAGTTTAGAATTTTGAATATGTTTTCTGACTAATTTTATTCTGCGTCCCTCAACTTATATTCAATTCTTACTTTGTACCCTAAATTTTATTTTTGGACACTTTGCATCCCAACTTTCAATTTGTCCTACTTTGATTCTTTTTTTTTTATACCATCAAAAAGGTTAACGGAATATTTGTTTTTGAACCCAAAAACATTGTTGTACAACATACTGAATTTGTTGGGTGCTGAAAAATGAAGTTAAATTTCAAATGGTGTTAGGGACGCAGAATAAAATCTGTCTCTTATACACATCTAGATGTGTATAAGAGACAGGCTCAACACCGAATGAATTAAGTAATGAATTCGGTAAGTGTTAAGGCATGCAAAATGCAATTAGTTAGATCAATTTTGATGTGTGATTAATATAATTCATCTTATATCAAAACATGATTTTTCATACATGTTTGTCTGAGTTCAAGGAATGAGAGGTATTTTAAATAGTATACTAAGTATATTTCAAATCAGTGATACGTATAAATAATTGCAAGAAAATTTTTATATAAATTCGACGATCAATGGCTTTAATTGTAAATTTTGTAGTTAGAACAATAATTATATGAGTTGATGCATGTCGATGTGATAAAATGTGATGTGTGACTATTATTTTAACTATAAAGTCTACAAATGAACTCGTGAATCAGATCCAAATAAAAATTTTCCTAAACTGTATTTTAAATGTTTAAGAATGGTCAAAATGTAATAATGTAAAGAACAAAATAAAGAGATCGAGGCGAGGATTACATATTTAAAGATTGGATGAAGGCGCATATACCATGTTGGTGTGGAGGGCTAGGAGAGGGGATAGAAGGGCCGGCTGGGTCTAAAATGAGAAATGCTAGGCCGAGCCCAGCCCATGTCAGTCTGACGATGCGAGGTGGGTTGGCAATTAAGAAGGCGAGAATTGGTCCGCGGCTAATTCACATGCTAGTTGTCACAAAACCATGCTAAAAATGCGCAACGGAACCAAGCAAACGGATTTGTGATGGCCTAGCACACTAGCTAGTCAGCCAACTCACGTTTAGGATCTCACACAAGCACTAGGCAGCAATGAAAATTAAAGAAAAAACAAAGCACAAAGCAATTTACAGCCAAAATGGCCAACTTTTGTATCGCTTCCGCACAAAGCATACAACAGGATCTTTTCACAAACACCCGGTGTGCAGCACAAAGCCAAGGTCTCTCTCTAATGTTTTGCCTTGGTTGCTGACTACCGGGTGATTTATAAGGGCATAGGGGACAGTTGACAAGGCCCAACCGTTACCACTAATAGAACTAACATGCAATGTTTAGTGAATAGTTAGATGTTGTGGTAGCCTAGCTGTCCACACAGTCAGCCCCCAAGTTTTGGGGCTACTTGATAACCGCCCGGGTAACCACCCGGAGCTTGCTCAGTGGATTTTCAGCCTCAAGCACACGGTCCACGCCTAGCATGGACCTTCCCAAGATGCCAACGCAGCCAGCTGAAACCAATGAACTCAATATGCCACACTTAGCCAACAAACGGTCCATGCACGTGCTACCCATGCAAACACTGCCAATGTTTTCCATCTCATTCATGCCTATGGGTTGCCCAACGCTAACGTTTGCCAACATCCGTCCCGATGCCAACACGACCATGCCTAGCACTCATAGCTTTGGGGGAAGGTTCCTAGCATTGCCCACGGGTTGCTCAGCCCACCTGGTGGCCTAACCCACCGGCTACCCGGGAAGTGAAGTGAGCATACCTTCCCCATATAAGGCTTGGAAAAAAAATCCCAAATGACAGCAGTAGACACCAATTTATTGAAAATCAGTAAAGCCATGAAGCTGGCCAAACTGATCTGCTAGCTGACACCAGTTGGGCCAGGCATGCACACAGCCTTATTGATGGGTAAAGTCATGCCAAGGGGGCTAACAAACCTCCCCCACTTGAAGAGATTGACTCCCTTGTCGACCCACCAGCTTTCTGAGCTTCCCAATAAGCTACAATTTGATCCTCAAACTGCCACAAAGTCATATCCCGTTCCCAAGTAGCATCAGCCTCCATTTCACCCTTCCAATGGATCAAATAGTGGGTCCTGCGGCTCTTCTTACTCTGCCCCATGGTTCTGTGGTCCAGCACCTTAGAAGTCTCTTTCTCGAACTGCTTCCGTATGATGGAAGGGGCACGTTTAGCTTGCCATTTCTTCCTTCATCAAATTCATCCTGGTTGAACATTTTCATGAAGCTTACATGGAAGGTAGGATGAACTTTCAGTCTATCAGGCAGCTTCAACCGATAAGCAACCATGCCAACACGTTTGATTACTTCAGAGAGTCCATCATATTTTGGAATTAAGCCACGATGCACTGTCTTGGAACTGACTTTCTTCCAAATATGAGAGGTTAACTTGAGCATCACCAAGTCACCAACCTGGAACTCAACATCCCTCCTACCCATATCAGCATACTTCTTCATTCGGTGCTGAGCTAGAGTCAAGCTGTCCCGAGCTTCCTCAATCAGCTCCTGCTTTGACTTAGCAAATCGATGAGCTGTAGGGCACTTTTCTTCATTTTGGACAGCACCCCCATGAGGTGTTAAAGGCTGCTGACCAAGCACTAATTCGAACGAACTCATCCCCGTTGCTGAGGACTTGTGCAAATTGTAACAAAACTGGGCTGCATCAAGTAAATCTACCCAATTTTTCCAGATGTGACTTGCAGTCACATTATGCCTTAGGTATTCCTCTAGCAAGGCATTTATCCTCTTAGTCTGACCATCCGTTTAGGGATGTGCTACTGTTGAAAACGTCAATTCAGACCCCAGCATGTTGAAAAGTGTGGTCCAAAATCGGCCAGTGAACCTAGTGTTACGATAACTCACAATGTTTTTTGGCAAGCCAAACAACTTAACAACATTTCTAAAGAAAAGCTCAGCAGCAACATCAGCTGGGCACGCACTTGATGAGGCCATAAAAATAGCATACTTAGAGAAACGGTCAACTAAAACGAAAACAGAAGCATTACCTTCCACCTTTGGGAACCCGGAGATAAAATCCAGCTAGACCGACTGCCACGGCCTCTCCGATATCGGTAAAGGTTGTAGTAGACCACCTTCCTTTCTTTTTTCTATCTTGTCCTGTTGGCACACCAAGCAGGACTTCACATAAGACTCCACATCGTCGTCCATCTTCAGCCAATAAAACTTTCTGGCCAGCAGTGCTCAGTGGTTCTTTTAACACCCGGATGAACTGCCCACAATGTGTCATGGGTTTCTCGGAGCAGCTGCTGCCTCAATAAGCCGGTAGGCACATAGAGTCGACCATCTTTTGCATAGAGTAGGTCAGTTTCCAGCCAATACCTACAAACCAACCCATCCTTGACCTACTGTGCCATCTTTCGGTACACGGCATTGGCTTGGGTAGATTGTTTCAATCGTTCCACAAAATCAGACTCCACAACCACCAATGCAGCAATATACTTTCCCACTTGTTTCCGACTCAGTGCATCGGCCATGGCATTGCTTTCCCGGGCTTGTGCAACCACTCAAAATCAAACTCAGCCAAAAACTCTTGCAATCTAGCTTGCTTAGGGGACAACTTCTGGAACTTTGTAGGTATTTGCCACATTGTCGGTGATAACGGTGAACTTGGTTCCCAGCAAGTAATGTTTCCACACTTCAAGGCAATGCACAACAGTCGTCATTTCCTTTTCGTGTGTACTGTACCTCATTTCACAATCTGTTTAGCTTCCGGCTCTCATAGGCAATGGGATGGCCATTCTGGACAAGCACTCCACCAATTGCCCTGTCACTGGCATTTGTATGCACCTCAAACGACAAGCTGAATTCCGGCAAGCCAAGGACTGGTTCAGAAGCAACGGCCTCCTTCAACAGCTTGAAGGCCGTTTCACATTCATCATCCCAGCTTCATCATTTCTCCTTCTTTAGCAAATCGGTCAAGGGAGCCACCAACTTTGAATAGCCTTTAATCAACCGTCGGTAATAATTTGCCGTTTGAGGTGCATACGGCCTTCAAGTGTTGAAGGCAATTGGTGGAGTGAACTTGTCCCTGTCTCTTATCAACCTTTCTAGGTGTTTACCAAGCCATTGCTGATTATGTGGCCAAGAAAATGTTATCGTTTGGCGGAAGAACTCACATTTGTCTTTTTTGACATAGAGCTCGTGTTCCCTTAACCTGGCAAACACAGCTCTCAAGTGTGCAATATGATTATCCAATATCATCCAAGTACACAACAACAAAGGCAAGCCTTGTCTAGATATTTATATAAAACATCATTCATCAAATTACAAAATGTAGCTAGAGCATTTGTCAGCCCAAACAGCATGACTGAAACTCATAGGGTCCATATCTAGTTACAACAGTGGTTTTCACCTCATTCCCTTCCGCTATGCGGACTTGCCAAAATCCGACCCTCAAATCTATCTTGGTATAGATTTTTGCCCTAGCTAACTTATCAAATAAATCTGGAGTGTTAGAAATTGGATACTTGTTATTGATAGTCAGTTTGTTGAGGGCACGGTAGTCTACGCAAAATCGTAAGAAACCATCTGCCTTCTTCTGAAAAAAGAGTTGGGGCACCATCGGGAGCTTTGGAAGGACGAATGAGGCCACTCTCCAGTAAATCATCAAGCTGCTTCCTCAATTCGACCAGCTCCATTGGAGACATTTGATAAGGAGCCTGAGCCGCGGTATTGCTCCAGGGACCAGTTCAATATGATGATCAACAGCACGTTTCGGGGACAGTTTCTTAGGCAGCTCAGTTGGTATGATATCAATGAATTCGTCCAGCACTGCCACACAATAGTCGGGCACCTTTTGGAACACATCAGGCTTGATCTCAACCAAGGCCGCAAGGTAAATAGTTTTCCCACGTTTCAAGCCTTTCCAACTGTGTGCCAGAAATTGGCCACTCCGTTTGCCCCTATAATTAGTAGACGAAGGACCAGCAATAGCATTAATATTAACAAAAATAGAAGGGATGAAAGTTGGGCACCTTTCATCAGCAATCATTACACCATCCCAACGAGGGATTGGGAAGATTTTGTTCGTAGCCATGAACTCATTCCTCAATATCAAGTCGAAGTCATCTAACGGGATTGGCATCAGGCTACACTTCCCACTCCACGGGCCAAGTGTCAACTCAATGGATGCAACACCAAGCACAGGTTGTGCTTCTGAGTTTACAGCCTTGATACGGTACCCGTGTTCCTTCAATTCCAACTTCAACCGACGGACCTCACGTCTAGTTACAAAGCATATGAGTTGCCCTAGTGTCAACTATGGCCAGAACGTCTATGCCGTTCACCTTTGCCTGGACATACAACAAGCCATCACGTGACAGGGTAGATTTCTCAGCAGTAATGGCACTTACCAACATCAAGGGGTTTATGCGAGTCGAGACAGGAACGTCACTATCATTCATTTTTGCCACAATGGCTTTCATCTTCTCACGTTTGGGGCATTCACGCATCAGATGAGGGCCGCCACAAACGAAGCAACCACCCTTCTTTTCGTTGACTGGTTTGGAACCCGTCTCGTTTCCAGTCTTCACCATTACCGTTTCAGCCCCATTTTGCTTCTTTTTCTGGCGCACTTGCCATCTGTCAGCTCTTTTTCCTTGCCTTTCTTGTCCCTTTTCTTCTCTTGGGTCGGGATAGTCTTAAAATCCACCAACCGGTCGGCAGCCGCTATGGCTTGGGGTAAGTTTTGAACTCCTTGCCATTGCAACTCCGTTTGGGCCCAAGTTTGAAGACCAGGCATGAAAGTGAAAAGTTTATCCTCGTCTGACATGTCCCGAATGTCCAGCATCAAGGAAGAGGACTCCTTGACGTAGTCCCGAACACTGCCAGAATGTTTCAGCCACCTCAAGGCATCTCTGGCAAGCCATGAGGTATTGGTTGGCAAGCACTGCTTCTTTAACTAGTCCTTTAAGACTGACCAGGACGTGATCTGAGTGATCTTAGGGTCGTTTGCATCGTTCTCCACCACAGCTTTGCATCACCAGCCAAGTATATGCTGGTTGGAGACTTTCTCTTCATCGGGCACATCGGCTGCCACGAAATATTGTTCTAGATCCCATAGGAAATTTTCCAATTTTTTGGCACTTCGTGCACCCTCGAAGGCCTTTGGTTCCGGTACCTTCACCTTAGTTTTCACCGTTTTGCTCGACGACGCCTCTGTCCCAGCACCAGAGGCAACGGCTTTCTTAGTCATCGACAAGTCTTGCCTTAAGGAGTCAAGAATAGCATCCACCGTTCGCATGTGCTCCCTTAGGAATGACTGAGAATGCCTTTATCTCCCGCAAATCGTTCATCAGAACATAGCCAACAGGCAAATCACCAAACCGGTCCATCAACTGCGAAAACGCTTGCTCTAGATGGGTCATCCTTTCTGGAAGAGTGTTGCCACTGCCCGTTGGTATGTCATGAGCCATTTCTGCAGCACCACAACAACACAACCACAACTGTGCTCTGATACCAAATTGTCACAAAACCGTGCTAAAAATGTGCAACGGAACCGAGCAAACGGATTTGGGATAGCCTAACACACTAGCTAGTCAGCCAACTCATGTAGGATCTCACACAAGTACTAGGCAGTAATGAAAATGAAAGAAAACGAAGCACACAACAATTTACATGCCAAAACGGCCAACCTTTGTATCACTTCCGTATACAAAGCATTGTTGAGGAACTATTCACAAACACCCGGTATGCAGCACAAAGCCAAGGTCTCTCTAGATGTGAATTGTTGCTGACAGCTGGTGATTTATAAGGGCATAGGGGTTAACGGTTGACAAGGCCCAATTGTTGGCCACTAACAGACTAACATGGGGCACGTAGAGTGGGACGTTGTGGCAGACCTAGATGTCCACCTTATCAGCCCCACATTTTTAGAACATCAATAAGAGACCTTGGTTTCAACTACTTCCTAACAGCTAATTTATGAAGGATGTCATACAGGCCTGTCTCTTATACACATCTAGATGTGATGCCAACACAGCCAGTCGAGGCCAAGAAACTCAATATGCCACGCTTAGCCAACAAACGGTCCACGCACGTGCCACCGTGCAACACTGCCAACGTTTCCTAGCTCATTCATGCCTGTGGGCTGCCTAACGTCAACGTTTGCCAACATCCATCTCGAAACCAACACGACCATGCCTAGCACTCATAGGACACATCTAGAAGGTTCCTAGCATTGCCCACGGGTTGCTCAGCCCACCTGGTGGCCTAACCCACCGGCCACCCGAGAAGTGGAGTGAACATACCTTCCCTATATAAGGTTTGGAAAAAAAATCCACAAGTGACAGTAATAGACTCCAATTTATTGAAAATCATTAGAGCCATTCGGGCCACCCTACACCCCATCAAAGCTGCTCAAATTGATGCCCAATCTTTCCTAAGGACTTCCAAACCACCAATGCATAGGTTAGGAACACTTAGCACGCAAACGGCTCAAGTCAGCCCACCTCCGTTTGCAAATCTCGCACATTGCCTTGCCGACGTGCAGGCCTGTTGGGCCAGGCATGCACGCAGCCTTGCTGGCGGGTAAAGTCATGCCAAGGGGGCTAACACTAGTCCACTGAAAATAGACCAAATTATTATTTATTTTATTTTAAATAAATATTTAATAGTCTTTACTTATTATTCAAAAGTATTAATTAATAGTACAAGTTAGTACTTATTATTTGAAGTTATTATTTATTAGTTTTTAACTTTTTATAACTTAAGAGAAACAAGTTACTAGTTATTAGACCAAATTATTACTTAATATTCAAAATTATTGCTTATTATTTCAGTTAGTTATTTATTTTATTTGAAGTAAGTACTTAGTAATCCAACTGATTACTTATTTTATTCTAAGTTAGTACTTACTAGTCCAAGTTGTTACTTATTATTTGAAACTTTATTTTTTTACAACTTATTATTATAAGATATATGTTAATGGAAATTTTACAATCCCGTTAAGCGTACCATTCCGTTATACTTTTCAACTTTGTACAATACAATAACATGTGTTTTAAAAGTTTATATTATACAAGTCCTTAAAATCAATGGAGATAGTTTCCTCAATAGAAGTGTAGAATTTTCCAAAGTTAATAATTCAAGTTATTAGACTAAATTGTTAATATGATTCTAAGTTAATAATTATTAGACCAAGTTACTACTTGTTAGTATAACTTATACTTATTATTAGAACATATTATTTATTAAGAGATAAAGGAACAATACATAAATGTTAGGAAAAAATCACATTGAGATATGCCTGTCTCTGGCATCACACATCTAGATGTATATCCTAGACAGTATTTTTAAAAAAATTACAAGAAGGAAACATGAAATTTTATCTCGAAATACTACAACTTATAAGAAATGTTCTGGCTCGAAATGTCTCTTATACACAACTAAGATGTGTATAAGAGACTACGTGATCCAAACCAGTCTACGATTATATATATATATATATATATATATATATATATATGAAGGGGGGCATAGAATTTACCTCCAAATAGATTTCTATAATAAAAAATTCTGTCTATAAATCAATTTGGAGCCAAACTACTCCCTTCATCGTCGTCTAAGTCTTGCACCAATCCTAATTTTTTTATTCTACGTCAAATCAATCCTTTAAGCACACTACGAACTCCAAAGTCTCAAGCATCATTCTATCTCTTTTTCACTAAAACTCTTCTACTTGTATCAAAATACTTTTCAGTTTGTGAAGCAGGGGCTAAGATTATGAAGTAGGGGTGGATCTAGGATAAAATTTTAGTGGGGCACAAATAACAGAAATTGTTTCAATTTCATAAATAGTAATTGATAATAACATCGTATTTACGTAAGTAAATAATAGCAAATAATACATAGGAAAAGATTCAATTGGTCCATTAGAGTACCATATTTGATGTTTTTCCAAACCTTATTTTGATGATGATACAAACACTTAACTCTGTAAAACAAGCTTTTGCAGGAACAGATCTTTTGGATGCACAGAACCGTCCGAACTAGGTCAAAGCTCCTCGGACGCATTACATCGTCCGAACAATCTTGCAGAAAGAATGGGATCCTACTGCCTTTCCTTTGGACGCTCAGGAATTTCACGAAACCTATCTTCTCGAAGGACCGGAGGCATGTACGGACACATTCACGATGCCTCTCAACAGGCTTTGAAAGAAGATCCGACGCTGCCTCGGACGCATTCAATGCTTCTCGGACGTCCGAAACCCCAACGGCTATTTTTTGTGCATTTATTACTTAGCTGTTAGGAAGTAGTTGAAACCACTAGTTATTGCTCTTATAAATAGGTGCTTTAATAACCTGAATAGTTCATCTAGATACATATAAGACGACAAGCCTTAGAAAAGAGTAATTTGATGCAAATTCTCTTATAGTGCTTTGTTGTATTAGTGTGAAGTTGTGAGTGCAATTCAACTTTGAGTGGAGTGATAATCTTGTATGAAAGTGTGGTTGTAAAAGAGTTTCAGTGTGAGCAAGAACTTCCCAACATTGTAAAGATTATTGGCTCACCATGTGTGTGAAGCATTCAAGAAATTTGATACTTCAACCTTGCTAGCTTGGAAGTATTGTTTGTTCAATTTTCTCTCTTTACTTTACTGTTCTAGTAAATTTATTATATCTGCATTTAAATTAAAAAGCTCACTATTTTCTGAAAGCATAATTTTTAGAAACCTAATTCACCCCCCCTCTTAGGTTGCTTTGGGGCCAACAATTGGTATCAGAGCTTGGTCTCATTAAATTGCTTAAACTGCTATTGAGTAAAGAATTATGGCAACCAACAATGCTCTGTTTTTTGAAGGCCAATCCGTTACTAGGCCCCCCATGTTTAATGGGGCTATAAAGAAATTCATGGATAAGTTGAAAGAAATCCATGAAGGGAGCGATGATGTTCGTGAGCAAAAGAAATCCTTACTTGTTGCCAAGTATGAATCCTTCAAGATGGAACCACATGAGAACATTGACAAAATGTACTGCAGGTTCAATGACATTATAAAGGATCTTGAAGCCTTGAGTAAGGAGTACTCTTTGGGTGAAAAAAACAGAAAAATCATAAATGCTCTATCCAAAGAATGGGATGCCAAAACATCATCCCATTGCTATAGAGGAAGCCAAAAATTTAAATTTAATGCCTATTGAATCACTAATCAATTCTCTTACATCTTATGAACTCAAGTTGAAGGCCAAGGTTGTGGATGATGAAGAAGCAAGGCCAAGAAGGAGCATTGCTCTAAAGACCTCTCAAGAGGAAGATGAAAACAGCTCCATCAATCTAGAAGATGAAGATCTTGATGAAGGAGATCTTGCACTCATCACCAAAGGATTTCTTAAACATTACATCAACAAACGAAGAATGAGAAGAGGCGGAGCTACAAACACAAATAATTTCAAAGGGAAGTCAAGGCTTGAAATAAAGAAGCAAAATGATAAATGCTTTGAATGCGGTCAACTCGGACATTTTGCAAATGAGTGTCCTTCCAAGAAAAATAAAGAAGGAAGAAAACCAAGATTCAACAACTTTCAAATCACATGGGATGATTGCAACTCCGAAGGAGAAGTTGAAGAAGAAATGGAGTCGGCACAAATGGCCTTCATCTTCACAGCTCTAAACTTGTGAATGAAAACAATAGGCTATCACAAGAAAATCATGATTTGAAGAAAAGAATGCATGTGAGATCAAAGGTCAAGGAAGAACAAGCCTCCTTGAAGAAAAGAATGGATGATTTGAATGCTCTCCTAATTAGAAAGAAAGAAAATATTGTTGATATGAAAAGAAATAGAAATATAGCTATCAACAAAAATTTTGTCATGTTTAGAAGGGATGTCTCTTATGTACATGTAGAAACCAAAATCGTTTTTGAATGGTAATAAAAGCATTATTTGTAGATATTGACAACAACATGGACATGTTAAGAATATGTGTTATGTCAAAAAGAACGAAAAACTTAGGAATGAAAGTTGCATGGAGGCAGAACAGCAATATTTGGCTTCAAATAGACCCAAGGCATATGGGTACCTTCTCTTATATCAATTAATGTTTGTAAGGTAAGTAACCTCAGGAACAATTACCAGTGGTGTCTCTTATACACATCTAGATGTTGTATAAGAGACAGGGTTGTGAGGTACATCGATTTTGAATCTCACTTTCAAACACAGTTGCCTGCTTCTTATCCAGATCGTCATGTGTATAAGAGATCAATCTACGACGGTCTATGATACAGTATAGATGGTGTATCTTCAACATCTTAAGCATCGTCGTCTCGTTCGTCATCGGCACCTACATCACCAACTGATCTGAACTCATCTGATAAAATTTATATGTATTTTTTACCAAGCATGAATGTCTTATCCTTGATAAAAATCATATTGTTTTATTCAAGGGCACTAGGCACAACGATGTGTATGTGATTCATCTTGATAAAATTAGCAATAGCAATGTAAAATGTCTTACCGCTTCCATAGATGATCCATGGCTTTGGCATAGAAGACTTTGTCATTTTAATATGGATCTGTTTGAAAAACTTGCCAAGAAAGATTTGGTAAGAGGTTTGCATTTGAATACGAATTGAAAATTTACTTTGTGATGCTTGCCAATTTGGTAAACAAGTCAAAGTTTCTTTTAAACCAAAGAATTTTGTGTCTACTCATAAACCTTTAGAATTGTTGCATTTAGACCTATTTGGATCTACTCAATATGCTAGTCTAGGTGGTTGCAAATATGCATTTGTTATCGTAGATGACTACTCTAGGTTTACTTGGGTATTATTTCTTGTTCACAAAAATGAAGCATTTGAAAAATTTGTAAAATTGTTTTCCAAAATTCAAAATTTATTGGATACAAAAATTGTTCGTCTAAGGAGTGACAATGGTGCCGAATTTAAATTTGGGGGTTTTCCCGACTTTTGTGATCACAACGGTATCTTTCATAAGTTTTCGGTTGTTAGAGTCCCTCAACAAAATGGTGTAGATGTTGAAAGGAAAAATAGGACTCTTCAAGAAACGGCTAGAACTATGATTAGTGAATGTGACTTACCACAATACTTTTGGGCCGAAGCTGTTAACACGACTTGTTATGTTATGAATCGACATTAAGATCCTCTTTAAATAAAACTCCTTAGAACTCATTTTTTGTAGATTCACCCATTGTGAGCTATTTCAAAGTTTTTGGTTGCAAATGCTTTATTTTAAAAATCAAAGAGAACCAAGAAAATTTGACCAAAAACTTGTCTCTTTATTTTTCTAGGATATTCTAGTGACAAGAAGTCATGCTGAGTTTACAATAGAAGAACGCTTTTAATTGAAGAAGTTGTGCATGTTACATTTGATGAAACTAATGATATTATCTCAAAGAATTTATGTGAGGATGAAGATGCAGGTATTTTAAAGGAGCTCGAAAAGCTCGTTATTCATGAAGATCATCAAGAGACTACATCAAGTGTTGATGTCAACAACCATCAAATTGATTGATGAAAAGAATGAGGATGCTCAAAATGATCTTCCGAAAGCTTGGAGATTCGTCTCTAGTCATCCTCAAGATTTAATCATAGGTGATCTATCCGATGGGGTAACTACTCGTTCTCATAAACTTTTGAATAGTAACTGTGCATTACTCTTTCACATTGAACCTAAACATATAGATGTTGCTTTGAGTGATGAATCTTGGGTTAATGCTATGCAAGATGAACTTAGTCAATTTGAGAAAGAGACATGCCATGGACCTTAGTTAAAAGACCTTCTTCTCATCCCGTTATTGGTACTAAATGTGTTTTTAGAGACAAATAAAATGTCAATGGTGAGATCATAAGAAACAAAGTTAGACTTGTTGCAAAAGGTTACGCTCAAGAAGAAGGTATTGACTTTGATGAAACCTTTGCACCCGTGGCTAGATTAGAATCCATTCGCATGTTTCTTGCATTTGCATGTTTCAATAATTTAAAATTATTTCAAATGGATGTCAAAAGTGCTTTTTTAAATGGTAGCCACGCTTCTTCATCATCCACAACCTTGGCCTTCAAGATGTGTTCATGTACATGTAAGAGAATTGATTAGTGATTCAGCTAGGCATTACCATTAAATGTGTATCTTCCTCTATAGCATGAGTTTTGTATCCCATTCTTACCTCTTGTATAAAACCATTTTCTATCAAGCTCCTTGACACCACACTAATTTGCACTAAAATTGCTTTTGTAAAAGGATTGTTAATTGTTCAAATTTATGTTGATGATATTATTTTTGGAGCAACTAATGAAAGTTTGTGCAAGGATTTTTCACAATTAATGCAAGAAGAGTGAGATGAGTATGATGGGCAAGTTGCAATTTTTCCTCGGACTACAAGTTCATCAAACTAAGGAAGGAACATTTATTACACAAATCAAGTACACAAAGGAGCTGCTCAAACGATTTGGTATGGAAGATTGCAAACAAGTTGGTACGCCAATGTGTACTTCAACCAAACTTGATAAAGACGAAGAAGGTAATAGTGTTGATGAAAAACTCTATAGAGGTAGCTAAAAACTCCTCAAGGAGATGCCGATGACGATGACGATGACGACGATGCTGAAGATGTTGACATACGTTTGACTTTATCAGAGACGTCGTCTGGGGAGGAGGATGACAGTGAAGCCACCACTGAAGATGTTCCATCCAAATGACAGAAGACTGAAAAGCGCTCCAAAAAAAGCAATGACTCACATTAGTTCTTTTTCCCATTTTGTACTTTGTTTTCAGCAGTTCTCTGCTTATTAGAACCTTTCAGTATTTCTTTTGGTTTTCAGCAATTCTGTGGCTTGGTTATGTATTTACTTGACTCTAGCACCATTAGAACTTTTCAGTTGGATGTATTAAACTTGTTTCATTTCTATCAAACTACTTGCATGATCTAAGGGGGAGTCTTTTTGATTGATGTCAAAAGGGGGAGTAGTTATATTATTGTGCTTTGATATGATTGATATGTTGATAATTGATATCCAATTATGATATATTGCAAATTGATTAGTCATATCCAATTGAGGTTTGTCATCATCAAAAAGGGGGAGACTGATGTTTTTCAAATCTTATTTTGATGATGACACAAACACTTAACTCTGTAAAACAAGCTTTTGCAGGAACAGATCTTTAGGACGCACAGAACCGTCCGAACTAGGTCAAAACTCCTCGGACGCATTCACTGTCCTTAACAAACTAGACTTGTTTAAGAGATGGGTCCTACTGGCTTTCCAAAGGACGTTCTTATACACATCTTCGTCCGACGGACGAAGGACCGGACGCATGCACGGACGTCCGAACGAAGCCTCTCAACAAAATTGAAAGAAGATAGGACGCTGCCTCAGACGCATTCAATCCTTCTCGGACGTCCGAAACCCCAACGGCTATTTTTTGTGCATTCTCTTACGTAGCCGTTAGGAAGTATACTACTAATAATTGGTTAGTTAAAAGGTATATTTAGATGTGTATAACCTGAATAAATCATCTAATACATTGAATACAAGCCTTAGAAAAGAGTAATTTGAGTGCATTACTTGACTATAGTGCTTTGTTGTATTAGTGTGAAGTTGTGAGTGCAATTCAACTTTGAGTGGAGGGATAATCTTGTATGAAGTGTGGTTGTAAGTAAGATCCTTGGCTCAACTAAAAGAGTTTTAGTGTGAGCAAGAACTTCCCAACTTTGTAAAGATTATTGGCTCACCAAGTGTGTGAAGCATTCAAGAAATTTGATACTTCAAGCTTGCTAGTTTGGAAGTATTGTTAGTTCAACTAGCAAGCTTGAAGTATCAAATTTCTTGAATGCTTCACACACTTGGTGAGCCAATAATCTTTACAAAGTTGGGACTGTCTCTTATACACATTTTTAATTTAAATATAAGAGACAGTTATTAAGCTAATATGGTTTCAACAATATTGTTCTACTTTGAATCTTTACAGGCATTCTTTTACCTTAATAAGGTAAAAACAAAATATTTTTAGACTTGCACATATAAATTTGATATTTTTCTTTTACACAGTGGAGTTAAAATTACATATATAAAATTGAATTATTTGCTCTACATATCAGGTTAAAGCTGTCATTCAGTAGATATATCTTTTAGATTTAAGGAAAATATATTATAGGAATTAGTTCTAAAATTGAAGAAGAAAAGATATGAAAGAACAACTTTTACCATTTTTTGACTCAATGTTGTCAAAAGTGAACTTCGTGTTTGAGAAGTAAAAGATTTTAGTTTAAAATGTTTAAAATTTTAAGAGGACATAAAAGATTTGATAAGTGACAGCTTTCTGAAATTGTTTCGAACGTTGAATATTTCTAACTAAACACACGAAAACAATCCCATACTAGATTTTTTTTATTTGACAATGAAATTAAGAAAGTAGTTGATCCAGTCTTTTACCAAATTGGTACATGCTTATGGTTCGATGTCATCGGATTTGGATACTCTTCACTTAGTTTCTGTCTATTTATTGTCTATTTATCTATATTGAAATAATTGAAATTTTAAAAAATAACTTGAATATACCATTATCTCATCTGAGCAGATCATCATATCAAAAAATCAATTTATTTAGAAAAATGCACAGTTCCGATTATATTTAATAGTTGGACGATTAGGAAATTTGCAGATTTTAATAAAATATAAAATAACTTAATTAAACAATAAAACTTCATTATTTTTTTTTTATTTTTTGCCAGACAATTTATATATGACATGATTTAAATTATGAACGATTTTTATTTTTAAAAATATTTTTCAAAATTTATTTTTTAAGAATAAATAGAAGTTTCTTCATTTCCCTTAAATGGTAAGGATCCTTATCACTGGCAAAGCTACATACAATATAGTCTTTAAAATTTTAAATTTTTTTATAATTGTCTCACGGTTGCTCCTCTTAAATTTTTTAAAATTGATTTTTTTTTTTTTTAGCATTGACCCCAAAAAAGTTAAAAATATGTTTAATTACCCATTTATCATAAAACAGTTATAAATATTTCATATGCAAAATATGTTGATTGATCATAAAAATTTATATATAATACATAATTATCATAATGAACATTTTAGAATTCTAAACTATCAAATTTATCTATTTGTATTTTATTTTGTCATTAACATAATTTTTTTCCTTACTCTAAGTAAAATTTTTTTTGCTCCCACTAAATTTAGGGTCCTGACTTCGCCCCTCATCTTTATCCAGTGTCATCGATTATAAAAGAGACAAAAATAGCCATCTACAGTACATCTGGAAAATTGCTACATTCCTTAAATAAAACCAATGACAATCATTGCCTATGCAATCCGCATCTGAGCTACAAGGTCCAGCACAGTCTTCAGCCTGGAGTAATTTTGTTGCTATGGTTGTCTTCACCAGCTTCACTTCCAACCTTTCCATCATTGGCAATGATAAAACTGGAATTGCATATTATTAAGAAAAAATTTCGTTAGATTGATAAGACTTTTTGTTTTCCTAGCCAGAAAAAAAAAACATAAATAAGACTTTTTGTTTTTCTCTTTTTTCAATAATGTGTTAAGAGAGTGAAGGTTTGTGATGATTTTGTTAGCATAAAAAGAAATACAGTGGAAAATAAGTTTATTAGCACATATAAAAATAGGATTAAACGCAGAAAACCCCTATGAACTTACACTTTAATTGCAGTTTACCCCCTCAACTCATTTAATAACCACTTTACCTCTTCTTGTATATTTTGGGATAAAATTACCATATATTTAAATTATTATTGTTTTTCGTTTTTCTTCTTCTTTTTCCCTTTATTTATTTTCTCTATCTCAAATTTTCTTTTCTTTTTTTCAGTATTCTCTCCTACTACTACTAAACAATGACATTACTTTTAATAATTAATTAATTAAAGTTCTAACATTTCACATGTGTAAATAATTTAATTTATAGATTAATCATGCTTTAATACAATAAATATACCTTGTTGTAATATAAAGTTTGTGAATAACTATTAATAATAAGATTAACAAATAAAAATAAAAATTTTGGCCCGGAGGAAATTTAAAATTTTATTTTAGTATACAAATAAAATGAATATAGAATGAAAAAACGAGTATTTCAACCTTTTATTTATAGTGTAATATCGGCAAAATATAGTTAGAAAATATTACGACTGTCTAATATAAGGGTTTTTAGAATTACGGTAAATTCCACCAAAATATGACACGTGAATGATATGGTACAAAAAAAAAATTTGTTTGCATACTTAGAAAATATATTTTATTTTTTGAAAAATTATTTTTTTCATTTTATAGTTTGTTTATTTATTAATTATAGCATTAGTAAAGCATACAAAATCCATATTATACTATAAAATATATGTTGCTTGTATTAAAAAATTTATTTATTCTATAAATTATTTATACACATGTAAAAAAAATAAACCTTTTAACTAACCAATTATTAGTAGTATAATTGTTTAGCGGTAGCAAGAAAGAAGAGTAAGAAGATACAAGAAAAAATATGAGAGAGAAAATAAATAATTTGGTAAGAAGAGAAAAAATCTTTTATTAAAATAGTAAAATGTTTTTTATGTTCAAAACAAGTGCGTAGTCTGTCAGAGATAAAGTATTTATTTCTCCCTTGAGAGGGACAAACTGCAACTAACATGTAAGTGCATGTGTCGGTCAAATTTATTTATTGCATTCAATCCATAAAAATATCGTGACTAATTTAAATATATAAAATAAAAAATATTTGACTCCTATATCGAGACTGACATAAATTCACTACAAAATTTATCTTTTTTGTCGTACTAAACTTTTATCTATTCTAGACATTCAACTGTTTTTAACTGAAGATTCTCTAACAAATTTAATAGAAAAACAAACTAAACTATCAATTTCTTATGAGCTCTAGTTCGTAACTTAAGTTTGGTATAAGAGACAGATGTAAGATCTAGGCTCTAGTAAGGCTAAATTTGAAGTTCGCCAAATGTTTCTTTTCCGAAAGTCTGTACGTAAGAAAAGTATTTCTTCAGCCGGCTGAAATAGCACCTTTTTCCAAAAAAAAAAAAAAAAAAAAAAATCTTTATCATCGTCAATCTTCAGGATATAATATCTGCATTAGTGTGACAAGGAACTAAATAGACATAAAATACGAGAAAATACACGCCCCAGGATATATGATTACGTAGATGTTTTAGTTTGTTCTTATTTATAAATGGTGCATCTAAAAGAATTAGTATTGCGTTTGATTTTTTCTGCAACAGAAACAAATACCAGACGCTAATTATTATTTCAACCCTCATAATTAATTATCCTAGAGTACTGCAAGGCCAAGAGTCACCATCATCAAGGCGAGAGTTGATGGAACAATTGGAATATTTTGTCATTAAGAGCAGAGAGATATTAGCAAATGAAAGAGCCATTGCCATTTTTTTTTATATTTTATTGTTTGGTATTTGTTAAATATAAATATTTCACATTGATTGGTAAAATCTCTAATTTATAAAGTTCGTGAGTAACTTCATTCATTGTCATTTCGTTATAAGATGGAACTCATGTTTTTTACATGCGAATTTGTGATTTATGGACAAGTTAGATGACCTTATCTCATATTTTTACTAATATTCACAAGTGTACAATTATCAGTGTTGTAGGGCGAATAAGGGTCGATCCCACTAGAGGTGGTAACAAGTATCGAGAATCTAATCCAATTTCTATTTAGACAGCTAATTTGCAAAGAATTTGGATTTTAGAATTAAATTTATTAAAGAAAAAAATAATTGAATTTTAAAAACTGCAATTAAAGTGTAATGTTGCAAGGCAGTTGATAGAAGTCGGTCGAAGACCAGACTAACAATTATCTTGGATTTATTCAAATATCCGGTTAATCAATCAATTCAATTATACTTAAGAGAGATTCTATTCTCATGTTTCAACCCAACCCCAAAACCTTCAGTAATTATTCTAATTAAAATCCTATCAAATTAATTAATTAGGGTTTAAGACCTTCTCTTGCCTACTTAACCAATTCGAGTCTTTATCTTATAGACATTAGATGTGTATAGAGACGGGAAAGTCGGTAATTTTGTCTAATTATTACACATCTAAATTGCTCGAGAATAATTAAATGATAATGCTAATACTGGCATATGACGAAAGTTCAAAAACCATAACCCATCGACTAACCTAACCAAAACTAAGGTTTGCTACTCCTTAGATTTGTCTATTTGTGTTAATTATTAGTCGATTAATATAATTTAACGATCAACCCTTAATTTTAAATTAACCCACAAACAATTGCGTCACCCATACCTAAACTCTAATTAATTTAGCAATTCATAGCGTGCGGAAAAGAAAAAAATTAAGCAAATTGCTAATAGACATGATAAATTGATAACAGAAATTAAAAATGCAATTGTGAATTAATTAATAAAAGACAAGTTGTAGAAATTGAAATTATTGCAATAGAATGGTGAGATGAATTACTCGAATCATTCCGAATCAAAAATCAAGCTACGGAATTGAAGAATAATTAAACCCTAAAAATAGCTCTAAAAAGCCTAGACAAAAGGTGAAATATTTTCTAAGAAATTGCTCCCTTTCCATCGTTACATTAGCCATCTATTTATAAAAATTTCATAAAAGGCCCAGTCCCAACGGACAACTTTTGTTTAGCTGCGGTCTAGCCATGGTTTGCGGCTGGTCTTCATCAGCACTCCTCAGCTTCTTTGTTCCTTCATTTTGTTTACACGTTCCTTTGTCCATTGATCACTTTGCCCCTCGTTTTATAAGAGACAAAATGCAAAACAAAGTCAATAGACAAATATGATGTTTAAAATACACATTTAACTACAAAAATGATTTAAAACAATACAATCAACTATGAACATCCTAAACACGACTTTATTTTCCTAAAACACGACAAATGGGACTAAACACACCTAAAAACATAACAAAAGAGATGTAAAAAATATAGATAGAGTTATCAACTCCCCTAACTTAGCATGCATTTTACTAAGTTTGAGAAAAATTAACTAGACACAACCCACAAAACAAAATAGGAATAGTAACATAAAAATCAGATTGATCTAATTGACTCATCAACCTAGTCTACATCCGATCAACTCTGAAATTATGTTCCACTTTTTACTCACACCAAAAGTCCATCTAAATCTTGTTAAATAAACTTTCTCAAATATAAATACAAGAACTTACATTTATCAATATCGGCCATATAACGTAATAATTTTTTCCTACCTACAACTAATTCAAAAAGGGGCACAAAATTGAGCCTTTATAAACATCAAGAAGATACAAAAGGATCAATAGACCTTAAAATTCAAGAACACAAATGTCACACAAAATTTAAGTATTATAGAACCATTATAATTGTTTAACTCAAAAATGGTGTATATAACCTTTTGAGTTTCTCTTATACACCACCTTTTAATGTATCAGGGATGGAGTATTTTTTCCTTTTCTTTTAGACACTTTTTCAAGCATGAATTATCTTAACTATACCAAGGTATTAAAATGCATTAGACTTTTAATGAAAACAAGTTTTTTTTTTTGTTTTTCATTTAAGCTCATTGTAGGACTTAGAGCTCATAAGAAATTAGCCACGGGAAAATGGGTTATATTAACGTAAATCAATTAAACAACTATAATGAAACCTAATACCTTACCATACAAAAATATAGAAATGAAGATACAAAGGTCTACGTCATGTCCTACTCTATCCCACTTAACAATTACAAGGAATCAATTCTAACAACTTCAAATAAATATGGGCACCAAAATAGATTACGTGACTCCTCTTTAATAGCTGTAAGTTCAAGAATTTATACTCAAGAAAACACATTTGACAAGAATTCAAATTTTCACCATTTTAACAAAATTGTGAAACATGAATTATGTGGAATATTAACTCTATATTTTCTATATTTGGCAACTACAAATCAATCATACTATTAATACGCCATTCCATTAACACATCACATAACTTAAATTTACATCAAATATTAAAAACGCTAAACATTAAAACTACTAAACATTAACAAATTGAGACTATTCCACCACTTGCCTACATAACACAAGACTATGACAGAACTAACTAAGATAAACACAATAACACAAAGAAACAAACCAAAGACTGAAAAAGACTTGGTTCGGTGTGAATTGTACCAAGCCTTAATTCCACTAATAAGGGTCGATGCATGAATCCTGCTACGCCATTGCGCTCTATCATGGACCATATCCTCCTCAATTCCTAGATAGGCTATATCTTTCCTACAAGTTACACACCAAGTCTTTTTCAGTCTTCCTCTACCCCTCTTATGTGGACTGCTCTCTCTAAAATCTACTCGCCTGACAGGCACTTCTACTGGTCGTCTTAACACATGACCTAACCATCTTAAGTGTGTTTCTCTCATCTTCTCATCAATAGGTGCTACTCTAATCTTCTCATGAATATACTCATTCCGTATCTTGTCCATCCTAGTGTACCCCACACATCCATCTTAACATTCGCTTTTTTGCTACTCTCATCTTTTGCTCATGTGTGTGATTCACTATCCAACATTCAGACCCATAGAGCATCCTTGGCCTAATTGTCGTTCTATAAAATTTACCCGTAAGTCATAAAGGAATTTTGCGGTCACATAATATTTCCAATGCCATTCTCCATTTAGTCCATCCCGCTTGTATCTGATGTGTAATATCTTGATCCATACCATCATTAGTCTAAATAACTTATCCTAAATATTTAAAATTTTCACTTATAGGTATCTCTTGATATCCGATACTAACCCTTATTCCATTCCTACATGCACCCTTTCTAAACTTATATCTCCATATATTCTGTTTTTGATCTACTAATTTTAAACCCTTTTGCCTCAAGTGTCTCTTTCCAAACCTCGAGTTTAGCATTAACCTCATCTTTTGTTTCATCTACTAACACAATATCATTTGCAAATAACATACACCATAGTATTTTCTCCTGTATGTGCCTATGTAATTTCATCTATGACCAACGCAAATAGATAAGAACTTAGAACTAAACCTTGGTGTAAACCTATATTTATAAGGAATTCTCGTGTCAACCCTTATGGTGTTCTCACACTTATAACCACATCCCTATACATTTCTTTTATTGATTCTATATATGCTACTCTAACTCCTCTTTTTTCTAAAACTCTCCACATAACTTCTCTAAAAGCTCTATCGTATGCCTTTTCAAGATCAATAAAAATCATATGTAAATCTTTTTCTTTATCCCAGTGTCTCTCGGTAAGTCTCTTGAAGAGATGTATGGCTTCAGTAGTTGATCTTCCTAATACAAAACCAAACTGATTATTTGACCCCTTAGTCTCATTTCTTAACCTTCTTTCTATCACCTTCTCCCAAAGTTTTATCGTATGGCTCTTTAAGAATACCTTTGTAATTCGCATAATTTTGATATCCCCTTAAGACCTGTATCTATGAGAGTACTAGATGTGTATAAGAGACAATCATAAGCCATCTTTCTACTCTTCAATATTTTATTAAAAAATTGAGAAGAGAAAACTAATGCCTTCTTTCCTAAACACTTCTATATCTCGATTTAATGAAGGCAATCTTTTCCTATTAGTATATTTGTCTATTCACTTTGTTTTGCATTTCTGATGCTTGAATCCGTTGATAATACATTGCGTTTCTATAATCGTCGGACTTAGCTAACTCTTCTAAAATGATATCGTCTCCATTGCCTTCATTAAATAGTTGATGGAAGTATCTCTCCCATCTTTCCTTAATTTTCTCATTCTCTTACTATCACCTTATTATTTTCATCCTTGATGCACTTGACTTGGGTTAAATCCTTCGTCCTATGGGCTCTTGCTTTAGCAATTTTATAAATATCTCACTCCCCCTCCTTAGATTCTAATTTTTGATAAAAATCTTCAAAAGCTCTATCTCTCACTTCACTTACAGCCTTTTTGCCTCCTTTCATATAGTTCTATATTTGTTGTATGGTAAGGATTGAGGTTTGTCCCCATTTTCAAAATATTTTGCCCTAACAAATCTTCTTTAAAAATTTATTCTTTTTCCTTCTTTAAATTCCTCCACTTAATTCTAGATGATCTAAGTAGGTTCCTTCGCCTAATGTGATGTTTAAGCCTCAAGTCCACCACCAAAAGCCTATGTTGTGAGGTTAAACTTTCTCCATGTATAATTTTACAATCTCTATAAACTCTTATATCTCTGTTTCTTGTGAAGAGAAAGTCAATCTGTGACTTTGTTGAATTACTTTTAAAGGTAACTAAATGTTCCTCCCTCTTCTTGAAAAAATTATTGATAATGCAAAGGTCGAATTGCCATTCGAAACTCCAACATTGATTTTTCTTCTTATGGACTTCCCCCATAACCATATCCACCATGCATTTCATTCATAATCCTATTATCTCTTCCCACACGTCCATTTAGATCACCTCCTATAAAAATTTGCTCTGTTATAAGAGGGACACTACCTATCAACTCATCTAAATCTTCCCAAAACGTACCCTTAATAGACTCATCTAGACCTACTTGAGGCACATAGACACTAAAGATATTAATAGTTTCAAGTCCTAAAATTAGTTTAAGGGTCTTAATCCTATCTCCTTTCCTAGTCACCTGCACTACATCATTCTTCATCGACCTATCTACAATAATACCTACCCCATTTCTAGTCCTGTTTACTCCTGAGTACCAAAGTTTAAATCCTGATTTATCTAATAGTTTAGCCTTTTCTCCTACCCATTTTGTCTCTTGTAAATACAAAATATTAATTCTTCTCCTAATCATTGTAGGATACTACCTCCATTGATTTACAAGAAGAGTTCCAATTTTCAAGTTCCTATTCCAATCCTATTCTCTAGAACATTTTTTTCCCCACTACCTTTCCCTTAGTATGTGAGGACCCTTGGATATTTTTCGCTACACCCGAACCCCCATGAAGATGTAGCGGCCCTTGCCTACTATTCGCCGCACTTAGGCAATGCGATGCGTCTCTTACGGGGATGGTCAATCTTCTGCGTTTCCAAATGGTTTGACTTCATCTCCTCTCTTCCTAGTCCTTATACCCTCGTCTCTCTACATCATCTGAGGGTCCATAATGCCACTCTAGCGCTATACTAGTTTGAGACCAATGAGACAAGTAGAAGTTCCCCAAGTGGCTGAGCTACCATGCCAAGAAGTCTATCTTTTGCCTCGTCTCCTCAAAACACTAGCTATGATAGACTAGGAATTCCCACTGCGTCTCATTGTTAAGAGATGAATGGAAAATAAAATCAATAGCAAGTCTAGGCAGGGTACAAGCAATGGTCCTCAAAGTCTTCCTTGAGTGGACCTTGAACCTCCTCGGCTACTTGTTCATTCCTTATCTCAGCTTGTACTATGATTATGGCAGATCTGAATTGGGTCATGATCACCTGAAAAGCCTTGTTATCAATTGGTGCTAGTAGGTCCCATTTCTTTGTTGTAGAAATCCACAAACCTGCAAGCTGGTACAATCAAGTTATTAAATTTGGAAAAAACAATGCTTTGTGCTTCCGTTTGCAATTTCTCAAAATCTCCAATGCGATCTCCTCTCCCACATCAATCGTTAAACCCCCCATAATGGCAAAAATCAAGCCGACCCTGTCTGGAGTAACATCAATAGTATATGAAATACGCAACATGCATAAACAAACAAATTGCATCCAAACCCTAGCTTCTACATTCAAATACTTTAGCCTAATCCACTTACGTTGATTTTTCTCCATTTCCCATTTACTCCAACCATCAATCAATGCACTGGCCACCTCATCATAATCAATCTCACCCTCCAAGAATGCGGTGAATTGGCTGTTGGATGATTAGTAGGTACAGGTACATTCATTAACCTTACAAATGAAAACTCTACTAGTGTACCCCTCACTCTAACTGGTAATAGTCTAGAATTGATAGACCATATGTTTTCGTGAATTCATAGACAGGTTTTTGTTTTCACAATTTTAGGCTTACAAAAATCTTTCCATCCTTCACTTTGAATTTTATTAAAAATATTTTAATGCAACTCATCGGCTTCATTGTTATTTTTATGCTTACATGACTTAGATCATTATCCCTCTCATATAAAGGATTAACCTGATTTTGAAGCTTGTCATATTACTTCTTAACCTCAAGAGAAACAAAAACATTGGCATCGAAAGTATTATCATACATTTTCTTTTTTTTTTTCTTCCTTATTGAAAAATAAAACAATCAAAACAAAACAACCATACAAATAAATTCCCCCCTCCCCCACCAACTTAATCAAAATCAACCCCAACAAATATCGCACCAAATTGAACCGAATTCAATTAACAAGTATAGAAAACATGAGTCACCACACAAGTAAAAAATCACAAGGCAATTTTAAGGATTTATCCATGAAATTATCCCCAAAATTAGATAAGAACACTCTTACTCAAATTCAGACTAGTGTTGATACTCCCTTTTGAAAAACCAAATAAACTTCCTTGAACATGAATAGTTTGATTTTCCCAAGTTGGACAAGGATATGATGAGATAAAAGGGAAAATCTTGGTTGATTTATAATGATGAAAAAGAATATTGGGAAGAAGAGAGAGAATGATGACATGAGACTATGAGAGAAGGAAGAAAATTGGAGAAAAAGAAGAAAAAGGATAGAGAAAGAGCAGAGCTTTTTTTTTTTTTTTTCTATTGGTATCGCTTGGAGGAGAGAAAGAGATAGAGAAGTTGTTTTGTGAAACAAGGAAGTAGGGTTCAAGGGTTTTAGAACCCATACGTCTTCCCGCCTAGGCCAACTGCAGACTGCGATTAGTCCACCTTTATCGGCTATAGATTGTAGCTGCTATTCTGTAGTTACAGACTTTGGTTAATTTTCCTGTTTTTACATGCAGACTGCGAGTATCCTTCTGTTTCACCCACATAATGTGAGCAAATTACTGGGGTCACTCGCAATCTGCAGGTGACTCGTTTTGCCAGTTTACCAACTCATTCCCTTTTCAATTCCTCATTTTTATTAAGTTGAACCCTACAAAATAAACATGAAAAATTATTGTTGGTCATCTTTAACTTTTAATTAACTAAAGTAAAAGTTAAATTGAAAAATTAAACTAAAATATAAGAAATTTGAATTAAATTGCATGGATTGCCTGCCCAAAAGCGCTTCTTTAAAGTCATTAGCTTGACGTTATTGTTTGTGGTCATTTAGTCAACACACTTCTACGTATGTTTGGACTTCTTCAAATCCATTGTCAAACACACCTCTGCATTTGTTCTCTAACATCTTTCTTCTTTTTTTTCATCCATCAGTTCTTGCACACTCAAATCTTCTATAAAAGAATACTCATTCCTCTTCCATCATGTTGAACACGAGTGATTCTTCGCTTGACCTAAAAGTCACTTGCTCTTGGTCGACACCAATCAAGGCTTTTGCGGTAGTAAGAAATGGTCTTCCAAAGCTAATAAAGATGCCATCCACATCCTCTTCATTCGTATCCATGACAATAAATTCAACTGGGAATTTAAACTTCCTCACTTTGACTAATATATTAAGTACTTCCCCAATTGATTCTACCTTACTTTCATCCACCAACTAGATGATTTGATCACACTCCTTGAGACCTCTTAAGCCTATATTCCCATAAACCAAAAAAGGTATTGTATTCATACTGGCATTATAAATCACATAGGGCTCTATCAAGGTAAACGTCACCAATAAGGCATGATATAACAAAACTTCCAGGGTCTTTCTTCTTCCTATACAATATGCTTAAGAGTTGTTTATTGCAAATGAATGCATTTGGCATCATCTCTTCGATCCCCCATTGCTTAAGCCTTGCCTTCATTTTAGCACAATCCTTGACTTCGTCACTTGTTGAATTTCCACTTTTGACATCTCGTTTGTCTCACCTTCTAAAGAATCAAGATATGTCCCATGTCCAAATACCTCGAAGATGTCGAAAGAGGTTAGATAAGGAACATAAAAGCCCACATTTTAGGGGTGTTCAAACCCGACCCAACCCAAATGAATTTGGGCTAAATGGGTTGGATTTTCGAGTTTTGGGTTACTTGGGTCGGGTTACCCGTCTTTAGTAGGGTCTAGTTGGGTTTTATTTTTAAAACCCAACCCAACCCGAATAACCCGAATAACAAAAAAAAAATTCAATTATATATTTTTTAAATTTCATTTTTATTCTAATTATTTCATCTACCTTATATTATTTTTTCTTTTATTTTTGAAATATCATCTAATTTATCATATTGTTTACTTTTTTCCTTTTATTATTGACATAACGATTTTAGTTTTGACCAAACATATATTTTTAATAAATGGATTTATAATTATAGATTTTAAATTTTTTTTTATTAATTTACATTTTTAACCCGAGTAACTCGCCCGACTAATACTTGGGTTGGGTTTACTTGAGTTTCTATATTAGTTGGGTTGTCTAGGATTGCACTGTGAGGATCCAAACTGCCACTTAATCAACTTAAAAAACCGACAACCCGAAAACTCGACCCATGAACACCCCTACCCATATTTATTGAGAGGGAACTTATGAGCAACAATAAAGAAGAACCATCCTTCGATTTCTTTCCAAGGTTTCTGATTGTACATAATTTTTATTGGAAAATACTTAAGTAGACCCAGTCTTTGCCCCCACATGTATACCCTGTGGTCAGGAATAAACCTTAAAGAATTTTACTTACATCAGCTGATGTCATAGATTCTCTAAAATTTAATCCACACCACAAGGTCTACAAGTGGGGGCCAAAGACCGGGTCTACCTAAGTATTTGCCATTTTCATTTCCAAGGGTATTAGGCCTCTTACTTGCTTAAAACCTATCAAGTCTACCCAATTGCCACTAGGAATTGAACTTTGTGGGACTATTTTTCAAGAATGTTATTTCCAAGCATTTTGTACACCTCTTTTGTTTGTTCTTTCCAAGCCGGTGCTAGGATTTCTTCTTCATTTGTGTGCGGTTCAGTCATAGCTTTGTCCAAGATGTTGTCATTGCAAGGCATTCTAATAGATTATTGTCTAGTGGAGAATAAGAATCTAGATGTGTATAAGAGACATAAGAGTTATCATCATTAATTACCATCACCTAATCATAAATAGAAGGAAGTTTAAAAAAGTTAAAAACATAAAAATTGATAGTCTAATCATTGATTAGTTGATTTGCCAATAAGTTCAAGTCCTGGAAACTATTAATTCCACACAGATAAAGACTTGGTCTCGAGAATCAAGGGCATCTCTTTATCTTTTTCATGTCCGGATGATGTAGTCTTCGGCAAGTAACATTTCCCACTTAACCGGTACATCTTGAACAATCCCTCGGGGTATTTCATACTTTTATCACCAATGGAAAGACATATTTGTAGGCTTCATCCCTTAACCATTCAATTTCTTATAAATAGATCAAGGCTCTAGTCTCTTATACACATCTAGATGTGTATAAGAGACAGCAATCTACTGTACTCCTCGAACAGACCGCATTCCTGTGCATGAATCTGGTCAGGATCCTCCAGTTTTGGAAAAGTTTCTTTTGGAGATTACACTAATCCTTCAGTGAAACATAAGATTTCATCTCCTACCATCTTTCTCTTATTGATAAACATCTATTTCACAAACATGGCATATTTGGGCATGTTCTCAAGTGTTTCCATGAAGGATATGTTGATTTCCAACTTTTTGAAATCTCAAGGAATCTTTTGAACTTCTTTTGATCGTCCTCACCTCTAAGCATGCTAGGGAATGGAATCCTTATCGAGGGATGGGTAAGTTGTACTTCAGTTTCTCTACTTGAAGGGATTTTGTACTTGATTTCCCTATTGTCCCTTGCTTCGGCATCTCTAGCACTACTATCTTTTTCTTCCTTTTTCTCACTCCCTGACCCAATCTCTTTTTTATCTTATTTTTCTACACTAACAGTTTTACCATTCCTCAATGTGATAGTCTTGGCATGCTACCTAGGGTTAGTCATAATGTCACCTGGCAATGCTCCAAGTATTCTCTCTTCCATACCCGTAGCTAATTTCCCTACTTGGTTCTCTAGATTCTTGACTAAAGCTGTCAAGTTTCTAATTGAATCCTCTAAACCCCTTACCCTATCATTATTGAATTTCATACTGAGTGAGAGTATTTTTCACACCTTAGGTGTTTGAAAGTGGAGCTCTCACTCAGTATTCTACTGCTGCTATTAATACTGTTAGAATAGAGGTTGAACATTCGAATTCTAATTTTGTTGATTACCCCAAGACAAATTTGGATGTTTCTTCCATCCAAGATTATATGCACTGCTATTAACTTTCCATGTAGTTCACTTGCTCTTGACCCACAAAAGAAGAATTAGCAATGTTGGTGTATTACATTGGCAATTAGAGTGGTCACTTGAACAGAAATTGTGATGAAGCCACTGCTTTCACTTTTGTCTCCTCCATCTATTTAGTGAATGCTGGCATCTGTTTATCCATAAGTTCTTGTTTTGCCATTACTATATCCCAAGTGTTCAGCTCAAGTATTCCTCTCCTTTACTCTCGGGCTTGTGCTACGAAAGATTTGAAGTAATTATTGGACATTTTATCCAAAAAATCTTGAACCTCTTTCGGAGTTTTATGTAGCATAAAGGACCCACTAGCTGAAGAGCATCCAATTGTAAAAAAATCTCCATTTGCATCCATAGGGGCAACCCATAATATAGACACTTGTTGAACAAGTCATTGCATCTCTCTGAAGCCTCGCTAAGGTTTTCTCTATACTATTGATTGAAAGAAGTTATGCCATTCCTTAACTTAGCTAAATTTTATGGGGAAACATACTTCGGCATAAATGCCTGAGCTAATCTGTCCCAAGTAGTAAAACTTCCCTACTTATACCCTTCCAGCCACAATTTTGCTTTATTCCTCAAAGAGAAAGGAAACAAATCTTATTTTAAAAGCATCCATGGACACACCATGCCGAACTTGAAAGTTTCACATACTTTTTTCAAAGTTGATTAAGTGGCAGTTTGGATCCTCACAAGAGCAATCCTAGAAACATAGCATGTTGTTGAAGCTAAGTTAAGGAATGGCATAACTTCTTTCAATCAATAGTATAGAGAAAACCTTACACACAGGCTAGGGATTGAGATTAAAGAATGACTTGTTCAACAAGTGTCTATATTATGGGCTGTCTCTTATACACATCTCTAGGATTTGTCAAATTCTTCATTATTTTTCACATCCATCTCTTTACCTGGTTGAATCACCAGTTGACGTGGATTTCTTTCATTAGCCATATCTAATTATGCCTGTTGCTATTGCCACTGTAGTGTTTGTCTCCTTAACTTCCTAAAAATCCTATAAATTTTAGGATCAAACTTGCAAGAGTTCGATTAGATCTGTGCATAAACTATCAAGCACAAGGCAAACATTACGAGCACCAATTTGTAATGGAGACAATAGCATTTTGGACTGGTAACAAGTACTGAGAATTTAATCCAATTTTTATTTAGACAGCCGGTTTGCAAAGAGTTTGGATTTTACAATTAAAATTATTAAATAAATAAATAACTGAAATTTAAAGCATGACTGAATGAAATTAAAATTGCAAGCAGTTGATAAAAGGGGGTTGAATATACACAATTATCATAGTATAAGAGACAGCCTTTGTTAGTCAGCCAATGTTAATTTATTGGGCTGATTATTCCAAACCAAGGTAGCTAAATTGATTAGTTGATTTGCCAATAAGTATCAAGTTGGAAACTCAAATTCCTCTTGCCTAAATTAACCAATTCAAGTCTAGAGCCAACCTGTGGAATTTGAGTTTCCAACTTGAACTTATTGGCAAATCAACTAATCAATTTAGCTACCTTGGAAGAATAATCAGCCCAATAAATTAACATTGGCTTATAACAAAGGTTCAAAAACCTTATCTCCTTGACCAGCCTAACCAAAGTTATGGTTGGCTATTCCTTAGATTTGTCTATTTGTGTTAATTATTAGCCAATTAATGTAATTTTGCGATCAACATTTAATTTTAAATTAATCCATGCATAATTGTGTCATTAACACCCGAACTCTAATTATTTTAATAATTCATGGTGTGTAGAAAAGAAAACAAATTAATTAAATTACTAATAGACATGATAAATTGTTAAACTCTTATACAAATCTAGATGTGAATAAGAGATAGCTCTAGTTAATCCAGTGAGCACTCATAGTCTGTATAAGAGACCGCAGACTACGAGAGAATAAGGTAGAACCACCTGCAGTCTGTGGGTGGTCTGTTTTGGGCCTCCTAAAATACAAGGAAAGATTCTAAGAACCCTAGATAAAAGTTGAAATCTGTCTCTTATACACATCTAGATTTCTATCAATACAGATCCTTCTATTTATAAAAATTGCATAACAAGCCCAGGCCCAAAACAGACCACCCACAGACTGCAGGTGGTTCTACCTTATTCTCTCGTAGTCTGCGGCTCACTCGCAGACTATGAGTGATGCACTGGATTCAACCACAGTTTGCGGTTGTTTAACTGCAGTCTAGCCGCAGTCTACAACTGGTTTTCATCAGCACTCCTCAACTTCTTTTCTTCTCCACTTTAGCTCGACATTCCTTTGTCCATTGACCACTTTGCCCCTCGTTTCAAACAAATAAACAAACCAAGCCTTATTCTCACTAAGTAGAGTCGGCTGGATGTCTCTTATGCCATTAGATAAAGGAGAGAACTGTCCTTATACACATCTAGATGTGTATACTTTGAGACAAGTTAAGACCAAGTCTTTTTTGGTACACATCTAGATCTATAAAATCAAGACAGGTATTGGCAGGCGCATCTATTATGAGGATTGGGACATGATCTGACACAAAAGTCAAGAATTCTCATGAACCAAGTACTTCAATATTGATAGCTACTCCAATCTTATCAGCTGTATCTTATACACATCTAGATGTGTAGTATAGACATACAGAGCATAAAGCATCGCCGACCTAATGGCTATTCTACAAAATTTACCCTTAAATCTAAAAGAAATTTTGTGGTCACATAATATTCCCAATGTCATTCTCTATTTCGTCCAACCGGTTTGTTTTGATATATAACATCTCGATCTGTAATACCATTACTCTAAAAAACTGATACTAAATATTTAAAATATTCACTTATGGGTATCTTTCGATCTCTAATTTTAACCCCTATTATATTCCTTCATGCATTCTTATGCTAAATTTAAATTTTATATATTCTGTTTTTGATCTACTAAATCTAAAACATTTTGATTCAAGTGCCTCTCTCTAGATCTCGAGTTTAGCATTATCTCCTTCTTTTGTCTCATCTACTAAAACAGTGTCACTTACAAATAACATACACCATAGTATTTCCTCCTATATGTGCTTTGTAAATTCATCTTTGAGATTATTCAAACAGATAAGGATTTAAAATTGAACCATGATATAAACCTATATTTGTAGGGAACCCTCACGTAAACCCTCCTAGTGTCCTTACACTTGTAACCACATCTCTATATATCTCTTTCATTGATTCTTTATATGCTTACCCTTACAGTTTTTTCTAAAACACTTTACAACTTTTTTTACAGGAGTGCATGATATATCTTTTCAAAATCAATAAAAATCATGTTCAAATCTTTTTCCTATTTATTTTAATTCTTCTTGATTTGGTAGGACTTATATGGCTTGTAATAATGTGCATCCCTAGCGTGAACCAAACAGGTTATTTGACAATGACAAATTTCATTTCTTAAACTTCTTTCTTATCACATCTTCAAAAGTTTCAGAGACATGGCTAATTAACTTAATACTTTTGTAATTCCCATAATTTTATATACCCCCTTTATTTTTTTAAATGGGTATGAGAGTACTCCTCTTACATTAATCAGGCATCTTTCTATTCTTTAATTTTTTTTTATTAAAAAGATTGGTAAGCTAGCTTATGCCTTTCTTTTCTAAGCATTTTCTTACGTCAATTGGAATATCATCGGGGCCAACTATTTTTCCTTTCTTCATTCTTCAAATCCTCCTTCACCTTTGATTTCTGAATCATTCGGCAATATATTACATTTCTATACTTCTCAAACTTTTCTAGACTCTTGTAAAATGCTATTTTAACCATTACCTTGTATTGATACATGGTCTCTAGATGTGCACATCTCTACCAGTTGAGTTGTAATATGCCTATAGGCTCTTATTTCAGTAATTTTATAAATATCTCGCTCACCCTTCTAAGATTCTAATTTTTAATAAATTCTTCAAAAGTCCTATCCCTTTACTCACAACATTTTTTACCTCATTTTTAGTAAGTTTGTATTTCTCAATATTTTCTTCACTTCTATAATTATATAAAGCCTTATAGTTAGCATTCTTATCTTTGGTTTTATCGTGCATACTTTCATCCCACGACCAAGATTCCTTGTTAATGGAGCCATAATTTCTTGACTCTTCAAGTATCTTCTTAGCCACTATTCTCACTCTATTTACCATGTTATTCCATAAAGTATCAGATTCTCCTTATAAGTCTCTGTATTTTACACTAACAAATGGATCCGTCATAAAAATTTCTTCTTTTTCCTTCTTTAAATTCTTCAACTTTATTCTAGGTAATCTAGATACACAATATTTTTAGCATCTTTTGTTTAAGAATATAAATAGAACCACCAAAAGCCTATGTTGTGAGGTTAAAGTTTCTCCAATTATAATTTTATAATATCTACAAAGCCTTCTATTTCTCTTTCTCGCAAGGAGCAAGTCAATTCGTGACCTTGTTGATCCACTTTTAAAATTAACTAAATGGTCTACCCTTTTCTTAAAAAAAGTATTGACAATCGAATATCATTCCAAAATTCATGATTGATTTTCCTTTTTCATTTCTTTCCCCATAACCATATCCACTAGGTATTTTTTCATAATTCTCATTATCTCTTCCCACATGTTCATTTAGGTCATCTCCTATAAAAATTGATCATCTTAGATGACACTACCTATTATCGATCTAATAAGGTCCTACCACCTGCAGTCTTTAAGGGACTGTATTTAAAGTGGGCTTGGAGCACATAGATATTAAAAATATCTAATAGTTTCACATCCTAAAATTAACTTGAGGGACATAATCCTATCTCCTTTCTTATCACTTGCACTACTTCGTTCTTCATCGACCAATCTATAATAATACTAACCCCATTTCTGGCCCTATTCATAATGTTGAGAACCAAAGTGTCAAATTTTCTCTTATACACATCTAGACTTTTTCCTATCCATTTTGTTAGAGCTGTCTCTTATACACATCTAGATGTGTATAAGAGACAGGGTACCACCTCCATTGATTTACAAGTAAAAGTTCCAATATTCCAAATTCTTATTCTAATCTTATTCTCCTAAATATTTTTATCCCCACTACCCTATCCTATTTTGTAAGGATTCTTGTATATTTTTCACTATACTCAGATCCCCATGGATTCATCAACAAAAACGCATATTTAACTATAAAACGATTTAAAATAACACAATCAACTATGAACATTCTAAATATGACTTTACTTCCTAAAACACGACAATGAAGTTGCGAAGAAAGAAAATGGGGGATTGACAAAAACAGAATATATAAAATTTAAATTGTAGTTGGGGTACTTGGCAATGAAAGTTGCCGCTGGAATCAGATGGAGGGATACATTTTAGGAATAGTAGGCATTGTCGGCTTCGGCAAAGAAGGAAGATTTGTAGATTCTCTGGCAAAGGAGTAACTTGGCAATGGTGGCAGTGTGGTAACCCCAGTAGGCAGATTTTGGGAATGCAGTATTAGGCAACGTTGGTATTGCTGGTATCACTGGTGGAGAAGTACTTCGCAGCAGTTGGCTAGCGGCCTGGCTTTCTTGTATACTTCAAAATTATAATAAAGTAATGAGCAAAGATAGAACTCTTACAAGAATTACCAGATGTGGCATTTCTGACTGATTAAAGCAAAAGGCTCAGATACCAAAATTTGTGTCACATGGAGGAAGTTTTATGTGCTTTAAATAGGGGAATTATGCAGGCAACTTCCTGTAAAAGAATTAATTAGATGTATTTGACCAAAGCTTGAAGAAGTAGTACTGGTTGGTTTGTCATCTCAAGACAATCAACTAAACCAATATTTTTATGCAAATTCTGACATGCCTAACAAACTCCACCAAATCAAGAGAGAAGAAAATACAATAAAAACGTTTAAGGAACGAACTAGCTAGCAAGTGTTTGGTTATAGGAATTAAGTGGGAAAGGCCAGCATAAAGGAATGTCAATCAACCACTTCTAGCTTACATGATGAGGAACATAATTGATCGGGTATTTTCTGTTTATATGTTATGCAGTCATGCAGCAGATGAGCAAAATTCTATTTCTTTAATATGGAAAATCTTATTTAAATTCCCTACAGAAGTTTTAGATCATGTAATTCAAATTTTAAGCTGTAAATTTGATAACTACAACTCAACATACAAATGCTGCACACTAAAGACCATGTAAGTGCATTAACGAAACTACATGATGTTAAACCAGCAGATGAAGAAAGTGCACGATAATAAGGACAGTAAATCATTCAAGACGAACAATATGTACAATAACCATGATGGTCAATATCTCAATCCTGTTCTTAAAGCAGCAACTATAGTAATAATTGCAAATGGTTGAAAATTAGGTGAAAGTTCCACGCAGAACACACTGCACGGACATTAATTCAAGTTTAATGATACAACAATCATTAAAGGTGAAGCCTGCAGATTGTGCATTCAACTCAGTAAGTGACATAAATTCAGACCACCCCCAACTCTTAGTAGAAGCTGAAAACCAACGACCTGCAAGCAGAGTCTTTAGTGAGTGGAGATTTTGAAACTAATAAAGTAATACAAGAGAAAAAATTCTTTGAGGCTACTTAATGAGGCAAATGAAGGTGCTGCTGCTAATCTTTGAACTAGTTTTCACTAGGCAAAAAATATTGGAGAGAAATCTATGTAAATTCTTTATACCGGGCTGATTATGTTTTAAATATAGTAATTGATTTGGGGTAGGAAAGTAGGCATGAAATAGAAATATCTTGCTCTTCATTAGAGAATAATGGGAAGACAGATCAAATATTCCAGGGAAATTCTAGGGAATTCTTTTGTCAATAAAGAGAACCCTGAAATTGTGATGATGATGTGTTCTTTGTCCGACTTAAATTAGGCAGATTTTAGACTGTTTTTTTTATTCTTCATCAACTCACGAACTCAAGGGTGACATGTTTATTTTCCCCATTTAATACGGGCACATGAAGCATAATCTATATCCAACTGCAGTAGAAATTGCAGATCGATATCAGTGTAAATGATTCAAATCAGTAAATTGCATGTGGCATGGCATTACTGGGAACTTCATTACGTAAATTTAACAGCTGTAACGTAAAGCTTTACATTTTAAAACTGAAACAGACACAAAACTGGTTACCCCACTTTTCTGTATTATGAGTAATAAGCTTGATGACTTTCAGGGAATGATAAACATTTCCTAATTAATGAAGTAAGATGATTTAATAACGAAAAATTCATCAAAATTACTGGATTGTGTATACTCTAATTTCAGTCTACTATAACACAAATTCCACTTACTGGATTGTTTGTGATGTTCTGCACCAGTTTTCTGGTCTTTTATGAAAATGCTGAACTGTGGCTTCACTTTCTGATCGGGGGCAAACTCTTCTGAGCTCACCTCCAAGCCTAAGCACAAAAAAATTGAGATGCTTTGGTTCTTTTCACCACCACATCCTTTTGGATATAGACTAATACACCTGTACAGCCCATGCAATAGACATTAATTTTATGCACGGATCCACTGCAAAACACACATAAACTATAGGTGTGTATATATGTAATGACCATAGTGAATCAATAGTCAAAACTTTATTGTATAGCACTGTACATAAATCATTTTAGTCATGAGAATTATTTGCACTGCCTGAGATTCAACACACAAAAAAGTAGATAATACCCAAATATCACTGAAAAGGGAAGATATAGTAATTAATTGTAACAAATTCAAATAAGTCACAAATGCATCTGTATTAACTGTACCATTTATATCCTCCTTCAGTAAACACTTCAGAAGTCCAAGATTCATATATCTGAGAGAATCTTGAAATTTTCCACTCACGTGTAAGCGTTGAGGTTTCAGAAATTTTCAACATGGACAGCCTTTCACCGATCCCTTTATTCTTGATTACAAAAACTTCAACTCCAAATACACAGGTGTCATCAACCAAGTAACCACGGGAAGGGTCTTCCAAAGTTTTGTGAGAGATGAATTTGCTCATTCCCCACTCTGTCTTTGTTAAATGAATTCGCCGAATTCTTCCTACAACAAGGCCGTGACCTTCTTCATCAAGAAAACTAGTAAAGGAAGACTGAATTTATTGTATGTATTTTTGTTAATCCAAGGAAAAATAAAAGGTAGACGAAAAAAAAAGGGAACTACAGCTTGGAATCAGATAGAGTTTAATATAAAATTAGTTGTTAAGGAGCTTGTCGTCTTATACACTTATCTATTGTGTATAAGGACAAATATTTGACTTTTGGAGATTTACCTCGAACAGTTAGATAATTGTCACTAATTTGATTGTAAATGAAGAAGCTGAAAACTGCATTAATCTCAAATCCAGCAGCCAAGGAACCGGGCTCTGCCAAGGTCAAATACAGCGAAATGTGGTCGTCTCCATTTCTTTTATTGCATCCCCTTGGGATAAAGTATGAGTTTCCTGAAACAAAAAATCCAAACAAAGTATTTAAGAAGAGGTTGTTAATATATCAATCTCAGTGATCGAATTACACATCTACTGAATAGAGGTGACATATTGCCTCAATCACATATCAATTTATCTAGTAATTCTTTTCCAATGTATCAGCAAAGCTTCAAAACAATCCCAATACAGTCAAAGAACAATATATACATATATGATCATGCACAATATTCACACCACTAAACTTTTTCAAACAGCCATCTACTATTTATATTCTATTGTCTTGACAGTTATCGACAAAATAATCTCATAGTAGCAAAATCATTTTAATTATTAAGGAATTAAAATTTTTACTTGATAGTAATTTAAATTGTTTTTGTTTGACAATTGAAAAGTCCGTTCATGTAATCTAGCTATCATGTAATCTAGCTATCAGTATTTTTGTCACACAACAAAATTCAATAAGGAAAAGAAAACCCAAGATCTTAATACCACTAACCATAATGTTATCTTTTTCACATCAATACTGTGCACCATTAAATACCTTCTTATGTTACAGTGACATTAATCTTTAAATTCCAACAATATAGACCCACCATTCACTGGTGGAGGTAGAAGGGGGCAGAGGGGACAACCGCCCTCAGCTTTTGAAAAACTTGGATTTGGCAAGATAAATTTTTGAATCTTTTCTCAATATTTTCTTTTTGACATCTCGGATTGTATAAGAGACAGCTTCTCTTATACACATCTAGATCTTGTATAAGAGATTTGTCAGAAGATCTTATCTGACAAGACTTGTTAGACAAGATCTCTTTATCCTATACATAAAGGCAGGCAAATTGTAGTTAGGTAAATAATAAATATTTTATAAATCTAAGTGAATTTCAATGATAAAACTCTTACAAATATGTCAAAAATCTAGATGTGTATAAGAGACAGGTTTAACCTCATTGAGGCGGACACTAATGAAGTTCCCAGTAATGCCATAGCCATTTTTTTTGCAATATATCATGATTTTAGTTTTTATTATCTGATATCGATCTGAATTATTATTAATTGAATGCTAATGACAAAGAAATATAAATTGGATTACCACTAACTTATGAAAACAACATTTTTTCAATCAAACAATTTGCCAGACTTAAATTTTTGTCTTTTGATACATATCTTTTTTGTAAATAACTATTCACTTTGATTAACAACTCCTGCATGAAAAAATATATATAAGAGATTGGGATATTTTAGCATAAATCAAGTATAGAAACTTGAGATTTTGAGACCAAAAGTTAAAAAACATACACACAAAAAAAAAATTCAAAATGTGATCAATTAATAAAAAAAACAGAAAAATCAACTATGACAATATTAGTGGCCAAATAGAGAGTAAATTTTATGAACAAATATACACATTGAATATGAAAGTTGACTTTTATGCAGTATATAACTGTGTATAAGAGACAGGTATAATGTATAAGAGATTTTACTTACCCCACCCCAAAAAAGTCTAAAACTGTCTCTCAACCACTAACTAAGATCCCTGGCTATGTCACTGACACCTTTTAACTAACACCCAGTTGGATGTCCTTGCTGCTAGGCCATGCCCTTGTAAGATTGTTATAAGATGCATGGTAAAAGCCATATCACTTTGCCTAAAGAGAACAAACATAATTTATACACAATATTAATACACGAAATTGTTCCAATTATTTAAATAAGATGTCGAAATTTTGAATTTGAATATCAATAGTCATCCCATATATAACATCCTTGACATAAAATGTCTCTTATACACATCTAGATGTATATATGAGACAGGTCTTAACCTAAGATAAATTTAGTGACTTACAAAAGAAGAAAAAGAAAATAAAAGTGCAAACAGAGTGATTATTGACAAGTAAAAATCGCAATACCATTTGTATCCTCCACATTCAAATTCAATTTGACTCATGCTTTTCAATACCACTCTCTAAAAGAATTGAGAAGTTGTCTATTTTGAGAAGGTAGTCTGCTGGTGATGCATCTCTAATCTCCATTGAAGCTTCTGGAAGTGCGAGTAGGGTTTATGATCAGTACCAGACCCAATAATACAATACTCAAATAAGTATAAAATCAAGAATGATAAATTGAATCCTGTAAGGATATCAAGAATTTATTTAGTATTACTAACTTTTTATCTGAAAATCCAAAAAAAAATTCCTTCTATTCTTAATGCGGTCTCTTAGAGAAATCTTTCCTAAACAAGGAAATTTAAATAACTTAATTTCTTCGAGAAAACTTATACCTTGAATTTTTTGTCATGGATAAATTTATTAGTATAAGATTATGAAAGGCAGCATACCTTCATCATCATCAGGCGTAAGAGCCATTGCTTTGAAGAGTTCGAATTTGAAGAAATGAAATGGATTAAACCCTAAATTGATATACTAATAGGCACCTGCCTGAATGCTTAAATACTTTACAGTGCTATACCTGTCTTTATACACATCTAGGAAACTCATAAGAGTGGGCGGGTACCCGCCCTGAAGGATTTTTGATCCGACCTCACTCGGGTCATCATTTTTGACCCTAATCCGACCCTCATATCACCAGGTATCCGGAGAGCGGGTACCCATTAAAGAGGGTCGGGTACCCGCGGATACCCGATCCTAACTAAAATCATCATTCACTTTTCAAAAAAATAAAAATAAATAATATAACTAATATCATTTTGAACACCAAACTTTTAATAATTTTTAGAAGTGACAAGTTGATTAACAAATATTCTATATAAATTGAGAAGAATAAAGGGAAAAAAATCCAATATTAAATTGTCAAAAAAAAAGTGTTAACAAAATTCAATTTAAAAAATCACATAATTTCTTCAAACTGAGGGGGTCAGGGCTGTCTCTGTATGAAAAAGTTTACCCTGTGTTTCGGAGCGGAGCGGGGCGGAGCGGGCGGGTCAGCGGATCAGCGGATATTTTTGCCCACCCCTACCTCTTGGAGTCTTACCCTTCGGCAGACTTCCGTGTCCGCCTCAATGAGGTTAAACATTGTAGTTCATTTTTTTTCCTCATCAATGACTTCCATGGCAAAAACTTGAAAGCCAACAATAAGTTTCTTCCTTTTTTTTTTTTCCTCTTGCAAATCAGTTTTGTTTTTTTTTTTTTGTCCATTATCTTATGCTTTTAAATCTGTCGAATTGTCTCTTCTCCGATTTCCAAATTCATCTCTCTAACTCAAAATCTCTTTAATCGAAGATTTGTATAAGAGACAGTCCTAGAATTGTTTAAAGCTGTTCTTATAGTTATCGATCTCTGTTGGTTTGGAAATCTGGTCAAGACCTCTATTGGTACAACTTCCCCTCTACTAGTCCATCTCTTCCAATCTCCAATGTCTCATCCACCACTCTGGCCAAGGTCTCGTCCAATCTGTTCCTGCCTCGTCCTTACTCTTAGAAAGTATAAGTGTTAATAGTTTGTATGGTTCATGTTTGATAGGATGGGGAGGCAGATTCCGAAAGGACGGAGGAGATAAGGGGAGAGGAGACAAAGTCATTGTTTTTTTGGGATCCGCAAAAAAAAGGAGAAATTATTGCCTGGGCAAGGGCAAGATTGGTATTTTAAGAAAATTAGCTGTGGCAATAAAATTATTGTTGTGGCAATAAAGCTATTTTACTCAAGGATGATATGGGATGATATTGGGTCAGGATGTTCAAAGTTTGGATAAACCCCATAAATGGAACAAAATATTTTAATTTGAATATCGATATTTTGTTGTTATATATCGGATAAATCTATTTACATTCAAACCCAAAATTTAGGTAAAAAGGATTGAAATTAGTTTTTGAAATTTAATAAATCCATAAGTGACGAAATTTATATTGATCATCAGTTATTCGGTTATATATTATTTACTAAATAATAAAAGTATTAGCATTGGCTAAATTAATTTGTACTTAGTAAAATAAGTATACATTATACTGTACTAACAGGCAAAGTGATGCGCCGTAACACTAGTAGTATAGTATGTTACATGTATATATATATTTGATCAAAACAAAAATTTCTTTCTTATGTGAAATTATGGTAACTGTGAATTTTAGTATCATTGAGGAAATATTAATTGCACTCATTTGTCATTTTTTATTACAATGATAGAAACTTTGGATATATAGTTATAATTGATATCCAAACCTATTTAATATTTCGATTATAGGAGATAATTGATCGAAATTAAATATGGGCGGGAATCGGATATGAGTGTTTAATAAATAAATGAAAATTAACTGTACTCTTTAAATGAATAACTGAACACAATAATCTTAATATCGGGTGATGTGAGTCAATGTGGAACAATATGCCATGGACTTGATTCATATAAAAATTTCTTCATCTATCTCGAGAAATTCTTACCCGGACTCGATTCAGACACTATACCCCTGTGTCTTATCGCACATCTCAGTATCCATATTAAGTCACATCACCCACATAGATGATGTATGAGTGATGTGGCTCAACAAGGACTAAGAGGTTCATGATACTATGTCATGAATTCGTTCCATGTAAGAATTTTTTGTCTATCCCTTTGGTCCATTTCAAAATCATATGTAAATATAATAAAGTTTACGCATATATTATCTCTCCAATCTTCTTACCTACTTGACAACTTGGCACAATTTGATTGGGAGGTGACTTATACTTGCTCTCTAAATCTTCCCACATATTTCTCTCACATTCCTCCATCTATCTCCTGTCCCTTCACAATTAGTTTGTTGCTAAATTAACTCTTTTCAATATAGATTCATTTTCCTTCTCTCTACACTTTTTTTAATATATATAAAAAAATAATTTGTCAATAGAATGTCATCGAAAGTTATCTTCTCAATTGTTTTGAATTTACAAATTCAAGAACATCACATCGTTATCATATATTATTTGCATCCTTTTTTTTCTCTCTCTCTCTCCCTACAAAGATCATAAATCTACAAGCAATTATGTGCTATTTTGGATTGCATTCAATACATAAAAGGTTCTACTAATTCACTTCCTGACTTTTTTACTAGAGAATTTCTTGCAGGTCAAGCAGAAGGACATGCCCCTGTTTGATTCAATTACTAGATATCGTGCTAGACTAAGATTTTATAGAAAAAACTTAACAAATTTAGAAGCAAACAAAAATCAGTGGTTACATAGACTTGAAACAGAACAATTATCTAATTCTTGGGAAAAACATTGGATAGAGAACAACAAATTGTAGTAACAGTCTCTAGATATTAATGAGTCAAAAAGAAAAATAAAGAGTTACATTATGAAACTTTCATGTTTCTTGCATTTTGTGGCATCTAGGTAAAATCTTCAAAGCAAAATTTTCCTATTTTACCAGAGAAATATCAATTACAACATACAAAATACATACCTTTTTATGAACCACCAGATAATTGGCAAAAAACAAAAAATTTATTAATTTCAGAAAAAGAATGGTTTCTTCATAGAATGTATGAAGAAAAGAAAAGAATAAACTCACATGGTTTAAAATAATAAATATAGAAAAAAGAATATGTTCAGCTTACAAGAAAATCCCATTATTTTACATCAATTAAGAAGAAGACATATTTCCAGATATAGGCACTGATTGAGGATTTCCCATTACAAAAATGTTTAAAATATATTTTACAATTATTACACTTTGTATGCTTTTAGAAGACATGCTAGATGCTTAGAAATACCCATTGACCTGTCCCTTATACACATTTCATCTAGGAAGTGTATTACAAACATTATGCTTACAAGGTACATGCTAGCAAGAATTTCTTCCCCCTCTTTGTAGCCAAACACAAATACCTCAAACATTTAGAAATGTGGTCAGTCCACAATGACCACAAACCCCTTCCCAAAGACCACATACTCCTTCACAAATGACAATTCTAGGAACAATTCCCAAACCACCAAAAATTTCTCAAACTATTACAAATTCCGATACAGCTGAAGGAACATTCTTTCCTTTACACAAAATTCTTCATGTATGCAATATTGAATTAGAAGAATTACCTCTAAACCCTTACCAACTCATGACAAATAAATACAGTCCAAAATCAGCACAATCCTATTTCCTTCCAAATGGATTTCCTTTAAAAACCTGTCATATTTATTCAAATTTTCTTGAGCATGCACTATTCAATAATAAACCTCTTGCAAAAATCAAAGACCATGATGCTGCAAACACAGAAGGATGGTTCCCCAGAGAAAATGACCATGAAATATCCTACTCACAAATCTTTATAAACAATATACCTTCTATTGAAGAATGGGGAATTTCCACAAATTCAATGAAGTTCATTTCAAAATTTAACCAAAGAGAATATTGGTTCAATTACCATTATCTCAAACAATCCTTTTTCAACCTATTCTACTATCACCTGTCAGATTACCTACATACTTGGTGGATTCGTCTTGAACCTACAAATCTACAAACAAAAACCATACTTCCCTCCTGATTTTACTTTTGGTTTCAAAATTTTGGAATTGAAGAATCATTATTCCCAAAACCAGTATTTGATGCTGATGTTTCCAAACCTTATTTTGATGATGACATAAACACTTGACTTTGTAAAACAAGCTTTTGCAGGAACAGATCTTACGGACGCACAGAACCGTCCGAACTAGGTCAAAGCTCCTCGGACGCATGGCATGTCCGAACAAACTGGCAGAAAGAATGGAATCCTAATGCCTTTTCTTCGGACGCTCAGGACCGTCCGAAACCTTAGTACACATCTAGATGAAAGACTGAATGCATGCACGGACGTCCAACAAGCCTCTCAACAAAACGAAAAAGATCGGATGCTTCCTCGGACGCATTCAATCCTCCTGGACGTCAAAACCCCAACGGCTATTTTTTGTGCATTTATTACTTAGCCGTTAGGAAGTAGTTGAAGCCACTATTTATTACTCTTATAAATAGGTGCTTTAATAGACCTGAGATAAATCATCTAATACATTGAATACAAGCCTAAGAAAAGAGTAATTTGAGTGCAAATTGACTATAGTGCTTTGTTGTATTAGTGTGAAGTTGTGAGTGCAATTCAACTTTGAGTGGAGTGATAATCTTGTATGAAAGTGTGGTTGTAAGTAAGATTCTTGGCTCAACTAAAAGAGTTTTAGTGTGAGCAAGAACTTCCCAACATTGTAAAGATTATTGGCTCACCAAGTGTGTGAAGCATTCAAGAAATTTGATACTTCAGGCTTGCTAGCTTGAAAGTATTGTTTGTTCAATTTGTTCTCTCTTTACTTTACTGTTCTAGTAAATTTATTATATCTGCATTTAAATTAAAAAGCTCACTATTTTCTGAAAGCATAATTTTTAGAAACCTAATTCACCCCCCCTCTTAGGTTGCTTTGGGGCCAACAATTGGTATCAGAGCTTGGTCTCATTAAATTGCTTAAACTGCTATTGAGTAAAGAATTATGGCAACCAACAATGCTCTGTTTTTTGAAGGCCAATCCGGTACTAGGCCCCCCATGTTTAATGGGGCAAATTTTATTAGTTGGAGAGATAGAATGAAAATATTTTTGCAATCTATTGACATTGAGTTGTGGTATGTTGTCAATGAAGGTCCATTTGAAGCTTCTATCATTGATGATCACACAAATAGAAGAAGAGAAAAGACAAGGAATGAGCTCACTCCTCAAGACTGTCTCAAACTTGACGTTGAATGCAAAAGCCATGAATGTGTTATACAATGCCTTGGATGCAAATGAATCAACTCGCGTGAAGGGTTGCAGTTACGCTAAAGAAATATGGGATAAGTTGAAAGAAATCCATGAAGGAGCGATGATGTTCGTGAGCAAAGAAATCCTTACTTGTTGCCAAGTATGAATCCTTCAAGATGGAACCACATGAGAACATTGACAAAATGTACTGCATAATGTCATTGAACTGTCTCTTATACACATCTAGATGTAAGGAGTACTCTTTGGGTGAAAAAAATAGAAAAATCCTAAATGCTCTATCCAAAGAATGGGATGCCAAAACAATTGCTATAGAGGAAGCCAAAAATTTAAATTTAATGCCTTTTGAATCATTAATCAATTCTCTTACATCTTATGAACTCAAGTTAAAGGCCAAGGTTGTGGATGATGTAGAAGCAAGGCCAAGAAGGAGCATTGCTCTAAAGACCTTTCAAGAGGAAGATGAAAACAGTTCCATCAATCTAGAAGATGAAAATCTTGATGAAGGAGATCTTGCACTCATCACCAAAGGATTTCTTAAACATTACATCAACAAACTCGAAGAATGAGAAGAGGCGGAGCTACAAACACAAATAATTTCAAAGGGAAATCAAGACTTGAAATAAAGAAGCAAAATGATAAATGCTTTGAATGCGGTCAACTCGGACATTTTGCAAATGAGTGTCCTTCCAAGAAAAAGAAAGAAGGAAGAAAACCAAGATTCAACAACTTTCAAATCACATGGGATGATTGCAACTCCGAAGGAGAAGTTGAAGAAGAAATGGAGTCGGCACAAATGGCCTTCATGGCCATTGGAGATAATGAGGTAAATTCTAACTATGACTCTAATGATGAAAATGGTGAAGATGATCTTGAAGTTTTCATTTTGAAATTACATGATAGCTTAAAGGAATCATATGCTAGAAATAAGGAGTTAGTTAAAAAATCAAATACCTTATTGAATGTCGACAAACTTGTGAATGAAAACAATAGGCTATCACAAGAAAATCATGATTTGAAGAAAAGAATGCATGTGAGATCAAAGGTCAAGGAAGAACTAAGCCTCCTTGAAGAAAAGAATGGATGATTTGAATGCTCTCCTAATTAGAAAGAAAGAAAATATTGTTGATATGAAAAGAAATAGAAATATAGCTATCAACAAAAATTTTGTCATGTTTAGAAGGGATGACTTATGTATTGTAAAGCCAAAATCGTTTTTGAATGGTAATAATTTTTTTAAAGAAGATATTGCCAACAACTTGGACATGTTAAGAATATGTGTTATGTCAAAAAGAACGAAAAACTTGGAATGAAAGTTGCATGGATTGAAAGCAATTTCACTAACTCAAATAGACCCAAGAAAATATGGGTACCAAAAGTTATCAATTAATTTATTGTGTAGGTACTTAACCTCACCAACAATGCTAAGTGGTTCATAGATAGTGGATGTTCAAGGCACATGACGGGTGATGCTTCTCTCTTCACAAATCTCACATCCAAAAACAGTGGAAAAATCACTTTTGGAGATAACAATAATGCAAAATCAATTGGCATTGGTGACCATGTAGGTAAAAATGGAGAAACTTTGATTAAGAATGTGCTTCTTGTTGATAATTTGAACTATCTCTTATTAAGTGTCAGTCAATTTGTGATAAAAAATTATATGTATTTTTTACCAAGCATGAATGTCTTATCCTTGATAAAAATCATATTGTTTTATTCAAGGGCACTAGGCACAATGATGTGTATGTGATTCATCTTGATAAAATTAGCAATAGCAATGTAAAATGTCTTACCGCTTCCATAGATGATCCTTGGCTTTGGCATAGAAGACTTTGTCATTTTAATATGGATTTAATTGAAAAACTTGCCAAGAAAGATTTGGTAAGATGTTGCCGGAGGAAATAGAATTTCTGAAAAATAAAATTTGTGATGCTTGTCAATTTGGTAAACAAGTCAAAATTTCTTTTAAACCAGGTCTAGATGTGTATACTCATAAACCTTTAGAATTATTGCATTTAGACCAATTTGGACCTACTCAATATGCTAGTCTAGGTGGTTGCAATATAATATATTCATTTGTTATCGTAGATGACTATTCTAGGTTTACTTGGGTATTATTTCTTGTTCACAAAAATGAAGCATTTGAAAAATTTGTAAAATTGTTTTCCAAAATTCAAAATTTATTGGATACAAAAATTGTTCGTTTAAAGAGTGACAATGGTGCCGAATTTAAATTTGGGGTTTTCCCAACTTCTGTGATCACAACGGTATCTTTCATGAGTTTTCGGTTGTTAGAGTCCCTCAACAAAATGGTGTTGTTGAAAGGAAAAATAGGACTCTTCAAGAAACGGCTAGAACTATGATTAGTGAATGTGACTTACCACAATACTTTTGGGCCGAAGCGGTTAACACGGCTTGTTATGTTATGAATCGAGTTTTATTAAGATTCTCTTTAAATAAAACTCCGTATGAACTCATTTTTTGTAGAAAACCCGTTGTGAGCTATTTCAAAGTTTTTGGTTGCAAATGCTTTATTTTAAAAATCAAAGAGAACCTTGGAAAATTTGACCAAAAATCGGATGAAGGAATTTTTCTAGGATATTCTAGTGACAAGAAAGCATACCGAGTTTACAATAGAAGAACGCTTTTAATTGAAGAAGTTGTGCATGTTACATTTGATGAAACTAATGATGTTATCTCAAAAAATTTATGTGAGGATGAAGATGCAGGTATTTTAAAGGAGCTCGAAAAGCTCGTTATTCATAAAGATCATCAAGAGATTACATCAAGCGTTGATATCAACAACCATCAAATTGATGATGAAAAGAATGAGGATGCTCAAAACGATCTTCCGAAAGCTTGGAGATTCGTCTCTAGTCATCCTCAAGATTTAATCATAGGTGATCTATTCGATGGGGTAACTACTCGTTCTCATAAACCTTTGAATAATAATTGTGCATTACTTTCTCACATTGAACCCAAACTTATAGATGTTGTTTTGAGTGATGAATCTTGAGTTAATGCTATGCAAGATGAACTTAGAAAAATAAGTAAAATAATGTATGGACCAGTTCATAGTTAAAAGACCTTCTTCTCATCCCGTTATTGGTACTAAATGGGTTTTTAGAAACAAATAAAATGACAATGGTGAGATCTAAGAAACAAAGTTATGATCCTTAGTTTATACAGATCCTCAAAAGAAAGATTGACTTTGATGAAACCTTTGCACCCGTGGCTAGATTAGAATCCATTCGCATGACACTTGCATTTGCATGTTTCAATAGATTTAAAATTATTTCAAATGGATGTCAAATAGACTTTAAGAAGTACTACGACCAAAAGTTTTCGTCGAACAACCTCCGGTTTTCCAAAGAGATCATCCTTCTGTCTCTTTTCAAATCTAGATGTCATAAGCTTTATATGGTTTGAAACAAGCTCCAAGAGCTTGGTATGAAAGATTAAGTGGCTTCTTGATAGATAAATGGTTTCAAAAGAAGTATAGTTGACACCACACTTTTTACAAAAACGAATTTAAAAGGATTGTTAATTGTTCAAATTTATGTTGATGATATTATTTCTGGAGCAACATCTAGATCACATGTAGAAGAATTTTTCACAATTAATGCAAATTTTGTTTCTAGATCTTGTATACCAAATCGGTTGCATTTTTTCCTCGGACTACTTCATAGTCCTGTAAGGAAGGAACATTTGTTATTTGATCAAGTACACAAAGGAGCTGCTCAAACGATTTGGTATGGAAGATTGCAAACAAGTTGGTACGCCAATGTGTACTTTAACCAAACTTGATAAAGACGAAGAAGGTAATAGTGTTGATGAAAAACACTATAGAGGTATGATCGAAGTCTACTTTACTTAAGCGCCAAGATATCCTGTCTCTTATACACATCTAGATGTGTATAAGAGACAGCTTTCTGTCACTTTGTAATCACGTTTGATGGCGTTAAAAGAATTTGCCTTCCTGTCTCTTATACACATCTAGTTCTGTGGTATCCAAAGTCCTCTACATTTGATCTGATTAGCTATTCTGATGCTGACTTTGCTGGGTGTAAAATTGATAGAAAAAGTACTAGTGGTATGTGTTATTTTCTGAAAAATTGTCTTGTGTCATGGTTTAGTAAAAAACAAAATTCTATTTCTCTTTCTACGGCTGAAGCCGAATACTTTCTTCTTAGGAAATTGTTGTGCTCAACTTCTTTGGATGAAACATACTCTGAAAGATTTTGGTATAATTTTTGATTGTGTTCCTATATTGTGTGACAACACTAGTGCAATTAATCTCACGAAAAATCCTATTATGCACTCTAGAACCAAACACATTGATGTTAAGCATCAATCATTAGAGACCTCGTTCTTAAACGGAAATTACATGTTGATTATGTGCCTACTTCAGATCAATTGGCTGATATTTTTACAATATGATTGTGCTCTAGATACCTTTGAACCAGTCTCTTAGACAAATGTTTGGGGATTTTAGTATAAATTTGGCTTAGGTTCATAGTTCGACGCACTCCTTCGTCCCGAACAACTCTTCCTTTCGGACGCCTGGATCGTCCAGAAAGCATCGAGCATAGAGTTTAAGGAAAAAAAGAATATTGGTCGGAAACTCTCTGGAAATCTTCCGGACGCACTGGCTCCTCTTTCGGCCGATCCGTTCTTCAGTCTTTTATACACTTTGATGTGACGCACACCACACGTTCGGCCGTCCGAAAGGTACCCCTGTTTGATTAAAACCGTCCAAATTCCCCTTTTCGGACTTACCCTCTCCCCCGAAAACCCTTAGGCGAATTTTTTCCTATACCTGCATCTTATCCCACTCTCTCTTCCAAAAGAGATTGGAAAATTTGAAACCCATAGTGCCCTTATCACCTAAATCACATCTCATTTCCCCCATTCACCATCTCATTTCCTCAAAATCTCCCCAATCCTCAAATTTTTTCAATTTTCTCTTCTTTTAGAGACAATGGTGAAATCTCGCGGATTTCCTCTACATCTTATTGTGAAACAAAAAGGCTCTAGTACGAGGAGAATCATCACCAATCCTCAAGCCTCCACCTAGATGATACTCAGTTTGATATTGATAAAGTTAGAGCGATTTTTAATATTCATTTTAAACAGGCCTCGGAAGCCAAAACTACATTGCTCGCTCCTGAACTGAATATTTTGTACACCCTTGTCACAAATCTTTTGGATTACCAACTGACGGGCATCGTACTGAGCCCGGAAAAATGCAACTTTACTTATTTTTTTGTGTTTTCAAGGGTATTCCTCTTGACTTTGGGTATCTTTTTTGTTCCCTATGGAAACTCTTTCTCACTGATACCCGAAGAAACATTCCTTTTGGAAAATTCCTCAACAAAATCTTTGATTTTCTCAACATTCCTTTCAGCGGAAACAAACAATAGCCTCCCTATTTTAACAAATCTTACATTGAGCGCAAAGGCCTCCGTTTTTTCAACGATCAATGGCTAACTAAGGCAGCCTTTGATATTGCACAATCCCAATCCCATGCCTCCACCTCTGATTTTGCTATCCCTCAGTCTCGTATTCCTCAACCACCTCCACTTACATATGAACCATCTACTTCTGAACCATCTCTTTCATTATCTGTGGACTGTCTCACCTCTCTGAGTACTCAAGTCAGCTCATTTCAACGTCGCACAAATCAAAAGTTAAAACGACTTGAAACTCGTAGCCAAATAAGTCCTCTTGGAGTCATCATTTCGACGAGTGAGGAAAAATTGCAACTTGAAGATGTGTATAAGAGACAGGAATTGCTGAAAAACTCTTATAAACACTGAAAGGTGTCTAATAGACAGCTCTTCTACTGCTGAAAATAAAGTACAAAATGGAACGTCCGTCGGGGAGGAGGATGACGTTGAAGCCACCGCCGAAGATGTTCCATCCAAGCGACAAAAGACTGAAAATCACTCCAAAAAGCGCAATGACTCTCATTAGTTCTTTTTCCATTTTGTACTTTATTTTCAGCGGTTCTGCTTATTAGAACCTTTCAGTGTTTCTTTTGTTTTTCAGCAATTCTGTGGCTTGGTTATGTATTTACTTGACTCTAGCACCATTGGAACCTTTTAGTTGGATGTATTAAACTTGTTTCATTTCTATCAAACTATTTGCATGATCTAAGGGGGTGTAGTCTTTTTGATTGATGTCAAAAGGGGGAGTAGTTATATTGTTTGCTTTGATATGATTGATATGTTGATAATTGATATCCAATTATGATATATTGCAAATTGATTAGTCATATCCAATTGAGGTTTGTCATCATCAAAAGGGGGAGATTGATGTTTTCCAAACCTTATTTTGATGATAAGTGAAAAACCATTTTCTAAAAGATGAATATTTTTCCATTATTTCGTTGTTATGCCTTGGCATCGATGAATTTTGATAAAATTGGCAAGTAAATCCAAAAGAGCTACAAACATACATCTCAACAATGGTTTCTTCATACTTATCCGAATAATGAAATTCAAATAAATGAGACAACACCATCGACAGCTCAACAAAGAACTACAAAAGGAAAGGAGAAAATAGAAGATCTTCAAACACAAAATCTTTTTTCTCAATTGGAACAAGATTCCCAAGATCCAAACGATGTGGAAGAAATTGATATTCAAACACTTCTCAAACAAGTAGAAGAAATGACACACATTAGATGTGTATAAGAGATCTATATGGAGACATCATTTTTTCTCAAATTGTTTTGGCCTCAACATATGTGTCAAAATGTTTTTCTTTCACACTCATCCAAGAATCAAGACAAAAGAAATAAGAAAGGACGTGGCAAGAAAAAGTGACTTTATTAAAGTTACCAAAAGTTGATGTCTTTTCATACTATTCACAAATTGTACAATAGATTACATTTTCTACTATAAATAGGCTATACTAGCAAACTTAGAGGGCAGATTTTGGTTTTCATTTCTTCTCTCTTCTCTTGTAATTTTCCTCTCTTCTCTTGTAATTCTCCTCTTACTCTTGTAAAAATTTTCTTTTAAGAAATAAATTTCTCAAGCTTCCTTCCAAGAAATTTTGAAGATCTATATTCTTGTAAGTTTGTATTATTTTATTATTAATTTCAGTTTATTTTTTAGCCTATTTATAGTAGAAAATGTAATTTGGTACAATTTGTGAACTGTCTCTTATACATGCTCTTAGATGTGTATAGTCTCTTATACCTATCTAATGTTAAAAGTTGAAATTTATTTCAAATTTTTCAATAAGACTTATTCTTTTAAGATTAGAATATTTTATATTTTTCCTTCACAATAAGATGTTGTTAAATAATATAAACTTTGAAAACATGATTTGTGGGTCGACACCCAAGTCGCCGAGGGTTGAGAAATCTGGTAGGATCCATAAGCCTGAGTTAAAAGGGCCCAAGGAGTAAATCCAACATACTGACCCGTTGAAAGTTGACAGTCGAGCAATTCATGGTGTCAAGTTTTAATTATTTAATAATTAATCAATACGTGAAGAATTGTATAAAATATTTTGTCATTAAAAGAATATTGTTCAATAAGATTAGAATCTTGAAAACAGTTTGAACATTTAACATGATCAGGTTTAAATAATATTAATTCTTTAAGCCCATCTCTATTGTGGTTAATTTTATTATCCATGATTAAAATAGTAGTTTATCCCGTCAAATTTCATCTTATACAAAAAATAAAGAAATAATTGAATTTGATAATTTAGACCAAACTTTACAAAATTGGAGCTTACCTAAAAAGCAAAAATCTGAAATATATAAAATAGACTTTACTAACAAATTTAAACTTCAAATAAGTATAAGATAAAACCTCCTAGAAAAAACCATTCCTCTAGGAAATAATTTTGAACATTTACAATTAATTAAACCCAAAGACATAGAATTGAAAATAACTTGATAAAAAATTCCTCGTTATATACATATAGGCTTAGTCTTATAGCCTTCTAACCATTAAATAGATAAGGTCTTAAGACTGCTAATCCAGGACTTAGATGTAATTCATTAAAATATATAGATTCTGTACTTGGTTTAGTAGAAACTTCTCTTTGTAATGGTCCAATTTATTTTAATAGTTTCTACCAAATTTCTCTGTTTCCCTTATGATAAAAACTTATTTGAAACTCTTACTCTAAATATAAATACTAAAGGATATGATATGAAACCTGGATCTGAAAATATTAATATTACATACAGAATAGTTTATAAATTAATGAATACATTAAGTCCTGGATTAGCATCTTTTTCAATTAAAGGAAATATTACAAATCAACTTTGTTGTACTTCTCTTATAGACAACAAATTTAACAAGATGTCTGTAGATTTCAGCTACATCAATATAATAAGAAGTCCCCCTTGTGATTTGGATGGAACATCTTCAGCCCCTGTCTCATATGTAAGTGGACCAAAGGAACTTAAACCAACCATAGTTATGAAATAGAAGAGTCTTCAACGGTAATGTTTCTATATCTTTTCATAGGAATTCTACTTCATCAATTCCTGAATCTCAACCAAACAATACAAATAAATAGATCCTCTTATCTTAGGACAGATATTAACTTAAAACTTGAAGGAATATATGATAAAATCAAACTATGCATGGAATTCAATCGGAACCAGATGTAGGATCATGAAATAGAGTTTTGGTTATAATGTACAACATCCACCCTCTACAACATCATACAAAATTAATATGATATCTAATCAAACCCTTTCAGAAGAACAATTAAAAGAAATTTCAAAAAGAGCGATTGAAGATTTTAAACAAGAAAAATATTCATCTTTTAGAAAATGGTTTTTCACTTATTACTCCAAACAATATCATAAAACAGATTGTAAGATTTTTATTATGATCTTTATACACATACTATGTGTATAAGAGACAGTTTTAACATCTTGTATGGTAAAAGAATTTTGCATATTTGTTAGTTGAAAATAATGTCGACATCCACCTCTACAATAGAATTGACATATACGACTATGTTTTAAATGATGGAAAAAATACTGTTTTTAAATCAACTTTTCCTAATTTTTGCAGATATTAAAATAGGAACAAATGGTGCTATTGCAACGCCATTTTTGAATAATGATAATCAAAACAAACTTTCACAACAAGGAAATTTTATTGTTTTAAATTTACAATCTATTTCCAAACAATTAGAACAAACTGCCATTAATGTATCAAGTCGTTTTGATAAAATTGAGAAAACTATAGAAAAAATTCCTTCTAATTTATCCACTTCATTCAGTTATCCTCAGAAAATTATACCAGATTCCAATAAATTTCATATTCTGGTACAAAATCCTCATATAATTCCTCCAATTATTCATCCTTCGCCTCCAATTCCTCCAAAAGCATTTAAAAATGATATAGACAAAATAATAGAAAAATTAGATAAAAAATTAGAAACACTAAAAAGAATAAATACTATTCATGAAGAAAGTCAAACGAAAAATGACTCAAAACAACAAGAAGAAATAGAACTAGGAAATACTTCTTTAGATAATCTAATAAATATGTTTCAAAAAGATGAAGAAATACAAGAAGGATATTATTCAGAAACAGAATTAGAATTATCAACACTAAAAAAGAAAAAATTTTGAAAATATGAAAATCCAAAACAATATGAGAAAAAATATCCTCCATTATTTCCATTATACCCATAAACCTTTTAAACAAGATTTAGAATTAGAAACAAGTAGAGTTTTAATTCTTTAAATCATCAGTCTATATATGAATGGAATATAGATAACTCTTCACCATATCAAATTATTAATACCTTAAAAAAGATGAATATGTTCATTACTTTACATAAAAGCAGATGGACTTCAGAAAAAGAAGCAGTCATAATAGTTATAAATGGTTTTACAGGATCCCTAGATGGATGGTGGAATAATTATTTAACAGAAATACAAAAGAATGAGATACTAAATTCTACTAAAACTATTGCTTCTACTGAATTAACTATTGGACAGGCCTCTACATCCACTACTCCTACTACTGAAAAAATTTCTAATGCTGCGTTCTCACTTTTAGTAAATATATTTAGACATTTTATTGGTGATTCAAAAATTTTTGATACACATACTAAATGTGTATTCTAATGAACCTTAGATGTAATTATTTACCTTATCTCATTTCAAATGGTGGAATTATACTTTTCAACCAGTAGTAGGAGTAGTGGATGTAGACTGTCTCTTATACACATCAAATTTGTTTCATGTCTTCCAAACCTTTTTGCTCAAAGAATTTTTCTAAACTCAAAGATTACCATGATGGATATAATGTGCCATATGATCAGTTAACATATGGAGACATTATTTCTGTTATAACAGAAGAAGGACTTAAACTTTGTAATAACATAAAATTAAAAGCTCAAATCAAAAAATATGCCCAAAGAAAAGAATTAGGAGATTTTTGTGCCCAATTTGCACAATGTACAAGAACCTAGTATACCTTATCAAAAAGCTCAACAAAAATTACAAGAGTTTAAAATTTCTAGGAAAAAGACAAAACCAAAGAATAACATCTGAAAAACCTTATTTTCCTAAAAAATTTAAAATACAATGTCTTAAAGAATCTAAAAACCAAATCTTATACAAGTACTAGATGGATAAATACACATCTAAACATTTTGCAGAATAAATGTGGTTTTATAATGTCATTTGCAGACCAATGTCTCTTATACACATCTATAGCTCTATTAGAAAAATTATTTCCTAGAGGAATGGTATAAGAGACAGCTTCTATGCTGCATACCTGTGCTTTTACACAACAATTCATCTGAAACTACTGAAACTTCTGAAGATAGTGAAAGTGAAAATGAAATATACCAAATTGATTATTCCGAAAATAAAGAAGATTATGATTGTACTTGTCAAAGAATTAATACTCTAACTGAAAATCAAGAATTATTTTTTGAATTACTAGAACACATACCAGACAAAGAAATTAAGAAAAGCAATATATTACACAGTACAAAGAAATTTTATTAAATGAAAATAAGAAACCTCAAGATGAGTATAAAACTATGCCAGAAAAAATTAAGGAAAAACTAACAAATATACAAAATTCTTTTACCATACAAGATGTTATGAACCATGCATCATATTCTGCATATAACAAACCTGTTACAATACCTGTTTTAAAACAAGAAATTAACCAATTAAAGGAAGAAATTATTAATCTAAATAAGAGATTGACAATACTAGAATTAGGAACTTTAACTACAGAACCACAAAATAATTCTATAACAAATTTTTCAAAAAATTCAGAAATTCCCCCTAGTACACAAGACGATTGTTCAGAGTTTCTAAAATTAAATTCTATATACTCCTCTCAAAAATATTTTATTTCAGTATCTTTACAAATAAATAATGAATATAGCTTTTTCACAATAGCCATGATAGATTCAGGCGCAGACATTTGTACTATGAGGGAAGGTCTAGTTCCAACTAAATATTTTGAGGTGAAATCTACTACATCATTAAGAGCAGCTGAAGGATCTCAAATTCAAGTGAAATATAAACTCAACAATGTATGTATATTTTCTGAAGAAAAAAATACTATTTGCCTACCTTTTGTTTTAACAAAATCCATCAGTGAACATGTAATACTAGGAACACCATTTTTTGTTAAAATGCATCATTGCTATTGTAATGGAAAAGTAATTACAAACAAAGAAAAGCAACTTACTTTTAATTTTGTTACTATAGAAAATTTTCATTATTTAAAGAAATTATATGGTCATTTGTTGAGTTTATATATTGTGGATTATGTTACATCTTTAAATGTTTATAAGAGACATTAGATGTTATAATATACATACATTGTTGAGTTTCTGTCTCTTATACACATCTAGATGTGTATAAGAGAAAATTGCTAGTCAAATTTGTAGTGATTTACCAGGCACCTTTTGGCACAGAAAACAACATATTGTTGAACTACCTTATGAAAAAGAATTTAAAGAAAAAGATATTCCCACAAAAGCCAGACCGTCTCAAATGAATTCTGAAATGGTTGAATATTGTAAAAAAGAAATAAATGATCTATTACACAAAAACATTATAAGAAAATCTCATTCACCTTGGAGTTGTACTTGCTTCTCTGTAAATAAAATATAAAATATTCTAATCTTAAAAGAATAACTATTATTTAATTAAATATGAAATTTATTTCAATAACCGGTAATTAATAGTATTAATCTTTTAAGATCAAATCTACTCTTGTACGGCTCTAGATACCAAATAATCCGGGAATATTATAAACATAACAAATAAACTAAAATTAATAATAAAATAATACAAACTTACAAGAATATAGATCTTCAAAATTTCTTGGAAGTGGAAGCAGAAATTTATTTCTTAAAAGATACACATCTAGATGTGTATAAGATTACAAGAGAAGAGAGGAAAATTACAAGAGAAGAGAGAAGAAATGAAAACCGAAATCTACCCTCTAAGTTTGCATTATGTAGATAGTATAGCCTATTTATAGTAGAAAATGGAATCTTTGTACAATTTGTGAATAGTATGAAAAGACATCAACTTTTGGTAACTTTAATAAAGTCACTTTTTCTTGCCACGTCCTTTCTTCTTTCTTTTGTCTTGATTCTTGGCCGGTGTGAAAGAGCTTGAGGATGAGCTGGATGTTTTGTCCTTTTCTTTTTCTGAATCAGAGAATAATTTCTTTTTTGCAGTAAGTTCAATAGTCTTTGCAATTTAAATCATTTCTTACGCTTGTTTGAGAACAATTAGTTCTATTCATTACCCTTGCTAGAAAAGTATCTTTATACCCTGTCTCTTATACACATCTAGATGTGTATAAGAAAAGTATCTATTTACACCTACTCTCTTATACACAGTTCATTTGTTGAGCAAGTCGATCCAAAAGAGCTACAAACAATGAACTTGCCTCAATAGTATGTGTATTAATGAAGGAATACGTATTGGATGTATATTTAGACTGCTGAAGTCTGGCATGTCGCATTTAGGCCACCAAAATGTCAGAAAAATTCTTGATTATAGGAATGTTTGTAGTATGATTATATCCAGTTTCTAATTTCCAATAAGAGCACCATGGTATTTTGAATTTTATCATGAAATGGCATAGGGCTCTTTTAGGAATATCTTCTTGTGGGAATTCAGAAATATTTATCTCTCTGTATCTTTGGAATGCATCAAATACTGGTTTTGGGAATAATGATTCTCCAATTCCAAAATTTTGAAACCAAAAGTAAAACCAGGAGGGAAGTATGGTTTTTGTTTGTAGAATTGTAGTTTCAAGGTGAATCCACCAAGTATGTAGGTAATCTGAATTTTGATAGTAGAATAGGTTGAAAAAAGAATGACAGATCAGCAGACATTAAACCAATATTCTCTTTGGTTAAATTTTGAAAATG